>CM032132.1:19491800-19851878 GCA_018894105.1 Jacaranda mimosifolia | reverse complement strand
CCCCCCCATGTAGATAGATACACTCTGTTTTCCCTAAAAGATGAGTAGTTCCATCCTCCTCCTCCGCCTGAATGACGATGAGCGACCATTTATTGGCTACTTCCTCATCTCATCCACTTTCAATACTTTTCCTCTACCCTATCCAACGCTCCACAGTTCGACTGATAGTGCAGCCACACAACCTAATACGATTGTGGCCCCATCAGCGAACAAGCCCTAAAATGTTTTGAAAATGAGTATGCTAACTTTCAATTTAGTTAGGAAAAAAATTATATATATATATATATAAATTAATTTTTTCCATTTGATATTTTAAATTATAAGTTTGATATTTTATAAGTTTTTCAACATAATGCTATAAAAAATTTACATTTCAAGAAGTATATCAAAATTTATAATATTTTAAATAAATTAATAAAATTTTACAACTATCCCGCCCCCCCACGGAGGTAGATACACTCTATTTCCCCAAAAAAATAGCTCGCTCTTTCTCCTTCAACTGAATGCAATGGACGACCTCTAAACAGCCAGCTCCTCATCTCGTCCGTTCCTATTATACACTCCACCAATCCGACGCTACACAGTTCGACTGAAAAACACCCGCACAACCTAATACTGCTACAGACCCCATCAACAAACAAGCCCTAAAATATATTCAAAATGAGTATCTGGACTTTCAAATTTGGTAGTACAAAATATATATATATAGAAATCAACATTTTGCATTTGAGCTTTTAAACTATAAATTTGGCATTTTATTATAAGTTTTAAAACATAATGTTATTAAAATTATACCTTTTAAAAGTATGTAAAAATTTATAGTATATTAAATAAATTAACAAAATTTTATAATTCTCTCCCTCCCCCCCCCTATGTAGATAGATACACTCTATTTCCCTAAAGATGAGTAGTTCCATCCTCTCCTCCTCCTGAATGACGATGAGCGACCATTTATTGGCTAGTTCCTCATCTCATCCACTTTCTATACTTTTCCTCTGCCCTATCCAAGCTCCACAGTTCGACTGATTATGCAGCCTCACAACTAATACGGCTCTGGCGCCATCAGCAAACAAGGCCGAAAAATGTGTTGAAAATGAGTACGTTAACTTCAATTTGGTGTAGGACAAAAAATAATATATATAGATATATAAATGTATTTGTTTCCATTGATATTAAAACTATAAATTGTACATTTATTAAAGTTTTTCACATAATGTTATTGAAAAGTTTGAACTTTTGAAAAAGTATATCACAATTTATAATATTTTAAATAAGTTAATAAAATTTTACAATAGTCTCCCGCCCCGCCACGTAGGTATAGACTCTTTCACAAAAAAACAGCTCGCTCCTTTCTCCTTCAACTGAAAGCAATGGGCGACCTCTAAACAGCCAGCTCTCATCTCGTCCACTTCCTATTTACCTATGCCCTATCCGACGCTCCACAGTTCGACTGAAAGAACACCGCACAACCTAATACTGCTGCAGACCCCATCAACAAACAAGCCCTAAAATATAATGAAAATGAGTATGTGGACTTTCAAATTTGGTAGGACAAAATATTTATTTATATAAATCAACTTTTTGCATTTGAGCTTTTAAACTATAAATTTGGCATTTTATTATAAGTTTTAAAACATAATGTTATTAAAATTACACCTTTTAAAAGTATGTAAAAATTTATAGTATATTAAATAAATTAAAAAAATTTTATAATTCTCTCCCCCCCCCCTATGTAGATAGATACACTCTGTTTCCCCTAAAAGATGAGTAGTTCCATCCTCCTCCTCCTCCTGAATGACGATGAGCGACCATTTATTGGCTAGTTCCTCATCTCATCCACTTTCTATACTTTTCCTCCACCCTATCCAACGCTCCACAGTTCGACTGATAGTACACCCACACAACCTAATACGGCTATGGCCCCATCAGCGAACAAGCCCTAAAATGTTTTGAAAATGAGTGTGTTAACTTTCAATTTAGTTAGGAAAAAAAAAATATATATATATATATATAAATTAATTTTTTCCATTTGATATTTTAAATTATAAGTTTGATATTTTATAAGTTTTTCAACATAATGCTATAAAATTTTACATTTTAAAAAGTATATCAAAATTTATAATATTTTAAATAAATTAATAAAATTTTACAACTGTCCCTCCCCCACGTAGGTAGATACACTCTATTTCCCCAAAAAAAAAGCTCTCTCCTTTCTCCTTCAACTGAATGCAATGTGTGACCTCTAAACAGCAGCTCCTCATCTCGTCCACTTCCTATTTACCTCACCCTATCCGACGCTCCACAGTTCGACTGAAAGAACACCCGCACAACCTAATACTGCTGCAGACCCCATCAACAAACAAGCCCTAAAATATACTCAAAATGAGTATGTGGACTTTCAAATTTGGTAGGACAAAATATATATATATAGAAATCAACTTTTTGCATTTGAGCTTTTAAACTATAAATTTGGCATTTTATAAGTTTTAAAACATAATGTTATTAAAATTATACCTTTTAAAAGTATGTAAAAATTTATAATATATTAAATAAATTAATAAAATTTTATAATTTCTCTCCCCCCCCCCCCTTTGTAGATAGATACACTCTCTAAAAAATGACTAGTTCCATCCTACTCCTCTTCCTGAATGACGATGAGCGACCTTTTATTGGCTAGTTCCTCATCTCATCCACTTTCTATACTTTTCCTCTGCCCTATCCAACGCTCCACAGTTCGACTGATAGTGCAGCCACACAACCTAATACGGCTGTGGCGCCATCAGCAAACAAGCCCTAAAATGTTTTGAAAATGAGTATGTTAACTTTCAATTTAGTTAGGACAAAAAATAATATATATATATATATAAATTAATTTTTTCCATTTGATATTTTAAACTATAAGTTTGATATTTTATAAGTTTTTCAACATAATGCTATAAAAATTTTACATTTCAAAAAGTATATCAAAATTTATAATATTTTAAATAAATTAATAAAATTTTACAACTAGTCCCGCCCCCCCCACGAGGTATATACACTCTAATTTCCCCATAAAAAACCAGCTCGCTCATTTCCTCTTCAACTGAATGCATAGATGCGACCTCTAAAGAGCCAGCTCCTCATCTCGTCCGCTTGCCTATATACACTCAGCCCAATCCGACGCTACACAGTTCGACTGAAAGAACACCCGCACAATCCTAATGCGGCTACAGACCCCATCAACAAACAAGGCCTGAAATATATTCAAAATGAGTATTGGACTCTCAAATTTGTACTACAAAATATATATATATATAGAAATCAACTTTTGCATTTGAGCTTTAAACTATATATTTGGGCAGTTTTATGTAATTTCTAAAGCATAATATTATTAAATTATACCTTTTAAAAGTATGTAAAAATTTATAGTGTATTAAATAAATTAACTAAAATTTTATAATTCTCTCCCTCCCCCCCTATTAGATAGATACACTCTATTTCCCCCCTAGAAAGAGAGTAGTTCCTTCCGTCCTCCTCCTCCTGAATGACGATGAGCGACCATTTATTGGCTAGTTCCTCATCTCATCCACTTTCTATACTTTTCCTCTACGCTATCCAGCCGCTCCACAGTTCGACTGATAGTGCAGCCACACAACCTAATACTGCTATGGCCCCATCAGCGAAACAAGCCCAAAAATATTTTGAAAATGAGTATTTTAACTTTCAATTTAGTTAGGACAAAAAATAAATATATATATATATAAATTAATTTTTTGCCATTCGATATTTTAAATTATAAGTTTGATATTTTATAAGTTTTTCAACATAATGCTATAAAAATTTTACATTTCAAAAAGTATATCAAAATTTATAATATTTTAAATTAAATTAATAAAATTTTACAACTGTCCCCCCCACGTAGGTAGATACACTCTATTTCCCAAAAAAAATACCTCGCTCCTTTTCCTTCAACTGAATGCAATGGGCGACCTCTAAACAAGCCAGCTCCTCATCTCGTCCACTTCCTATTTACCTTTGCCCTATCCGGCGCTCCACAGTTCGACTGAAAGAACACCCGCATAACCTAATACTGCTGCAGACCCCAAACAACAAACAAGCCCTAAAATATACTTCAAAATGAGTATGTGGACTTTTCAAATTCAGTAAGACAAAAGTATATATAGATATAGAAATCAACTTTTTTGCATTTGAGCTTTTAAACTATAAATTTGGCATTTTATTATAAGTTTTAAAACATAATGTTATTAAAATTATACCTTTTAAAGTATGTAAAAATTTATATTATATTAAATAAATTAAAAAAAATTTATAATTCTCTCCCCTCTCCCTCCCTCCCCCCCCCCCCCCCCCCCTATGTAGATAGAACACTCTGTTTCCCCTAAAAGATGAGTAGTTCCATCCTCCTCCTCCGCCTGAATGACGATAGCGACCAGTTTATTCGGCTAGTTCCTCATCTCATCCACGTTTCAAATACTTTTTCCTCTACTCTATCCAACGCTCCCACAGTTCGACTGATAGTGCAGGCCACACAACCTAATACGGCTTGTGGCGCCCATCAGCAAACAAGCCCTAAAAAATGTTTTGAAAATGAGTATGTTAACTTTCAATTTAGTTAGGACAAAAAATAATATAGATATATATATAAATTAATTTTTTCCATTTGATATTTGAAACTATAAGTTTGATATTTTATAAGTTTTTCAACATAATGCTATAAAAATTTTACATTTCAAAAAGTATATCAAAATTTATAATATTTTAAGTAAATTAATAAAATTTTACTTCTGTCCCCCCCCCATGTAGGTAGATACACTCTATTTCCCCAAAAAAACAGCTCGCTCCTTTCTCCTTCAACTGAAAGCAATGGGCGACCTCTAAACAGCCAGCTCTTCATCTCGTCCGCTTCCTATTTACCCTCTGCCCTATCCGACGCTCCACAGTTCGACTGAAAGAACACCCGCACAACCTAATACTGCTACAGACCCCATCAACAAACAAGCCTTAAAATATATTCAAAATGAGTATGTGGACTTTCAAATTCTGTACGACAAAATATATATATATAGAAATCAACTTTTTGCATTTGAGCTTTTAAACTATACATTTGGCATTTTATTATAAGTTTTAAAACATAATGTTATTAAAATTATACCTTTTAAAACTATGTAAAAATTTATTGTATATTAAATAAAATAACAAAATTTTATAATTCTCTCCCCCCCCCCCTTTGTGGATAGATACACTCTGTTTCCCTTAAAAGATGAGTAGTTCCATCCTCCTCCTCCTCCTGAATGACGATGAGCGACCGTTTATTGGCTAGTTCCTCATCCTCATCCACTTTCTATACTTTTCCCTCTGCCTATCCAGCGTTCCACAGTTCGACTGATAGTGCAGCCACACAAGCTAATACGGCTATGGCCTCATCAGCAAACAAGCCCTAAAATATTTGAAAATGAGTATGTTAACTTTCAATTTAGTTAGGACAAAAAATAATATATATATATATAAATTAATTTTTTCCATTTGATATTTAAATTATAAGTTTGATATTTTATAAGTTTTTCACATAATGCTATAAAAATTTTACATTAAAAAAGTATATCAAAATTTATAATATTTTAAACAAATTAATAAAATTTTACAATTACAACTGTCCCTCCCCCACGTAGGTAGATACACTCGATTTCCCAAAAAAAATAGCTCGCTCCTTTCTCCTTCAACTGAATGCAATGGGCGACCTCTAAACAGCCAGCTCTTCATCTCGTCCGCTTCCTATTTATCTATGCCCTATCCGACGCTCCACAGTTCGACTGAAAGAACACCTGCACAACCTAATACTGCTGCAGACCCCATCAACAAACAAGCGCTAAAATATACTCAAAATTAGTATGTGGACTTTCAAATTTGGTAGGACAAAATATATATATATAGAAATCAACTTTTTCGCATGTGAGCTTTTAAACTATAAATTTGGCATTTTATTATAAGTTTTAAAACATAATGTTATTAAAATTATACCTTTTAAAAGTATGTAAAAATTTATAGTGTATTAAATAAATTAACAAAATTTTATAATTCTCTCCCTCCCCCCCTTTGTAGATAGATACACTCTGTTTCCCCTAAAAGATGAGTAGTTCCATCCTCCTCCTCCTCCTGAATGACGATGAGAGACCTTTTATTGGCTAGTTCCTCATCTCATCCACTTTCAATACTTTTCCTCTACCCTATCCAACGCTCCAAAGTTCGACTGATAGTGCAGCCACACAACCTAATACGATTGTGGCCCCATCAGCGAACAAGGCCTAAAATGTTTTGAAAATGAGTATGCTAACTTTCAATTTAGTTAGGAAAAAAATAATATATATATATATAATTAATTTTTTCCATTTGATATTTTAAATTATAAGTTTGATATTTTATAAGTTTTTCAACATAATGCTATAAAAATTTTACATTTCAAAAAGTATATCAAAATTTATAATATTTTAAACAAATTAATAAAATTTTACAACTATCCCGCCCCCCCCACGGAGGTAGATACACTCTATTTCCCCAAAAAAACAGCTCGCTCATGTCTCTTCAACTGCATGCAATAGATGACCTCTAAACAGCCAGCTCCTCATCTCGTCTGCTTCCTACATACACTCCACCCAATCCGACACTACACAGTTCGACTGAAAGAACACCCGCACAACCTAATGGAGCTACAGACCCCATCAACAAACAAGCCCTAAAATATATTCAAAATGAGTATGTGGACTTTCAAATTTGGTAGTACAATATATATATATGTAGAAATCAACTTTTGCATTTGAGCTTTTAAACTATAAATTTGGCATTTTATTATAAGGTTTAAAACATAATGTTTTTAAAATTATACCTTTTAAAAGTATGTAAAAATTTATAATATATTAAATAAATTAACAAAATTTTATAATTGTCTCAATCCCCCCCTTTGTCGATAGATACACTCTGTTTCCCCTAAAAGATGAGTAGTTCCATCCTCCTCCTCCTCCTGAATGACGATGAGAGACCTTTATTGGCTAGTTGCTCATGTCATCCACTTTCTATACTTTTCCTCTGCCTTATCCAGCGTTCCACAGTACGACTGATAGTGCAGCCACACAACCTAATACGGCTATGGCCTCATCAGCAAACAAGCCCTAAATATTTTGAAAATGAGTATGTTAACTTTTAATTTAGTTAGGACAAAAAATAATATATATATATATAAATGAATTTTTTCCATTTGATATTTTAAATTATAAGTTTGATATTTTATAAGTTTTTCAACATAATGCTATAAAAATTTTACATTTAAAAAAGTATATCAAAATTTATAATATTTTAAAAAAGTTAATAAAATTTTACAATTACAACTGTCCCTCCCCCACGTAGGTAGATACACTCGATTTCCCAAAAAAAATAGCTCGCTCCTTTCTCCTTCAACTGAATGCAATGGGCGACCTCTAAACAGCCAGCTCTTCGTCTCGTCCGCTTCCTATTTATATATGCCCTATCCGACGCTCCACAGTTCGACTTAAAGAACACCTGCACAACCTAATACTGCTGCAGACCCCATCAACAAACAAGCGCTAAAATATACTCAAAATGAGTATGTGGACTTTCAAATTCGGTACGACAAAATATATATATATAGAAATCAACATTTTGCATTTGAGCTTTTAAACTATAAATTTGGCATTTTATTATAAGTTTTTAAACATAATGTTATTAAAATTATACCTTTTAAAAGTATGTAAAAATTTATAGTATATTAAATAAATTAACAAAATTTTATAATTCTCTCCCCCCCCCTTTGTGGATAGATACACTCTGTTTCCCCTAAAAGATGAGTAGTTCCATCCTCCTCCTCCTCCTGAATGACGATGAGCGACCGTTTATTGGGTAGTTCCTCATCTCATCCACTTTCTATACTTTTCCTCTGCCTTATCCAGCGTTCCACAGTTCGACTAATAGTGCAGCCACACAACCTAATACGGCTATGGCCTCATCAGCAAACAAGCCCTAAAATATTTTGAAAATGAGTATGTTAACTTTCAATTTAGTTAGGACAAAAAATAATACATATATATATATAAATTAATTTTTTCCATTTGATATTTTAAATTATAAGTTTGATATTTTATAAGTTTTTCAACATAATGCTATAAAAATTTTACATTTAAAAAAGTATATATAAATTTATAATATTTTAAAACAAATTAATAAAATTTTACAATTACAACTGTCCCTCCCCCCACGTAGGTAGGTACACTCGACTTCCCAAAAAAAATAGCTCGCTCCTTTCTCCTTCAACTGAACGCAATGGGCAACCTCTAAACAGCCAGCTCTTCATCTCGTCCGCTTCCTATTTATCTATGCCCTATCCGACGCTCGACAGTTCGACTGAAAGAACACCTGCACAACCTAATACTGCTGCAGACCCCATCAACAAACAAGCGCTAAAATATACTCAAAATGAGTATGTGGACTTTCAAATTTGGTAGGACAAAATATATATATATAGAAATCAACTTTTCGCATGTGAGCTTTTAAACTATAAATTTGGCATTTTATTATAAGTTTTAAAACATAATGTTATTAAATTATACCTTTTAAAAGTATGTAAAAATTTATAGTATATTAAATAAATTAACAAATTTTATAATTCTCTCCCTCCCCCCATTTGTCGATAGATACACTCTGTTTCCCCTAAAAGATGAGTAGTTCCATCCTCCTCCTCCTCCTGAATGACGATGAGAGACCTTTTATTGGCTAGTTCCTCATCTCATCCACTTTCTATACTTTTCCTCTGCCTTATTCAGCGTTCCACAGTTCGACTGATAGTGCAGCCACCCAACCTAATACGGCTATGGCCTCATCAGCCAACAAGCCATAAAATATTTTGAAAATGAGTATGTAACTTTTAATTTAGTTAGGACAAAAAATAATATATATATATATATAAATTAATTTTTCCATTTGATATTTTAAATTATAAGTTTGATATTTTATAAGTTTTTCAACATAATGTTATAAAAATTTTACATTTAAAAAAGTATATCAAAATTTATAATATTTTAAACAAATTAATAAAATTTTACAATTACAACTGTCCCTCCCCCACGTAGGTAGATACACTCGATTTCCCAAAAAAAAATAGCTCGCTCCTTTTCTCCTTCAACTGAATGCAATGGGCGACCTCTAAACAGCCAGCTCTTCATCTCGTCCGCTTCCTATTTATATAAGCCCTATCCGACGCTCCACAGTTCGACTGAAAGAACACCTGCACAACCTAATACTGCTGCAGACCCCATCAACAAACAAGCGCTAAAATATACTCAAAATGAGTATGTGGACTTTCAAATTCGGTATGACAAAATATATATATATAGAAATCAACATTTTGCATTTGAGCTTTTAAACTATAAATTTGGCATTTTATTATAAGTTTTAAAACATAATATTATTAAAATTATACCTTTAAAAAGTATGTAAAAATTTATTGTATATTAAATAAAATAACAAAATTTTATAATTCTCTCCCCCCCTCCCTTTGTGGATAGATACACTCTGTTTCCCCTAAAAGATTACTAGTTTCCATCCTCCTCCTCCTCCTGAATGACGATGAGCGACCGTTTATTGGCTAGTTCCTCATCTCATCCACTTTCTATACTTTTCCTCTGCCTTATCCAGCGTTCCACAGTTCGACTGATAGTGCAGCCACACAAGCTAATACGGCTATGGCCTCATCAGCAAACAAGCCCTAAAATATTTTGAAAATGAGTATGTTAACTTTCAATTTAGTTAGGACAAAAAATAATATATATATATATAAATTAATTTTTTCAATTTGATATTTTAAATTATAAGTTTGATATTTTATAAGATTTTCAACATAATGCTATAAAAATTTTACATTTAAAAAAGTATATCAAAATTTATAATATTTTAAACAAATTAATAAAATTTTACAATTACAACTGTCCCTCCCCCACGTAGGTAGATACACTCGATTTCCCAAAAAAAATAGCTCGCTCCTTTCTCCTTCAACTGAATGCAATGGGCAACATCTAAACAGCCAGCTCTTCATCTCGTCCGCTTCCTATTTATCTATGCCCTATCCGACGCTCCACAGTTCGACTGAAAGAACACCGGCACAACCTAATACTGCTGCAGACCCCATCAACAAACAAGCGCTAAAATATACTCAAAATGAGTATGTGGACTTTCAAATTCGGTATGACAAAATATATATATATAGAAATCAACATTTTGCATTTGAGCTTTTAAACTATAAATTTGGCATTTTATTATAAGTTTTAAAACATAATGTTATTAAAATTATACCTTTTAAAAGTATGTAAAAATTTATTGTATATTAAATAAAATAACAAAATTTTATAATTCTCTCCCCCCCCTCCCTTTGTGGATAGATACACTCTGTTTCCCCTAAAAGATTAGTAGTTCCATCCTCCTCCTCCTCCTGAATGACGATGAGCGACCGTTTATTGGCTAGTTCCTCATCTCATCCACTTTCTATACTTTTCCTCTGCCTTATCCAGCGTTCCACAGTTCGACTGATAGTGCAGCCACACAAGCTAATACGGCTATGGCCTCATCAGCAAACAAGCCCTAAAATATTTTGAAAATGAGTATGTTAACTTTCAATTTAGTTAGGACAAAAAATAATATATATATATATAAATTAATTTTTTCCATTTGATATTTTAAATTATAAGTTTGATATTTTATAAGATTTTCAACATAATGCTATAAAAATTTTACATTTAAAAAAGTATATCAAAATTTATAATATTTTAAACAAATTAATAAAATTTTACAATTACAACTGTCCCTCCCCCACGTAGGTAGATACACTCGATTTCCCAAAAAAAATAGCTCGCTCCTTTCTCCTTCAACTGAATGCAATGGGCAACCTCTAAACAGCCAGCTCTTCATCTCGTCCGCTTCCTATTTATCTATGCCCTATCCGACGCTCCACAGTTCGACTGAAAGAACACCGGCACAACCTAATACTGCTGCAGACCCCATCAACAAACAAGCGCTAAAATATACTCAAAATGAGTATGTGGACTTTCAAATTTGGTAGGACAAAATATATATATCTAGAAATCAACTTTTCGCATCTGAGCTTTTAAACTATAAATTTGGCATTTTGTTGCAAGATTTAAAACATAATGTTATTAAAATTATACCTTTTAAAAGTATGTAAAAATTTATAGTATATTAAATAAATTAACAAAATTTTATAATTCTCTTCCTTCCCCCCTTTGTAGATAGATACACTCTGTTTCCCCTAAAAGATGAGTAGTTCCGTCCTCCACCTCCTCCTGAATGACGATGAGCGACCTTTTATTGGCTAGTTGCTCATCTCATCCACTTTCTATACTTTTCCTCTGCCTATTCCAGCGTTCCACAGTTCGACTGATAGTGCAGCCACACAATCTAATACGGCTATGGCCTCATCAGCAAACAAGCACTAAAATATTTTGAAAATGAGTACGTTAACTTTTAATTTAGTTAGGACAAAAAATAATATATATATATATAAATTAATTTTTTCCATTTGTTATTTTAAATTATAAGTTTGATATTTTATAAGTTTTTCAACATAATGCTATAAAAATTTTACATTTAAAAAAGTATGTCAAAATTTATAATATTTTAAACAAATTAATAAAATTTTACAATTACAACTGTCCCTCCCCCACGTAGGTAGATACACTCGATTTTCGAAAAAAAATAGCTCGCTCCTTTCTCCTTCAACTGAATGCAATGGGCGACCTCTAAACAACCAGTTCTTCATCTCGTCCGCTTCCTATTTATCTATGCCCTATCCGACGCTCCACAATTCGACTGAAAGAACACCTGCACAACCTAATACTGCTGCAGACCCCATCAACAAACAAGCGCTAAAATATACTCAAAATGAGTATGTGGACTTTCAAATTCGGTACAACAAAATATATATATATATAGAAATCAACATTTTGCATTTAAGCTTTTAAACTATAAATTTGGCATTTTATTATAAGTTTTAAAACATAATGTTATTAAAATTATACCTTTTAAAAGTATGTAAAAATTTATAGTATATTAAATAAATTAACAAAATTTTATAATTCTCTCCCTCCCCCCCCTATGTAGATAGATACACTCTGTTTCCCCTAAAAGATGAGTAGTTCCATCCTCCTCCTCCGCCTGAATGACGATGAGCGACCATTTATTGGCTAGTTCCTCATCTCATCCACTTTCTATACTTTTCCTCTGACTTATCCAACGTTCCACAGTTCGACTGATAGTGCAGCGACACAACCTAATACGGCTATGGCCCCATGAGCAAACAAGCCCTAAAATATTTTGAAAATGAGTATGTTAACTTTCAATTTAGTTAGGACAAAAAATAATATATATATATATATATAAATTAATTTTTTCCATTTGATATTTTAAATTATAAGTTTGATATTTTATAAGTTTTTCAACATAATGCTATAAAAATTTTACAGTTCAAAAAGTATATCAAAATTTATAATATTTGAAATAAATTAATAAAATTTTACAACTGTCCCCCCCACGTAGGTAGATACACTCTATTTCCCAAAAAAAATACCTCGCTCCTTTCTCCTTCAACTGAATGCAATGGGCAACCTCTAAACAACCGGTTCATCATCTCGTCCACTTCCTATTTACCTATGCCCTATCCGACGCTCCATAGTTCGACTGAAAGAACACCCGCACAACCTAATACTGCTGCAGACCCCAACAACAAAGAAGCCCTAAAATATACTCAAAATGAGTATGTGGACTTTCAAATTTGGTAGTACAATATATATATATATAGAAATCGACTTTTTGCATTTGAGCTTTTAAACTATAAATTTGGCATTTTATTATAAGTTTTAAAACATAATGTTATTAAAATTATACCTTTTAAAAGTATGTAAAAATTTATAGTATATTAAATAAATTAGCAAAATTTTATAATTCTCTCCCTCCCCCCCCCCTATGTAGATAGATACACTCTGTTTCCCCTAAAAGATGAGTAGTTCCATCCTCCTCCTCCTCCTGAATGACGATGAGCGACCATTTATTGGCTAGTTCCTCATCTCATCCACTTTCAATACTTTTCCTCTACCCTATCCAACGCTCCACAGTTCGACTGATAGTGCATCCACACAACCTAATACGATTGTGGCCCCATCAGCGAACAAGCCCTAAAATGTTTTGAAAATGAGTATGTTAACTTTCAATTTAGTTAGGAAAAAAATAATATATATATATATAAATTAATTTTTTCCATTTGATATTTTAAATTATAAGTTTGACATTTTATAAGTTTTTCAACATAATGCTACAAAAAATTTACATTTCAAAAAGTATATCAAAATTTAAAATATTTTAAATAAATTAATAAAATTTTACAACTATCCCGCCCCACCCACGTAGGTAGATACACTCTATTTCCCCAAAAAAACAGCTCGCTCATTTCTCTTCAACTGAATGCAATAGACGACCTCTAAACAGCGAGCTCCTCATATCGTCCGCTTCCTATATACACTCCACCCAATCCGAAGGTACACAGTTCGACTGAAAGAACACCCGCACAACCTAATGCTGCTACAGACCCCATCAACAAACAAGCCCTAAAATATATTCAAAATGAATATGTGGGCTTTCAAATTTGGTAGTACAAAATATATATATATAGAAATCAACTTTTTGCATTTGAGCTTTTAAACTATAAATTTGGCATTTTATTATAAGTTTTAAAACATAATGTTATTAAAATTATACCTTTTAAAAGTATGTAAAAATTTATAGTATATTAAATAAATTAACAAAATTTTATAATTCTCTCCCTCCCCCCTATGTAGATAGATACACTCTGTTTCCCCTAAAAGATGAGTAGTTCCATCCTCCTCCTCCACCTGAATGACGATAAGCGACCATTTGTTGGATAGTTCCTCATATCATCCACTTTCTACACTTTTCCTCTGCCTTATCCAACGTTCCACAGTTCGACTGATAGTGCAGCCACACAACCTAATACGGCTATGGCCCCATCAGCAAACAAGCCCTAAAATATTTTGAAAATGAGTATTTTAACTTTCAATTTAGTTAGGACAAAAAATAATATATATATATATAAATTAATTTTTTCCATTTGATATTTTTAATTATAAGTTTGATATTTTATAAGTTTTTCAACATAATGCTATAAAAATTTTACATTTCGAAAAGTATATCAAATTTTATAATATTTTAAATAAATTAATAAAATTTTACAACTGTCCCCCCCACGTAGGTAGATACACTCTATTTCCCAAAAAAAATACCTCGCTCCTTTCTCCTTCAACTGAATGCAACGGGCGACCTCTAAACAACCAGCTCCTCATCTCGTCCACTTCCTATTTACCTATGCCCTATCCGACGCTCCACAGTTCGACTGAAAGAACACCCGCACAACCTAATACTGCTGCAGACCCCAACAACAAACAAGCCCTAAAATATACTCAAAATGAGTATGTGGACTTTCAAATTCGGTAAGACAAAATTTATATATATAGAAATCAACTTTTTGCATTTGAGCTTTTAAACTATAAATTTGGCATTTTATTATAAGTTTTAAAACATAATGTTATTAAAATTATACCTTTTAAAAGTATGTAAAAATTTATAATATATTAAATAAATTAACAAAATTTTATAATTCTCTCCCGCCCCCCCTATGTAGATATATACACTCTGTTTCCCCTAAAAGATGAGTAGTTCCATCCTCCTCCTCCTCCTCCTGAATGACGATGAGCGACCATTTATTGGCTAGTTCCTCTTCTCAGCCACTTTGAATACTTTTCCTCTACCCTATCCAACGCTCCACAGTTCGACTGATAGTGCAGCCACACAACCTAATACGATTGTGGCCCCATCAGCGAACAAGCCCTAAAATGTTTTGAAAATGAGTATGTTAACTTTCAATTTAGTTAGGACAAATAATAATATATATATAAATTAATTTTTTCCATTTGATATTTTAAATTATAAGTTTGATATTTTATAAGTTTTTCAACATAATGCTATAAAAATTTTACATTTCAAAAAGTATATCAAAATTTATAATATTTTAAATAAATTAATAAAATTTTTCAACAGTCCCCCCCCCATCGTATGTAGATACACTCTATTTCCCAAAAAAAATAGCTCGCTCTTTTCTCCTTCAACTGAATGCAATGGGCAACCTCTAAGCAGCCAGCTCCTCATCTCATCCACTTCCTATTTACCTATGCCCTATCCGACGCTCCACAGTTCGACTGAAAGAACACCCGCACAACCTAATACAGCTGCAGACCCCAACAACAAACAAGCCCTAAAATATACTCAAAATGAGTATGTGGACTTTCAAATTCGATAAGACAAAATTTATATATATAGAAATCAACTTTTTGCATTTGAGCTTTTAAACTACAAATTTGGCATTTTATATAAGTTTTAAAACATAATGTTATTAAAATTATACCTTTTAAAAGTATGTAAAAATTTATAATATATTAAATAAATTAACAAAATTTTATAATTCTCTCCCCCCCCCCCTGATGTAGATATATACACTCTGTTTCCCCTAAAAGATGAGTAGTTCCATCCTCCTCCTCCTCCTCCTCCTCCTCCTGAATGACGATGAGCGACCATTTATTGGCTAGTTCCTCATCTCATCCACTTTCAATAATTTTCGTCTACCCTATCCAACGCTCCACAGTTCGACTGATAGTGCAGCCACACAACCTAATACGATTGTGGCCCCATCAGCGAACAAGCCCTAAAATGTTTTGAAAATGAGTATGTTAACTTTCAATTTAGTTAGGACAAATAATAATATATATATATAAATTAATTTTTTCCATTTGATATTTTAAATGATAAGTTTGATATTTTATAAGTTTTTCAACATAATGCTATAAAAATTTTACATTTCAAAAAGTATATCAAAATTTATAATATTTTAAATAAATTAATAAAATTTTTGAACAGTCCCCCCCCATCGTAGGTAGATACACTCTATTTCCCAAAAAGAATAGCTCGCTCCTTTCTCCTTCAACTGAATGCAATGGGCGACCTCTAAACAGCCAGCTCCTCATCTCGTCCGCTTCCTATTTATCTATGCCCTATCCGATGCTCCACAGTTCGACTAAAAGAACACCTGCACAACGTAATACTGCTGCTGACCCTATTAACAAACAAGCGCTAAAATATACTCAAAATGAGTATGTGGACTTTCAAATTCGGTACGACAAAATATATATATATATATATATATAGAAATCAACTTTTTGCATTTGAGCTTTTAAACTATAAATTTGGCATTTTATTATAAGTTTTAAAACATAATGTTATTAAAATTATACCTTTTAAAGTATGTGAAAATTTATAGTATATTAAATAAATTAACAAAATTTTATAATTCTCTCCCTCTCCCCCTTTGTAGATAGATACACTCTGTTTCCCCTAAAAGATGAGTAGTTCCATCCTCCTCCTCCTCCTCCTGAATGACGATGAGCGACCATTTATTGGCTAGTTCCTCATCTCATCCACTTTCTATACTTTTCCTCTACCCTATCCAACGCTACACAGTTCGACTGATAGTGCAGCCACACAACCTAATACGATTGTGGCCCCATCAGTGAACAAGCCCTAAAATGTTTTGAAAATGAGTATGTTAACTTTCAATTTAGTTAGGACAAAAAATAATATATATATATAAATTAATTTTTTCCAATTGATATTTCAAATTATAAGTTTGATATTTTATAAGTTTTTCAACATAATGCTATAAAAATTTTACATTTCAAAAAGTATATCAAAATTTATAATATTTTACATAAATTAATAAAATTTTTGAACAGTCCCCCCCCATCGTAGGTAGATACACTCTATTTCCCAAAAAAAATAGCTCGCTCCTTTCTCCTTCAACTGAATGCAATGGGCGACCTCTAAACAGCCAGCTCCTCATCTCGTCCGCTTCCTATTTATCTATGCCCTATCCGATGGTCCACAGTTCGACTGAAAGAACACCTGCACAACGTAATACTGCTGCTGACCCTATTAACAAACAAGCGCTAAAATATACTCAAAATGAGTATGTGGACTTTCAAATTCGGTACGACAAAATATATATATATATATAGAAATCAACTTTTTGCATTTGAGCTTTTAAACTATAAATTTGGCATTTTATTATAAGTTTTAAAACATAATGTTATTGAAATTATACCTTTTAAAAGTATGTGAAAATTTATAGTATATTAAATAAATTAACAAAATTTTATAATTCTCTCCCTCCCCCCCTTTGTAGATAGATACACTCTGTTTCCCCTAAAAGATGAGTAGTTCCATCCTCCTCCTCCTCCTGAATGACGATGAGCGACCATTTATTGGCTAGTTCCTCATCTCATCCACTTTCTATACTTTTCCTCTACCCTATCCAACGCTTCACAGTTCGACTGATAGTGCAGCCACACAACCTAATACGATTGTGGCCCCATCAGTGAACAAGCCCTAAAATGTTTTGAAAATGAGTATGTTAACTTTCAATTTAGTTAGGACAAAAAATAATATATATATATAAATTAATTTTTTCCATTTGATATTTCAAATTATAAGTTTGATATTTTATAAGTTTTTCAACATAATGCTATAAAAATTTTACATTTCAAAAAGTATATCAAAATTTATAATATTTTAAATAAATTAATAAAATTTTACAATTACAACTGTCCCCCTCCACGTAGGTAGATACACTTTATTTCCCAAAAAAAATAGCTCGCTCCTTTCTCCTTCAACTGAATGCAATGGGCGACCTCTAAACAGCCAGCTCCTCATCTCGTCCGCTTCCTATTTATCTATGCCCTATCCGATGCTCCACAGTTCGACTGAAAGAACACCTGCACAACGTAATACTGCTGCTGACCCTATCAACAAACAAGCGCTAAAATATACTCAAAATGAGTATGTGGACTTTCAAATTCGGTACGACAAAATATATATATATATAGAAATCAACTATTTGCATTTGAGCTTTTAAACTATAAATTTGGCATTTTATTATAAGTTTTAAAACATAATGTTATTAAAATTATACCTTTTAAAAGTACGTAAAAATTTATAGTATATTAAATAAATTAACAAAATTTTATAATTCTCTCCCCCCCCTTTGTAGATAGATACACTCTGTTTCCCCTAAAAGATGAGTAGTTTCATCCTCCTCCTCCTCCTGAATGACGATGAGCGACCATTTATTGGCTAGTTCCTCATCTCATCCACTTTCTATACTTTTCTCTACCCTATCCAACGCTTCACAGTTCGACTGATAGTGCAGCCACACAACCTAATACGGTTGTGGCGCCATCAGCAAAGAAGCCCTAAAATATTTTGAAAATGAGTATTTTAACTTTCAATTTAGTTAGGACAAAAAATAATATATATATATAAATTAATTTTTTCCATTTGATATTTTAAATTATAAGTTTGATATTTTATAAGTTTTTCAACATAATGCTATAAAAATTTTACATTTTAAAAAGTATATCAAAATTTATAATATTTTAAATAAATTAATAAAATTTTACAACTGTCCCCCCCACGTAGGTAGATACACTCTATTTCCCAAAAAAAATACCTCGCTCCTTTCTCCTTCAACTGAATGCAATGGGCGACCTCTAAACAACCAGCTCCTCATCTCGTCCACTTCGTATTTACCTATGCCCTATCCGACACTCCACAGTTCGACTGAAAGAACACCCGCCCAACCTAATACTGCTGCAGACCCCAACAACAAACAAGCCCTAAAATATACTCAAAATGAGTATGTGGACTTTCAAATTCGGTAAGACAAAATTTATATATATAGAAATCAACTTTTTGCATTTGAGCTTTTAAACTATAAATTTGTCATTTTATTATAAGTTTTAAAACATAATGTTATTAAAATTATACCTTTTAAAAGTATGTAAAAATTTATAGTATATTAAATAAATTAACAAAATTTTATAATTCTCTCCCTCCCCCCCTATGTAGATAGATACACTATGTTTCCCCTAAATGATGAGTAGTTCCATCCTCCTCCTCCTCCTGAATGACGATGAGCGACCATTTATTGGCTAGTTCCTCATCTCATCCACTTTCTATAATTTTCATCTGCCCTTTCCAACGCTCCACAGTTCGACTGATAGTGCACCCACACAACCTAATACAGCTATGGCCCCATCAGCAAACAGGCCATAAAATGTTTTGAAAATGAGTATGTTAACTTTCAATTTAGTTAGGACAAAAAATAATATATATATATATATAAATTAATTTTTTCCATTTGATATTTTATAAGTTATTCAACATAATGCTATAAAAATTTTACATTTCAAAAAGTATATCAAAATTTATAATATTTTAAATAAATTAATAAAATTTTACAATTACAACTGTCCCCCCCGCCCCACTTAGGTAGATACACTCTATTTCCCAAAAAAAATAGCTCGCTCTTTTCTCCTTCAACTGAATGCAATGGGCGACCTCTAAACAGCCAGCTCTTCATCTCACCTGCTTCCTATTTACCTATGCCCTATCCGACGCTCCACAGTTCGACTGAAAGAACACCTGCACAAGCTAATACTGCTGCAGACCCCATCAACAAACAAGCGCTAAAATATACTCAAAATGAGTATGTGGACTTTCAAATTTGGTAGCACAAAATATATATATATATAGAAATCAACTTTTTGCATTTGAGCTTTTAAACTATAAATTTGGCATTTTATTATAAGTTTTAAAACATAATGTTATTAAAATTATACCTTTTAAAAGTATGTAAAAATTTATAGTATATTAAATAAATTAACAAAATTTTATAATTCTCTCCCTCCCCCCTATGTAGATAGATACACTCTGTTTCCCTTAAAAGATGAGTAGTTCCATCCTCCTCCTCCTCCTGAATGACGATGAGCGACCATTTATTGGCTAGTTCCTCGTCTCATCCACTTTCTACACTTTTCCTCTGCCTTATCCAACGTTCCACAGTTTGACTGATAGTGCAGCCGCACAACCTAATACGGCTATGGCCCCATCAGCAAACAAGCCCTAAAATATTTTGAAAATGAGTATTTTAACTTTCAATTTAGTTAGGACAAAAAATAATATATATATATATAAATTAATTTTTTACATTTGATATTTTAAATTATAAGTTTGATATTTTATAAGTTTTTCAACATAATGCTATAAAAATTTTACATTTCAAAAAGTATATCAAAATTTATAATATCTTAAATAAATTAATAAAATTTTACAACTGTCCCCCCCACGTAGGTAGATACACTCTATTTCCCAAAAAAAATACCTCGCTCCTTTCTCCTTCAACTGAATGCAATGGGCGACCTCAAAACAACCAGCTCCTCATTTCGTCCACTTCCTATTTACCTATACCCTATCCGACGCTCCACAGTTCGACTGAAAGAACACCCGCACAACCTAATACTGCTGCAGACCCCAACAACAAACAAGCCCTAAAATATACTCAAAATGAGTATGTGGACTTTCAAATTCGGTAAGACAAAATTTATATATATAGAAATCAACTTTTTGCATTTGAGATTTTAAACTATAAATTTGGCATTTTATAATAAGTTTTAAAACATAATGTTATTAAAATTATACCTTTTAAAAGTATGTAAAAATTTATAATATATTAAATAAATTAACAAAATTTTATAATTCTCTCCCCCCCCCTATGTAGATATATACACTCTGTTTCCCCTAAAAGATGAGTAGTTCCATCATCCTCCTCCTCCTGAATGACGATGAGCGACCATTTATTGGCTAGTTCCTCATCTCATCCACTTTCAATACTTTTCCTCTACCCTATCCAACGCTCCACAGTTCGACTGATAGTGCAGCCACACAACCTAATACGATTGTGGCCCCATCAGCGAACAAGCCGTAAAATGTTTTGAAAATGAGTATGTTAACTTTCAATTTAGTTAGGACAAATAATAATATATATATATATATAAATTAATTTTTTCCATTTGATATTTTAAATTATAAGTTTGATATTTTATAAGTTTTTCAACATAACGCTATAAAATTTTTACATTTCAAAAAGTATATCAAAATTTATAATATTTTAAATAAATTAATAAAATTTTTCAACAGTCCCCCCCCCCATCGTAGGTAGATACACTCTATTTCCCAAAAAAAATAGCTCGCTCCTTTCTCCTTCAAATGAATGCAATGGGCGACCTCTAAACAGCCAGCTCCTCATCTCATCCACTTCCTATTTACCTATGCCCTATCCGATGCTCCACAGTTCGACTGAAAGAACACCCGCACAACCTAATACAGCTGCAGACCCCAACAACAAACAAGCCCTAAAATATACTCAAAATGAGTATGTGGACTTTCAAATTCAGTAAGACAAAATTTATATATATAGAAATCAACTTTTTGCATTTGAGCTTTTAAACTACAAATTTGGCATTTTATTATAAGTTTTAAAACATAATGTTATTAAAATTATACCTTTTAAAAGTATGTAAAAATTTATAATATATTAAATAAATTAACAAAATTTTATAATTCTCTCCCCCCCCGATGTAGATATATACACTCTGTTTCCCCTAAAAGATGAGTAGTTCCATCCTCCTCCTCCTCCAGAATGACGATGAGCGACCATTTATTGGCTAGTTCCTCATCTCATCCACTTTCAATAATTTTCGTCTACCCTATCCAACGCTCCACAGTTCGACTGATAGTGCAGCCACACAACCTAATACGATTGTGGCCCCATCAGCGAACAAGCCCTAAAATGTTTTGAAAATGAGTATGTTAACTTTCAATTTAGTTAGGACAAATAATAATATATATATATATATAAATTAATTTTTTCCATTTGATATTTTAAATGATAAGTTTGATATTTTATAAGTTTTTCAACATAATGCTATAAAAATTTTACATTTAAAAAAGTATATCAAAATTTATAATATTTTAAATAAATTAATAAAATTTTTGAACAGTCCCCCCCCATCGTAGGTAGATACACTCTATTTCCCAAAAAGAATAGCTCGCTCCTTTCTCCTTCAACTGAATGCAATGGGCGACCTCTAAACAGCCAGCTCCTCATCTCGTCCGCTTCCTATTTATCTATGCCCTATCCGATGCTCCACAGTTCGACTGAAAGAACACCTGCACAACGTAATACTGCTGCTGACCCTATTAACAAACAAGCGCTAAAGTATACTCAAAATGAGTATGTGGACTTTCAAATTCGGTACGACAAAATATATATATATATATATAGAAATCAACTTTTTGCATTTGAGCTTTTAAACTATAAATTTGGCATTTTATTATAAGTTTTAAAACATAATGTTATTAAAATTATACCTTTTAAAGTATGTGAAAATTTATAGTATATTAAATAAATTAACAAAATTTTATAATTCTCTCCCTCCCCCCCTTTGTAGATAGATACACTCTGTTTCCCCTAAAAGATGAGTAGTTCCATCCTCCTCCTCCTCCTGAATGACGATGAACGACCATTTATTGGCTAGTTCCTCATCTCATCCACTTTCTATACTTTTCCTCTACCCTATCCAACACTTCACAGTTCGACTGATAGTGCAGCCACACAACCTAATACGATTGTGGCCCCATCAGCGAACAAGCCCTAAAATGTTTTGAAAATGAGTATGTTAACTTTCAATTTAGTTAGGACAAAAAATAATATATATATATATAAATTAATTTTTTCCATTTGATATTTCAAATTATAAGTTTGATATTTTATAAGTTTTTCAACATAATGCTATAAAAATTTTACATTTCAAAAAGTATATCAAAATTTATAATATTTTACATAAATTAATAAAATTTTTGAACAGTCCCCCCCCATCGTAGGTAGATACACTCTATTTCCCAAAAAAAATAGCTCGCTCCTTTCTCCTTCAACTGAATGCAATGGGCGACCTCTAAACAGCCAGCTCCTCATCTCGTCCGCTTCCTATTTATCTATGCCCTATCCGATGGTCCACAGTTCGACTGAAAGAACACCTGCACAACGTAATACTGCTGCTGACCCTATTAACAAACAAGCGCTAAAATATACTCAAAATGAGTATGTGGACTTTGAAATTCGGTACGACAAAATATATATATATATATAGAAATCAACTTTTTGCATTTGAGCTTTTAAACTATAAATTTGGCATTTTATTATAAGTTTTAAAACATAATGTTATTAAAATTATACCTTTTAAAAGTATGTAAAAATTTATAGTATATTAAATAAATTAACAAAATTTTATAATTCTCTCCCCCCCCTTTGTAGATAGATACACTCTGTTTCCCCTAAAAGATGAGTAGTTCCATCCTCCTCCTCCTCCTCCTCCTCATCCTCAATGACGATGAGCGACCTTTTATTGGCTAGTTCCTCATCTTATCCACTCTCTATACTTTTCCTCTACCTTATCCAACGTTCCACAGTTCGACTGATAGTGCAGCCACACAACCTAATACAGCTGTGGCCCCATAAGTAAACAAGCCCTAAAATGTTTTGAAAATGAGTATGTTAACTTTTAATTTAGTTGGGAGAAAAAATAATATATATATATATATAAATTAATTTTTTCCATTTGATATTTTAAATTATAAGTTTGATATTTTATAAGTTTTTCAACATAATGCTATAAAAATTTTACATTTCAAAAAGTATATCAAAATTTATAATATTTTAAATAAATTAATAAAATTTTACTTCTGTCCCCCCCCCCCACGTAGGTAGATACACTCTATTTCCCCAAAAAAATAGCTCGCTCCTTTCTCCTTCAACTGAATGCAATGGGCGACCTCTAAACAGCCAGCTCCTCATCTCGTCCACTTCCTATTTACCTATGCCCTATCAAACGCTCCACAGTTCGACTGAAAGAACACCCGCACAACCTAATACTGCTGCAGACCCCAACAGCAAACAAGCCCTAAAATATACTCAAAATGAGTATGTGGACTTTCAAATTCGGTAAGACAAAATATATATATATAGAAATCAACTTTTTGCATTTGAGCTTTTAAACTATAAATTTGGCATTTTATTATAAGTTTTAAAACATAATGTTATTAAAATTATACCGTTTAAAAGTATGTAAAAATTTATAGTATATTAAATAAATTAACAAAATTTTATAATTCTCTCCCTCCCCCCCCCCCTATGTAGATAGATACACTCTGTTTCCCCTAAAAGATGAGTAGTTCCATCCTCCTCCTCCTCCTGAATGACGATGAGCGAACATTTATTGGCTAGTTCCTCATCTCATCCGCTTTCAATACTTTTCCTGTACCCTATCCAACGTTCCACAGTTCGACTGATAGTGCTGCCACACAACCTAATACGATTGTGGCCCCATCAGCAAATAAGCCCTAAAATGTTTTGAAAATGAGTGTGTTAACTTTCAATTTAGTTAGGACAAAAAATAATATATATATATAAATTAATTTTTTCCATTTGATATTTTAAATTATAAGTTCTATATTTTATAAGTGTTTCAACATAATGCTATAAAAATTTTACATTTAAAAAAGTATATCAAAATTTATAATATTTTAAATAAATTAATAAAATTTTTCAACTCTCCCCCCCCACGTAGGTAGATACACTCTATTTCCCAAAAAAAATAGCTCGCTCCTTTCTCCTTCAACTGAATGCAATGGGCGACCTAAACAGCCAGCTCCTCATCTCGTCCACTTCCTATTTCCCTATGCCCTATCCGACGCTCCGAAGTTCGACTGAAAGAACACCCGCACAACCTAATACTGCTGCAGACCCCATCAACAAACAAGCCCTAAAATATACTCAAAATGAGTATGTGGACTTTCAAATTTGGTAGGACAAAATATATATATATAGAAATCAACTTTTTGCATTTGATCTTTCAAACGATAAATTTGGCATTTTATTATAAGTTTTAAAACATAATGTTATCAAAATTATACCTTTTAAAAGTATGTAAAAATTTATAGTATATTAAATAAATTAACTAAATTTTATAATTCTCTCCCCCCCCCCCTTTGTAGATAGATACACTCGGTTTCCCCGAAAAGATGAGTAGTTCCATCCTCCTCCTCCTCCTCCTCAATGACGATGAGCGACCTTTTTTTGGCTAGTTCCTCATCTTATCCACTTTCTATACTTTTCCTCTGCCTTATCCAACGTTCCACAGTTCGACTGATAGTGCAGCCGCACAACCTAATATAGCTATGGCCCCATAAGCAAACAAGCCCTAAAATGTTTTGAAAATGAGTATGTTAACTTTCAATTTAGTTAGGACAAAAAATAATATATATTTATATATATAAATTAATTTTTTCCATTTGATATTTTAAATTATAAGTTTGATATTTTATAAGCTTTTCAACATAATGCTATAAAAATTTTACATTTCAAAAAGCATATCAAAATTTATAATATTTTAAATAAATTAATAAAATTTTACTTCTGTCCCCCCCCTCCCCACGTAGGTAGATACACTCTATTTCCCCAAAAAAATAGCTCGCACCTTTCTCCTTCAACTTAATGCAATGGGCGACCTCTAAATAGCCAGCTCCTCATCTCATCCACTTCCTATTTACCTATGCCATATCCAATGCTCCACAGTTCGACTGAAAGAACACCCGCACAACCTAATACTGCTGCAGACCCCAACAACAAACAAGCCCTAAAATATACTCAAAATGAGTATGTGGACTTTCAAATTCGGTACGACAAAATATATATATATATAGAAATCAACTTTTTGCATTTGAGCTTTTAAACTATAAATTTGGCATTTTATTATAAGTTTTAAAACATAATGTTATTAAAATTATACCGTTTAAAAGTATGTAAAAATTTATAGTATATTAAATAAATTAACAAAATTTTATAATTCTCTCCCTCCCCCCCCCCTATGTAGATAGATACACTCTGTTTCCCCTAAAAGATGAGTAGTTCCATCCTCCTCCTCCTCCTGAATGACGATGAGCGAACATTTATTGGCTAGTTCCTCATCTCATCCGCTTTCAATACTTTTCCTGTACCCTATCCAACGTTCCACAGTTCGACTGATAGTGCTGCCACACAACCTAATACGATTGTGGCCCCATCAGCAAATAAGCCCTAAAATGTTTTGAAAATGAGTGTGTTAACTTTCAATTTAGTTAGGACAAAAAATAATATATATATATAAATTAATTTTTTCCATTTGATATTTTAAATTATAAGTTCTATATTTTATAAGTGTTTCAACATAATGCTATAAAAATTTTACATTTAAAAAAGTATATCAAAATTTATAATATTTTAAATAAATTATTAAAATTTTTCAACTCTCCCCCCCCACGTAGGTAGATACACTCTATTTCCCAAAAAAAATAGCTCGCTCCTTTCTCCTTCAACTGAATGCAATGGGCGACCTAAACAGCCAGCTCCTCATCTCGTCCACTTCCTATTTCCCTATGCCCTATCCGACGCTCCGAAGTTCGACTGAAAGAACACCCGCACAACCTAATACTGCTGCAGACCCCATCAACAAACAAGCCCTAAAATATACTCAAAATGAGTATGTGGACTTTCAAATTTGGTAGGACAAAATATATATATATAGAAATCAACTTTTTGCATTTGATCTTTTAAACGATAAATTTGGCATTTTATTATAAGTTTTAAAACATAATGTTATTAAAATTATACCGTTTAAAAGTATGTAAAAATTTATAGTATATTAAATAAATTAACTAAATTTTATAATTCTCTTCCCCCCCCCTTTGTAGATAGATACAATCGGTTTCCCCGAAAAGATGAGTAGTTCCATCCTCCTCCTCCTCCTCCTCAATGACGATGAGCGACCTTTTTTTGGCTAGTTCCTCATCTTATCCACTTTCTATACTTTTCCTCTGCCTTATCCAACGTTCCACAGTTCGACTGATAGTGCAGCCACACAACCTAATACAGCTATGGCCCCATAAGCAAACAAGCCCTAAAATGTTTTGAAAATGAGTATGTTCACTTTCAATTTAGTTAGGACAAAAAATAATATATATATATATATATAAATTAATTTTTTCCATTTGATATTTTAAATTATAAGTTTGATATTTTATAAGTTTTTCAACATAATGCTATAAAAATTTTACATTTCATAAACCATATCAAAATTTATAATATTTTAAATAAATTAATAAAATTTTACTTCTGTCCCCCCCTCCCCACGTAGGTAGATACACTCTATTTCCCCCAAAAAATAGCTCGCTCCTTTCTCCTTCAACTGAATGCAATGGGCGACCTCTAAACAGCCAGCTCCTCATCTCGTCCACTTCCTATTTACCTATGCCCTATCCAATGCTCCACAGTTCGACTGAAAGAATACCCACACAACCTAATACTGCTGCAGACCCCAACAACAAACAAGCCCTAAAATATACTCAAAATGAGTATGTGGACTTTCAAATTTGGTAGGACAAAATATATATATATAGAAATCAACTTTTTGCATTTGAGCTTTTAAACGATAAATTTGGCATTTTATTATAAGTTTTAAAACATAATGTTATCAAAATTATACCTTTTAAAAGTATGTAAAAATTTATAGTATATTAAATAAATTAACTAAATTTTATAATTCTCTCCCTCCCCCCCCCTATGTAGATAGATACACTCTGTTTCCCCTAAAAGATGAGTAGTTCCATCCTCCTCCTCCTCCTGAATGACGATGAGCGAACATTTATTGGCTAGTTCCTCATCTCATCCGCTTTCAATACTTTTCCTGTACCCTATCCAACGTTCCACAGTTCGACTGATAGTGCTGCCACACAACCTAATACGATTGTGGCCCCATCAGCAAATAAGCCCTAAAATGTTTTGAAAATGAGTGTGTTAACTTTCAATTTAGTTAGGACAAAAAATAATATATATATATAAATTAATTTTTTCCATTTGATATTTTAAATTATAAGTTCTATATTTTATAAGTGTTTCAACATAATGCTATAAAAATTTTACATTTAAAAAAGTATATCAAAATTTATAATATTTTAAATAAATTATTAAAATTTTTCAACTCTCCCCCCCCACGTAGGTAGATACACTCTATTTCCCAAAAAAAATAGCTCGCTCCTTTCTCCTTCAACTGAATGCAATGGGCGACCTAAACAGCCAGCTCCTCATCTCGTCCACTTCCTATTTCCCTATGCCCTATCCGACGCTCCGAAGTTCGACTGAAAGAACACCCGCACAACCTAATACTGCTGCAGACCCCATCAACAAACAAGCCCTAAAATATACTCAAAATGAGTATGTGGACTTTCAAATTTGGTAGGACAAAATATATATATATAGAAATCAACTTTTTGCATTTGATCTTTTAAACGATAAATTTGGCATTTTATTATAAGTTTTAAAACATAATGTTATTAAAATTATACCGTTTAAAAGTATGTAAAAATTTATAGTATATTAAATAAATTAACTAAATTTTATAATTCTCTTCCCCCCCCCTTTGTAGATAGATACACTCGGTTTCCCCGAAAAGATGAGTAGTTCCATCCTCCTCCTCCTCCTCCTCAATGACGATGAGCGACCTTTTTTTGGCTAGTTCCTCATCTTATCCACTTTCTATACTTTTCCTCTGCCTTATCCAACGTTCCACAGTTCGACTGATAGTGCAGCCACACAACCTAATACAGCTATGGCCCCATAAGCAAACAAGCCCTAAAATGTTTTGAAAATGAGTATGTTAACTTTCAATTTAGTTAGGACAAAAAATAATATATATATATATATAAATTAATTTTTTCCATTTGATATTTTAAATTATAAGTTTGATATTTTATAAGTTTTTCAACATAATGCTATAAAAATTTTACATTTCATAAACCATATCAAAATTTATAATATTTTAAATAAATTAATAAAATTTTACTTCTGTCCCCCCCTCCCCACGTAGGTAGATACACTCTATTTCCCCCAAAAAATAGCTCGCTCCTTTCTCCTTCAACTGAATGCAATGGGCGACCTCTAAACAGCCAGCTCCTCATCTCGTCCACTTCCTATTTACCTATGCCCTATCCAATGCTCCACAGTTCGACTGAAAGAATACCCACACAACCTAATACTGCTGCAGACCCCAACAGCAAACAAGCCCTAAAATATACTCAAAATGAGTATGTGGACTTTCAAATTCGGTAAGACAAAATATATATATATAGAAATCAACTTTTTGCATTTGAGCTTTTAAACTATAAATTTGGCATTTTATTATAAGTTTTAAAACATAATGTTATTAAAATTATACCGTTTAAAAGTATGTAAAAATTTATAGTATATTAAATAAATTAACAAAATTTTATAATTCTCTCCCTCCCCCCCCCCCTATGTAGATAGATACACTCTGTTTCCCCTAAAAGATGAGTAGTTCCATCCTCCTCCTCCTCCTGAATGACGATGAGCGAACATTTATTGGCTAGTTCCTCATCTCATCCGCTTTCAATACTTTTCCTGTACCCTATCCAACGTTCCACAGTTCGACTGATAGTGCTGCCACACAACCTAATACGATTGTGGCCCCATCAGCAAATAAGCCCTAAAATGTTTTGAAAATGAGTGTGTTAACTTTCAATTTAGTTAGGACAAAAAATAATATATATATATAAATTAATTTTTTCCATTTGATATTTTAAATTATAAGTTCTATATTTTATAAGTGTTTCAACATAATGCTATAAAAATTTTACATTTAAAAAAGTATATCAAAATTTATAATATTTTAAATAAATTAATAAAATTTTTCAACTCTCCCCCCCCACGTAGGTAGATACACTCTATTTCCCAAAAAAAATAGCTCGCTCCTTTCTCCTTCAACTGAATGCAATGGGCGACCTAAACAGCCAGCTCCTCATCTCGTCCACTTCCTATTTCCCTATGCCCTATCCGACGCTCCGAAGTTCGACTGAAAGAACACCCGCACAACCTAATACTGCTGCAGACCCCATCAACAAACAAGCCCTAAAATATACTCAAAATGAGTATGTGGACTTTCAAATTTGGTAGGACAAAATATATATATATAGAAATCAACTTTTTGCATTTGATCTTTCAAACGATAAATTTGGCATTTTATTATAAGTTTTAAAACATAATGTTATCAAAATTATACCTTTTAAAAGTATGTAAAAATTTATAGTATATTAAATAAATTAACTAAATTTTATAATTCTCTCCCCCCCCCCCCTTTGTAGATAGATACACTCGGTTTCCCCGAAAAGATGAGTAGTTCCATCCTCCTCCTCCTCCTCCTCAATGACGATGAGCGACCTTTTTTTGGCTAGTTCCTCATCTTATCCACTTTCTATACTTTTCCTCTGCCTTATCCAACGTTCCACAGTTCGACTGATAGTGCAGCCGCACAACCTAATATAGCTATGGCCCCATAAGCAAACAAGCCCTAAAATGTTTTGAAAATGAGTATGTTAACTTTCAATTTAGTTAGGACAAAAAATAATATATATTTATATATATAAATTAATTTTTTCCATTTGATATTTTAAATTATAAGTTTGATATTTTATAAGCTTTTCAACATAATGCTATAAAAATTTTACATTTCAAAAAGCATATCAAAATTTATAATATTTTAAATAAATTAATAAAATTTTACTTCTGTCCCCCCCCTCCCCACGTAGGTAGATACACTCTATTTCCCCAAAAAAATAGCTCGCACCTTTCTCCTTCAACTTAATGCAATGGGCGACCTCTAAATAGCCAGCTCCTCATCTCATCCACTTCCTATTTACCTATGCCATATCCAATGCTCCACAGTTCGACTGAAAGAACACCCGCACAACCTAATACTGCTGCAGACCCCAACAACAAACAAGCCCTAAAATATACTCAAAATGAGTATGTGGACTTTCAAATTCGGTACGACAAAATATATATATATATAGAAATCAACTTTTTGCATTTGAGCTTTTAAACTATAAATTTGGCATTTTATTATAAGTTTTAAAACATAATGTTATTAAAATTATACCGTTTAAAAGTATGTAAAAATTTATAGTATATTAAATAAATTAACAAAATTTTATAATTCTCTCCCTCCCCCCCCCTATGTAGATAGATACACTCTGTTTCCCCTAAAAGATGAGTAGTTCCATCCTCCTCCTCCTCCTGAATGACGATGAGCGAACATTTATTGGCTAGTTCCTCATCTCATCCGCTTTCAATACTTTTCCTGTACCCTATCCAACGTTCCACAGTTCGACTGATAGTGCTGCCACACAACCTAATACGATTGTGGCCCCATCAGCAAATAAGCCCTAAAATGTTTTGAAAATGAGTGTGTTAACTTTCAATTTAGTTAGGACAAAAAATAATATATATATATAAATTAATTTTTTCCATTTGATATTTTAAATTATAAGTTCTATATTTTATAAGTGTTTCAACATAATGCTATAAAAATTTTACATTTAAAAAAGTATATCAAAATTTATAATATTTTAAATAAATTATTAAAATTTTTCAACTCTCCCCCCCCACGTAGGTAGATACACTCTATTTCCCAAAAAAAATAGCTCGCTCCTTTCTCCTTCAACTGAATGCAATGGGCGACCTAAACAGCCAGCTCCTCATCTCGTCCACTTCCTATTTCCCTATGCCCTATCCGACGCTCCGAAGTTCGACTGAAAGAACACCCGCACAACCTAATACTGCTGCAGACCCCATCAACAAACAAGCCCTAAAATATACTCAAAATGAGTATGTGGACTTTCAAATTTGGTAGGACAAAATATATATATATAGAAATCAACTTTTTGCATTTGATCTTTTAAACGATAAATTTGGCATTTTATTATAAGTTTTAAAACATAATGTTATTAAAATTATACCGTTTAAAAGTATGTAAAAATTTATAGTATATTAAATAAATTAACTAAATTTTATAATTCTCTTCCCCCCCCCTTTGTAGATAGATACACTCGGTTTCCCCGAAAAGATGAGTAGTTCCATCCTCCTCCTCCTCCTCCTCAATGACGATGAGCGACCTTTTTTTGGCTAGTTCCTCATCTTATCCACTTTCTATACTTTTCCTCTGCCTTATCCAACGTTCCACAGTTCGACTGATAGTGCAGCCACACAACCTAATACAGCTATGGCCCCATAAGCAAACAAGCCCTAAAATGTTTTGAAAATGAGTATGTTAACTTTCAATTTAGTTAGGACAAAAAATAATATATATATATATAAATTAATTTTTTCCATTTGATATTTTAAATTATAAGTTTGATATTTTATAAGTTTTTCAACATAATGCTATAAAAATTTTACATTTCAAAAAGCATATCAAAATTTATAATATTTTAAATAAATTAATAAAATTTTACTTCTGTCCCCCCCTTCCCCACGTAGGTGTATACACTCTATTTCCCCAAAAAAATAGCTCGCTCCTTTCTCCTTCAACTGAATGCAACGCGTGACCTCTAAACAGCCAGCTCCTCATCTCGTCCACTTCCTATTTACCTATGCCCTATCCAATGCTCCACAGTTCGACTGAAAGAACACCCGCACAACCTAATAATGCTGCAGACCCCATCAACAAACAAGCCCTAAAATATACTCAAAATAAGTATGTGGACTTTCAAATTTGGTAGGACAAAATATATATATATAGAAATCAACTTTTTGCATTTGAGCTTTTAAACGATAAATTTGGCATTTTATTATAAGTTTTAAAACATAATGTTATTAAAATTATACCTTTTAAAAGTATGTAAAAATTTATAGTATATTAAATAAATTAACTAAATTTTATAATTCTCTCCCCCCCCCCTTTGTAGATAGATACACTCTGTTTCCCCGAAAAGATGAGTAGTTCCATCCTCCTCCTCCTCCTCCTCAATGACGATGAGCGACCTTTTTTTGGCTAGTTCCTCATCTTATCCACTTTCTATACTTTTCCTCTGCCTTATCCAACGTTCCACAGTTCGACTGATAGTGCAGCCGCACAACCTAATACAGCTATGGCCCCATAAGCAAACAAGCCCTAAAATGTTTTGAAAATGAGTATGTTAACTTTCAATTTAGTTAGGACAAAAAATAATATATATATATAAATTAATTTTTTCCATTTGATATTTTAAATTATAAGTTTGATATTTTATAAGTTTTTCAACATAATGCTATAAAAATTTTACATTTCAAAAAGCATATCAAAATTTATAATATTTTAAATAAATTAATAAAATTTTACTTCTGTCCCCCCCTTCCCCACGTAGGTAGATACACTCTATTTCCCCAAAAAAATAGCTCGCTCCTTTCTCCTTCAACTGAATGCAATAGGCGACCTCTAAACAGCCAGCTCCTCATCTCGTCCACTTCCTATTTACCTATGCCCTATCCAATGCTCCACAGTTCGACTGAAAGAACACCCGCACAACCTAATACTGCTGCAGACCCCAACCGCAAACAAGCCCTAAAATATGCTCAAAATGAGTATGTGGACTTTCAAATTCGGTAAGACAAAATATATATATATAGAAATCAACTTTTTGCATTTGAGCTTTTAAACTAGAAATTTGGCATTTTATTATAAGTTTTAAAACATAATGTTATTAAAATTATACCTTTTAAAAGTATGTAAAAATTTATAATATATTAAATAAATTAACAAAATTTTATAATTCTCTCCCCCCCCCCTATGTAGATATATACACTCTGTTTCCCCTAAAAGATAAGTAGTTCCATCCTCCTCCTCCTCCTGAATGACGATGAGCGACCATTTATTGGCTAGTTCCTCATCTCATCCCCTTTCAATACTTTTCCTCTACCCTATCCAACGTTCCACAGCTCGACCGATAGTGCAGCCACACAACCTAATACGATTGTGGCCCCATCAGCAAACAAGCCCTAAAATGTTTGGAAAATGAGTATGTTAACTTTCAATTTAGTTAGGACAAAAAATAATATATATATATAAATTAATTTTTTCCATTTGATATTTTAAATTATAAGTTTTATATTTTATAAGTTTTTCAACATAATGCTATAAAAATTTTACATTTCGAAAAGAATATCAAAATTTATAATATTTTAAATAAATTAATAAAATTTTACAACTGTCCCCCCCACGTAGGTAGATACACTCTATTTCCCAAAAAAAATACCTAGCTCCTTTCTCCTTCAACTGAATGCAATGGGCGACCTCTAAACAGCCAGCTCCTCATCTCGTCCACTACCTATTTACCTATGCCCTATCCGACGCTCCACAGTTCGACTGAAAGAACACCCGCACAACCTAATACTGCTGCAGACCCCAACAACAAACAAGCCCTAAAATATACTCAAAATGAGTATGTGGACTTTCAAATTCGGTAAGACAAAATATATATATATATAGAAATCAACTTTTTGCATTTGAGCTTTTAAACTATAAATTTGGCATTTTATTATAAGTTTTAAAACATAATGTTATTAAAATTATACCTTTTAAAAGTATGTAAAAATTTATAGTATATTAAATAAATTAACAAAATTTTATAATTCTCTCCCTCCCCCCCCTATGTAGATAGATACACTCTGTTTCCCCTAAAACATGAGTAGTTCCATCCTCCTCCTCCTCCTGAATGACGATGAGCGAACATTTATTGGCTAGTTCCTCATCTCATCCACTTTCAATACTTTTCCTCTACCCTATCCAACGTTCCACAGCTCGACTGATAGTGTAGCCACACAACCTAATACGATTGTGGCCCCATCAGCAAAAAAGCCCTAAAATGTTTTGAAAATGAGTATGTTAACTTTCAATTTAGTTAGGACAAAAAATAATATATATATATATATATAAATTAATTTTTTCCATTTGATATTTTAAATTATAAGTTTTATATTTTATAAGTTTTTCAACATAATGCTATAAAAATTTTACATTTCAAAAAGTATATCAAAATTTATAATATTTTAAATAAATTAAAAAAAAAATTTCAACTGTCCCCCCCCCCCACGTAGGTAGATACTCTCTATTTCCCAAAAAAAAAAGCTCGCTCCTTTCTCCTTCAACTGAATGCACTCCTTTCTCCTTCAACTGAATGCAATGGGCGACCTCTAAACAGCCAGCTCCTCATCTCGTCCACTTCCTATTTACCTATACCCTATCCGACGCTCCACTGTTCGACTGAAAGAACACCCGCACAACCTAATACTGCTGCAGACCCCATCAACAAACAAGCCCCAAAATATACTCAAAATGAGTATGTGGACTTTCAAATTTGGTAGGACAAAATATATATATATATAGAAATCAACTTTTCGCATGTGAGCTTTTAAACTATAAATTTGGCATTTTATTATAAGTTTTAAAACATAATGTTATTAAAATTATACCTTATAAAAGTATGTAAAAATTTATAGTATATTAAATAAATTAACAAAATTTTATAATTCTCTCCCTCCCCCCCTTTGTAGATAGATACACTCTGTTTCCCCTAAAACATGAGTAGTTCCATCCTTCTCCTCCTCCTGAATGACGATGAGCGACCTTTTATTGGCTAGTTCCTCATCTCATCTACTTTCTATACCTTTCCTCTGCCATATCCAACATTCCACAGTTCGACGGATAGTGCAGCCACACAACCTAATACAGCTATGGCCCCATAAGCAAACAAGCCCTAAAGTGTTTTGAAAATGAGTATGTTAACTTTCCATGTAGTTAGGACAAAAAATAATATATATATAAATTAATTTTTTCCATTTGATATTTTAAATTATAAGTTTGATATTTTATAAGTTTTTCAACATAATGCTATAAAAATTTTACATTTCAAAAAGTATATCCAAATTTATAACATTTTAAATAAATTAATAAAATTTTACCACTGTCCCCCCCCCCCACGTAGGTAGATACACTCTATTTCCCCAAAAAAATAGCTCGCTCCGTTCTCTTTCAACTGAATGCAACGGGCGACCTCTAAACAGCCAGCTCCTCAACTCGTCCACTTCCTATTTACCTATGCCCTATCCGACGCTCCACAGTTCGACTGAAAGAACACCCGCACAACCTAATACTGCTGCAGACCCCAACAACAAACAAGCCCTAAAATATACTAAAAATGAGTATGTGGACTTTCAAATTTGGTAAGACAAAATATATATATATATATACAGATATCAACTTTTTGCATTTGAGCTTTTAAACTATAAATTTGGCATTTTATTATAAGGTTTAAAACATAATGTTATTAAAATTATACCTTTTAAAAGTATGTAAAAATTTACAGTATATTAAATAAATTAACAAAATTTTATAATTCTCTGCCTCCCCCCCTATGTAGATAGATACACTCTGTTTCCCCTAAAAGATGAGTAGTTCCATCCTCCTCCTCCTCCTCCTCCTCCTGAATGACAATGAGCGACCATTTATTGGCTAGTTCCTCATCTCATCCACTTTCTATACTTTTCCTCTACCCTATCCAACGCTCCACAGTTCGACTGATAGTGCCGCCACAAAACCTAATACGGTTGTGGCCCCATCAGCAAACAAGCCCTAAAATATTTTGAAAATGAGTATGTCAACTTTCAATTTAGTTAGGACAAAAAATAATATATATATATATATAAATTAATTTTTTCCATTTGATATTTTAAATTATAAGTTTTATATTTTACAAGTTTTTCAACATAATGCTATAAAAATTTTACATTTCAAAAAGTATATCAAAATTTATAATATTTTAAATAAATTAAAAAAAAATTTCAACTGTCCCCCCCCCACGTAGGTAGATACTCTCTATTTCCCAAAAAAAATAGCTCGCCCCTTTCTCCTTCAACTGAATGCAATGGGCGACCTCTAAACAGCCAGCTCCTTATCTCGTCCACTTCCTATTTACCTATACCCTATCCGACGCTCCACCGTTCGACTGAAAGAACACCCGCACAACCTAATACTGCTGCTGACCCCATCAACAAACAAGCCCTAAAATATACTCAAAATGAGTATGTGGACTTTCAAATTTGGTAGGACAAAATATATATATATAGAAATCAACTTTTCGCATGTGAGCTTTTAAACTATAAATTTGGCATTTTATTATAAGTTTTAAAACATAATGTTATTAAAATTATACCTTTTAAAAGTATGTAAAAATTTATAGTATATTAAATAAATTAACAAAATTTTATAATTCTCTCCTTCCCCCCCTTTGTAGATAGATACACTCTGTTTCCCCTAAAATATGAGTAGTTCCATCCTCCTCCTCCTCCTGAATGACGATGAGCGACCTTTTATTGGCTAGTTCCTCATCTCATCTACTTTCTATACCTTTCCTCTGCCTTATCCAACGTTCCACAGTTCGACGGATAGTGCAGCCACACAACCTAATACAGCTATGGCCCCATAAGCAAACAAGCCCTAAAGTGTTTTGAAAATGAGTATGTTAACTTTCCATGTAGTTAGGACAAAAAATAATATATATATATATATAAATTAATTTTTTCCATTTGATATTTTAAATTATAAGTTTGATATTTTATAAGTTTTTCAACATAATGCTATAAAAATTTTACATTTCAAAAAGTATATCCAAATTTGTAATATTTTAAATAAATTAATAAAATTTTACAACTGTCCCCCCCATGTAGGTAGATATACTCTATTTCCCAAAAAAAATAGCTCGCTCCCTTCTCCTTCAACTGAATGCAATGGGCGACCTCTAAACAGCCAGCCCCTCATGTCGTCCACTTCCTATTTACCTCTGCCCTATCCGACGCTCCACAGTTCGACTGAAAGAGCACCCGCACAACCTAATACTGCTGCAGACCCCATCAACAAACAAGCACTAAAATATACTCAAAATGAGTATGTAGACTTTCAAATTTGGTAGGACAAAATATATATATATAGAAATCAACTTTTTGCATTTGAGCTTTTAAACTATAAATTTGGCATTTTATCAAAAGGTTTAAAACATAATGCTTTTAAAATTATACCTTTTAAAAGTATGTAAAAATTTATAGTATATTAAATAAATTAACAAAAGTTTATAATTCTTTCCCTCCCCCCCCCCTATGTAGATAGATACACTCTGTTTGCCCTAAAAGATGAGTAGTTCCATCCTCCTCCTCCCCCTGAATGATGATGAGCGACCATTTATTGGCTAGTTCCTCATCTCATCCACTTTCTATACTTTTCCTCTACCCTATCCAACGCTCCACAGTTCGACTAATAGTGCAGCCACACAACCTAATACGGTTGTGGCCCCATTAGCAAACAAGCCCTAAAATGTTTTGAAAATGAGTATGTTAACTTTCAATTTAGTTAGGACAGAAAATAATATATATATATATATATAAATTAATTTTTTCCATTTGATATTTTAAATTATAAGTTTGATATTTTATAAGTTTTTCAACATAATGCTATAAAAATTTTACATATCAAAAAGAATATCAAAATTTATAATATTTTAAATAAATTAATAAAATTTTACGACTGTCCCCCCCCCCCCCCGACGTCGGTAGATACACTCTATTTCCCAAAAAAAATAGCTCGCTCCTTTCTCCTTCAACTGAATGCAATGGGCGACCTCTAAACAGCCAGCTCCTCATCTCGTCTACTCCTATGTACCCATGCCCTATCCGACGCTCCACAGTTCGACTGAAAGAACGCCCGCACAACCTAATACTGCTGCAGACCCCAACAACAAACAAGCCCTAAAATATAAACAAAATGAGTATGTGGACTTTCAAATTCGGTAGGACAAAATATATATATATAGAAATCAACTTTTTGCATTTGAGCTTTTAAACTATAATTTTGGCATTTTATTATAAGTTTTAAAACATAATGTTATTAAAATTATACCTTTTAAAAGTATGTAAAAATTTATAGTATATTAAATAAATTAACAAAATTTTATAATTCTCTCCCTCCCCCCCCCTCTATGTAGATAGATACACTCTGTTTCCCCTAAAACATGAGTAGTTCCATCCTCCTCCTCCTCTTGAATGACGATGAGCGAACATTTATTGGCTAGTTCCTCATCTCATCCACTTTCAGTACTTTTCCTCTACCCTATCCAACGTTCCACACCTCGACTGATAGTGCAGCCACACAACCTAATACGATTGTGGCCCCATCAGGAAACAAGCCCTAAAATGTTTTGAAAATGAGTATGTTAACTTTCAATTTAGTTAGGACAAAAAATAATATATATATATATATATAAATTAATTTTTTCCATTTGATATTTTAAATTATAAGTTTTATATTTTATAAGTTTTTCAACATAATGCTATAAAAATTTTACATTTCAAAAAGTATATCAAAATTTATAATATTTTAAATAAATTAAAAAAAAATTTCAACTGTCCCCCCCCCACGTAGGTAGATACTCTATATTTCCCAAAAAAAAATAGCTCGCTCCTTTCTCCTTCAACTGAATGCAATGGGCGACCTCTAAACAGCCAGCTCCTCATCTTGTCCACTCCTATGTACCCATGCCCTATTCGACGCTCCACAGTTCGACTGAAAGAACACCCGCACAACCTAATACTGCTGCAGACCCCAACAACAAACAAGCCCTAAAATATACTCAAAATGAGTATGTGGACTTTCAAATTCGGTAAGACAAAATATATATATATAGAAATCAACTTTTTGCATTTGAGCTTTTAAACTATAATTTTGGCATTTTATTATAAGTTTTAAAACATAATGTTATTAAAATTATACCTTTTAAAAGTATGTAAAAATTTATAGTATATTAAATAAATTAACAAAATTTTATAATTCTCTCCTTCCCCCCCTTTGTAGATAGATACGCTCTGTTTCCCCTAAAAGATGAGTAGTTCCATCCTCCTCCTCCTCCTGAATGACGATGAGCGACCTTTTATTGGCTAGTTCCTCATCTCATCTACTTTCTATACCTTTCCTCTGCCTTATCCAACGTTCCACAGTTCGACGGATAGTGCAGCCACACAACCTAATACGATTGTGGCCCCATCAGCAAACAAGCCCTAAAATGTTTTGAAAATGAGTATGTTAACTTTCAATTTAGTTAGGACAAAAAATAATATATATATATATATAAATTAATTTTTTCCATTTGATATTTTAAATTATAAGTTTTATATTTTATAAGTTTTTCAACATAATGCTATAAAAATTTTACATTTCAAAAAGTATATCAAAATTTATAATATTTTAAATAAATTAAAAAAAAATTTCAACTGTCCCCCCCCCCCACGTAGGTAGATACTCTCTATTTCCCAAAAAAAATAGCTCGCTCCTTTCTCCTTCAACTGAATGCAATGGGCGACCTCTAAACAGCCAGCTCCTCATCTTGTCCACTTCCTATTTACCTATACCCTATCCGACGCTCCACAGTTCGACTGAAAGAACACCCGCACAACCTAATACTGCTGCAGACCCCATCAACAAACAAGCCCTAAAATATACTCAAAATGAGTATGTGGACTTTCAAATTTGGTAGGACAAAATATATATATATAGAAATCAACATTTTGCATTTGAGCTTTTAAACTATAAATTTGGCATTTTATTATAAGTTTTAAAACATAATGTTATTAAAATTATACCTTTTAAAAGTATGTAAAAATTTATAGTATATTAAATAAATTAACAAAAGTTTATAATTCTCTCCATCCCCCCCCTTTGTAGATAGATACACTCTGTTCCCCCTAAAAGATGAGTAGTCCCATCCTCCTCCTCCTCCTGAATGACGATGAGCGACCTTTTATTGGCTAGTTCCTCATCTCATCTACTTTCTATACCTTTCCTCTGCCTTATCCAACGTTCCACAGTTCGACGGATAGTGCAGCCACACAACCTAATACAGCTATGGCCCCATAAGCAAACAAGCCCTAAAGTGTTTTGAAAATGAGTATGTTAACTTTCCATGTAGTTAGGACAAAAAATAATATATATATATATAAATTAATTTTTTCCATTTGATATTTTAAATTATAAGTTTGATATTTTATAAGTTTTTCAACATAATGCTATAAAAATTTTACATTTCAAAAAGTATATCCAAATTTATAATATTTTAAATAAATTAATAAAATTTTACTTCTGTCCCCCCCTCCCCACGTAGGTAGATACACTCTATTTCCCCCAAAAAATAGCTCGCTCCTTTCTCCTTCAACTGAATGCAATGGGCGACCTCTAAACAGCCAGCTCCTCATCTCGTCCACTTCCTATTTACCTATGCCCTATCCAATGCTCCACAGTTCGACTGAAAGAATACCCACACAACCTAATACTGCTGCAGACCCCAACAGCAAACAAGCCCTAAAATATACTCAAAATGAGTATGTGGACTTTCAAATTCGGTAAGACAAAATATATATATATAGAAATCAACTTTTTGCATTTGAGCTTTTAAACTATAAATTTGGCATTTTATTATAAGGTTTAAAACATAATGTTATTAAAATTATACCTTTTAAAAGTATGTAAAAATTTACAGTATATTAAATAAATTAACAAAATTTTATAATTCTCTCCCTCCCCCCCCACCCCGATGTAGATAGATACACTCTGTTTCCCCTAAAACATGACTAGTTCCATCCTCCTCCTCCTCCTGAATGACGATGAGCGAACATTTATTGGCTAGTTCCTCATCTCATCCACTTTCAATACTTTTCCTCTACCCTATCCAACGTTCCACAACTCGACTGATAGTGCAGCCACACAACCTAATACGATTGTGGCCCCATCAGCAAACAAGCCCTAAAATGTTTTGAAAATGAGTATGTTAACTTTCAATTTAGTTAGGACAAAAAATAATATATATGTATATATAAATTAATTTTTTCCATTTGATATTTTAAATTATAAGTTTTATATTTTACAAGTTTTTCAACATAATGCTATAAAAATTTTACATTTCAAAAAGTATATCAAAATTTATAATATTTTAAATAAATTAAAAAAAAATTTCAACTGTCCCCCCCCCCACGTAGGTAGATACTCTCTATTTCCCAAAAAAAATAGCTCGCTCCTTTCTCCTTCAACTGAATGCAATGGGCGACCTCTAAACAGCCAGCTCCTCATCTCGTCCACTTCCTATTTACCTATACCCTATCCGACGCTCCACAGTTCGACTGAAAGAACACCCGCACAACCTAATACTACTGCAGACCCCATCAACAAACAATCCCTAAAATATACTCAAAATGAGTATGTGGACTTTCAAATTTGGTAGGACAAAATATATATATATAGAAATCAACTTTTTGCATTTGAGCTTTTAAACTATAAATTTGGCATTTTATTATAAGTTTTAAAACATAATGTTATTAAAATTATACCTTTTAAAACTATGTAAAAATTTATAGTATATTAAATAAATTAACAAAATTTTATAATTCTCTCCCTCCCCCCTTTGTAGATAAATGCACTCTGTTTCCCCTAAAAGATGAGTAGTTCCATCCTCCTCCTCCTCCTGAATGACGATGAGCGACCATTTATTGGCTAGTTCCTCATCTCATCCACTTACTGTACTTTTCCTCTGCCTTTATCCAACGTTCCACAGTTCGACTGATAGTGTAGCCACACAACCTAATACGGCTATGGCCCCATCAACAAACAAGCCCTAAAATATTTTGAAAATGAGTATGTTAACTTTCAATTTGGTTAGGACAAAAAATAATATATATATATATATAAATTAATTTTTTCCATTTATTATTTTAAATTATAAGTTTGATATTTTATATGTTTTTCAACATAATGCTATAAAAATTTTACATTTCAAAAATTATATCAAAATTTATAATATTTTAAATAAATTAATAAAAATTTTCAACTGTCCCCCCCCACGTAGGTAGATACACTCTATTTCCCAAAAAAAATAGCTCGCTCCTTTCTCCTTCAACTAAATTCAATGGGTGACCTCTGAACAGCCAGCCCCTCATCTCGTCCAGTTCCTATTTACCTCTGCCCTATCCGACGCTCCACAGTTCGACTGAAAGAACACCCGCACAACCAAATACAGCTACAGACCCCATCAACAAACAAGGCCTAAAATATACTCAAAATGAGTATGCAGACTTTCAAATTTGGTAGGACAAAATATATATATATATATAGAAATCAACTTTTTGCATTCGAGCCTTTAAACTATAAATTTGGCATTTTATCAAAAGTTTTAAAACATAATGCTTTTAAAATTATACCTTTTAAAAGTATGTAAAAATTTATAGTATATTAAATAAATTAACAAAAGTTCATAATTCTCTCCCTCCGCCCCCCCTATGTAGATAGATACACTCTGTTTCCCCTAAAAGATGAGTAGTTCCATCCTCCTTCTCCCCCTGAATGACGATGAGCGACCATTTATTGGCTAGTTCCTCATCTCATCCACTTTCTATACTTTTCCTCTACCCTATCCAACGCTCCACAGTTCGACTAATAGTGCAGCCACACAACCTAATACGGTTGTGGCCCCATCAGCAAACAAGCCCCAAAATGTTTTGAAATTGAGTATGTTAACTTTCAATTTGGTTAGGACAAAAATTAATATATATATATATTAATTTTTTCCATTTGATATTTTAAATTATAAGTATGATATTTTATAAGTTTTTCAACATAATGCTATAAAAATTTTACATTTCAAAAAGTATATCAAAATTTATAATATTTTAAATAAATTAATAAAATTTTTAAACTGTCCCCCCCCCACGTAGGTAGATACACTCTATTTCCCCAAAAAAAATAGCTCGCTCCTTTCTCCTTCAACTGAATGCAATGGGCGACCTCTAAACAGCCAGCTCCTCATCTCGTCCACTTCCTATTTACCTATGCCCTATCCGACGCTCCACAGTTCGACTGAAAGAACACCCGCACAACCTAATACTGCTGCAGACCCCATCAACAAACAAGCCCTAAAATATACTCAAAATGAGTATGTGGACTTTCAAATTTGGTAGGACAAAATATATATATATATAGAAATCAACTTTTTGCATTTGAGCTTTTAAACTATAAATTTGGCATTTTATTATAAGTTTTAAAACATAATGTTATTAAAATTATACCTTTTAAAAGTATGTAAAAATTTATAGTATATTAAATAAATTAACAAAATTTTATAATTCTCTCCCTCCCACCCCCCTATGTAGATAGATACACTCTGTTTCCCCTAAAAGATGAGTTGTTCCATCCTCCTCCTCCTCCTGAATGGCGATGAGCGACCATTTATTGGATAGTTCCACATCGCATCCACTTTTTATACTTTTCCTCTACCCTATCCAATGCTCCACAGTTCGACTGATAGTGCAGCCACACAACCTAATACGGTTGTGGCCCCATCAGCAAACAAGCCCTAAAATATTTTGAAAATGAGTATGTTAACTTTCAATTTAGTTAGGACAAAAAATAATATATATATATATATAAATTAATTTTTTCCATTTGATATTTTGAATTATAAGTTTGATATTTTATAAGTTTTTCAACATAAAGCTATAAAAATTTTACATTTCAAAAAGAATATCAAAATTTGTAATATTTTAAATAAATTAATAAAATTTTACAACTGTCCCCCCCACGTAGGTAGATACACTCTATTTCCCAAAAAAAATAGCTCGCTCCTTTCTCCTTCAACTGAATGCAATGGGCGACCTCTAAACAGCCAGCCCCTCATCTCGTCCACTTCCTATTTACCTCTGCCCTATTCGACGCTCCACAGTTCGACTGAAAGAGCACCCGCACAACCTAATACTGCTGCAGACCCCATCAACAAACAAGCCCTAAAATATACTCAAAATGAGTATGCAGACTTTCAAATTTGGAAGGACAAAATATATATATATAGAAATCAACTTTTTGCATTTGAGCTTTTAAACTATAAATTTGGCATTTTATCAAAAGTTTTAAAACATAATGCCTTTAAAATTATACCTTTTAAAAGTATGTAAAAATTTATAGTATATTAAATAAATTAACAAAAGTTTATAATTCTCTCCCTCTCCCCCCCTATGTAGATAGATACACTCTGTTTCCCCTAAAAGATGAGTAGTTCCATCCTCCTCCTCCCCCTAAATGACGATGAGCGACCATTTATTGGCTAGTTCCTCATCTCATCCACTTTCTATACTTTTCCTCTACCCTATCGAACGCTCCACAGTTCGACTGATAGTGCAGCCACACAACCTAATACGGCTGTGGCCCCATCAGCAAACAAGCCCTAAAATGTTTTGAAAATGAGTATGTTAACTTTCAATTTAGTTAGGACAAAAAATAATATATATATATATAAATTAATTTTTTCCATTTGATATTTTAAATTATAAGTTTGATATTTTATAAGTTTTTCAACATAATGCTATAAAAATTTTACATTTCAAAAAGTATATCAAAATTTATAATATTTTAAATAAATTAATAAAATTTTACGACTGTCCCCCCCCCTCGACGTAGGTAGATACACTCTATTTCCCAAAAAAAATAGCTCGCTCCATTCTCTTTCAACTGAATGCAATGGGCGACCTCTAAACAGCCAGCTCCTCATCTCGTCCACTCCTATGTACCCATGCCCTATCCGACGCTCCACAGTTCGACTGAAAGAACACCCGCACAACCTAATACTACTGCAGACCCCATCAACAAACAAGCCCTAAAATATACTCAAAATGAGTATGTGGACTTTCAAATTTGGTAGGACAAAATATATATATATATAGAAATCAACTTTTTGCATTTGAGCTTTTAAACTATAAATTTGGCATTTTATTATAAGTTTTAAAACATAATGTTGTTAAAATTATACCTTTTAAAAGTATGTAAAAATTTATAGTACATTAAATAAATTAACAAAATTTTATAATTCTCTCCCTCCCCCCCTTTGTAGATAGATACACTCTGTTTCCCCTAAATGATGAGTAGTTCCATCCTCCTCCTCCTCCTGAACGACGATGAGCGACCATTTATTGGCTAGTTCCTCATCTCATCCACTTTCTATACTTTTCCTCTACCCTATCCAACGCTCCACAGTTCGACTGATAGTGCAGCCACACAACCAAATACGGTTGTGGCCCCATCAGCAAACAAGCCCCAAAATGTTTTGAAATTGAGTATGTTAACTTTCAATTTGGTTAGGACAAAAAATAATATATATATATAAATTAATTTTTTCCATTTGATATTTTAAATTATAAGTTTAATATTTTATAAGTTTTTCAACATAATGCTATAAAAATTTTACATTTCAAAAAGAATATCAAAATTTGTAATATTTTAAATAAATTAATAAAATTTTACAACTGTCCCCCCCCCACGTAGGTAGATACACTCTATTTCCCCAAAATAATAGCTCGCACCTTTCTCCTTCAACTGAATGCAATGGGCGACCACTAAACAGCCAGCTCCTCATCTCGTCCACTTCCTATTTACCTATGCCCTATCCGACGCTCCACAGTTCGACTGAAAGAACACCCGCACAACCTAATACTGCTGCAGACCCCAACAACAAACAAGTCCTAAAATATACTCAAAATGAGTATGTGGACTTTCAAATTCGGTAAGACAAAATATATATATATGGAAATCAACTTTTTGCATTTGAGCTTTTAAACTATAAATTTGGCATTTTATTATAAGTTTTAAAACATAATGTTGTTAAAATTATACCTTTTAAAAGTATGTAAAAATTTATAGTATATTAACTAAATTAACAAAATTTTATAATTCTCTCCCTCCCACCCCCTATGTAGATAGATACACTCTGTTTCCCCTAAAAGATGAGTAGTTCCATCCTCCTCCTCCTCCTGAATGACGATGAGCGACCATTCATTGGCTAGTTCCACATCACATCCACTTTTTATACTTTTCCTCTACCCTATCCAATGCTCCACAGTTCGACTGATAGTGCAGCCACACAACCTAATACGGTTGTGGCCCCATCAGCAAACAAGCCCTAAAATATTTTGAAAATGAGTATGTAAACTTTCAATTTGGTTAGGACAAAAAATAATATATATATATATATAAATTAATTTTTTCCATTTGATATTTTAAATTATAAGTTTGATATTTTATAAGTTTTTCAACATAATGCTATAAAAATTTTACATTTCAAAAAGAATATCAAAATTTATAATATTTTAAATAAATTAATAAAATTTTACAACTGTCCCCCCCACGTAGGTAGATACACTCTATTTCCCAAAAAAAATAGCTCGCTCCCTTCTCCTTCAACTGAATGCAATGGGCGACCTCTGAACAGCCAGCCCCTCATCTCGTCCAGTTCCTATTTACCTCTGCCCTATCCGACGCTCCACAGTTCGACTGAAAGAACACCCGCACAACCAAATACTGCTGCAGACCCCATCAACAAACAAGGCCTAAAATATACTCAAAATGAGTATGCAGACTTTCAAATTTGGTAGGACAAAATATATATATATAGAAATCAACTTTTTGCATTCGAGCCTTTAAACTATAAATTTGGCATTTTATCAAAAGTTTTAAAACATAATGCTTTTAAAATTATACCTTTTAAAAGTATGTAAAAATTTATAGTATATTAAATAAATTAACAAAAGTTCATAATTCTCTCCCTCCGCCCCCCCTATGTAGATAGATACACTCTGTTTCCCCTAAAAGATGAGTAGTTCCATCCTCCTTCTCCCCCTGAATGACGATGAGCGACCATTTATTGGCTAGTTCCTCATCTCATCCACTTTCTATACTTTTCCTCTACCCTATCCAACGCTCCACAGTTCGACTAATAGTGCAGCCACACAACCTAATACGGTTGTGGCCCCATCAGCAAACAAGCCCCAAAATGTTTTGAAATTGAGTATGTTAACTTTCAATTTGGTTAGGACAAAAATTAATATATATATATATATTAATTTTTTCCATTTGATATTTTAAATTATAAGTATGATATTTTATAAGTTTTTCAACATAATGCTATAAAAATTTTACATTTCAAAAAGTATATCAAAATTTATAATATTTTAAATAAATTAATAAAATTTTTAAACTGTCCCCCCCCCACGTAGGTAGATACACTCTATTTCCCCCTAAAAGATACCTCGCTCCTTTCTCCTTCAACTGAATGCAATGGGCGACCTCTAAACAGCCAGCTCCTCATCTCATCCACTTCCTATTTACCTATGCCCTATCCGACGCTCCACAGTTCGACTGAAAGAACACCCGCACAACTTAATACTGCTGCAGACCCCATCAACAAACAAGCCCTAAAATATACTCAAAATGTGTATGTGGACTTTCAAATTTGGTAGGACAAAATATATATATATATATATATAGAAATCAACTTTTTGCATTTGAGCTTTTAAACTATAAATTTGGCATTTTATTATAAGTTTTAAAACATAATGTTGTTAAAATTATACCTTTTAAAAGTATGTAAAAATTTATAGTACATTAAATAAATTAACAAAATTTTATAATTCTCTCCCTCCCACCCCCCTATGTAGATAGATACACTCTGTTTCCCCTAAAAGATGAGTAGTTCCATCCTCCTCCTCCTCCTGAATGGCGATGAGCGACCATTTATTGGCTAGTTCCACATCGCATCCACTTTTTATACTTTTCCTCTACCCTATCCAATGCTCCACAGTTCGACTGATAGTGCAGCCACACAACCTAATACGGTTGTGGCCCCATCAGCAAACAAGCCCTAAAATATTTTGAAAATGAGTATGTTAACTTTCAATTTAGTTAGGACAAAAAATAATATATATATATATATATAAATTAATTTTTTCCATTTGATATTTTGAATTATAAGTTTGATATTTTATAAGTTTTTCAACATAAAGCTATAAAAATTTTACATTTCAAAAAGAATATCAAAATTTGTAATATTTTAAATAAATTAATAAAATTTTACAACTGTCCCCCCCACGTAGGTAGATACACTCTATTTCCCAAAAAAAATAGCTCGCTCCCTTCTCCTTCAACGGAATGCAATGGGCGACCTCTAAACAGCCAGCCCCTCATCTCGTCCACTTCCTATTTACCTCTGCCCTATTCGACGCTCCACAGTTCGACTGAAAGAGCACCCGCACAACCTAATACTGCTGCAGACCCCATCAATAAACAAGCCCTAAAATATACTCAAAATGAGTATGCAGACTTTCAAATTTGGAAGGAAAAAATATATATATATAGAAATCAACTTTTTGCATTTGAGCTTTTAAACTATAAATTTGGCATTTTATCAAAAGTTTTAAAACATAATGCCTTTAAAATTATACCTTTTAAAAGTATGTAAAAATTTATAGTATATTAAATAAATTAACAAAAGTTTATAATTCTCTCCCTCCCCCCCCCTATGTAGATAGATACACTCTGTTTCCCCTAAAAGATGAGTAGTTCCATCCTCCTCCTCCCCCTAAATGACGATGAGCGACCATTTATTGGCTAGTTCCTCATCTCATCCACTTTCTATACTTTTCCTCTACCCTATCGAACGCTCCACAGTTCGACTAATAGTGCAGCCACACAACCTAATACGGTTGTGGCCCCATTAGCAAACAAGCCCTAAAATGTTTTGAAAATGAGTATGTTAACTTTCAATTTAGTTAGGACAAAAAATAATATATATATATATATAAATTAATTTTTTCCATTTGATATTTTAAATTATAAGTTTGATATTTTATAAGTTTTTCAACATAATGCCATAAAAATTTTACATTTCAAAAAGAATATCAAAATTTATAATATTTTAAATAAATTAATAAAATTTTACGACTGTCCCCCCCCCTCGACGTAGGTAGATACACTCTATTTCCCAAAAAAAATAGCTCGCTCCATTCTCTTTCAACTGAATGCAATGGGCGACCTCTAAACAGCCAGCTCCTCATCTCGTCCACTCCTATGTACCCATGCCCTATCCGACGCTCCACAGTTCGACTGAAAGAACACCCGCACAACCTAATACTACTGCAGACCCCATCAACAAACAAGCCCTAAAATATACTCAAAATGAGTATGTGGACTTTCAAATTTGGTAGGACAAAATATATATATATATATATAGAAATCAACTTTTTGCGTTTGAGCTTTTAAACTATAAATTTGGCATTTTATTATAAGTTTTAAAACATAATGTTGTTAAAATTATACCTTTTAAAAGTATGTAAAAATTTATAGTACATTAAATAAATTAACAAAATTTTATAATTCTCTCCCTCCCCCCCTTTGTAGATAGATACACTCTGTTTCCCCTAAATGATGAGTAGTTCCATCCTCCTCCTCCTCCTGAATGACGATGAGCGACCATTTATTGGCTAGTTCCTCATCTCATCCACTTTCTATACTTTTCCTCTACCCTATCCAACGCTCCACAGTTCGACTGATAGTGCAGCCACACAACCAAATATGGTTGTGGCCCCATCAGCAAACAAGCCCCAAAATGTTTTGAAATTGAGTATGTTAACTTTCAATTTGGTTAGGACAAAAAATAATATATATATATATAAATTAATTTTTTCCATTTGATATTTTAAATTATAAGTATGATATTTTATAAGTTTTTCAACATAATGCTATAAAAATTTTACATTTCAAAAAGTATATCAAAATTTATAATATTTTAAATAAATTAATAAAATTTTTAAACTGTCCCCCCCCCACGTAGGTAGATACACTCTATTTCCCCCTAAAAGATACCTCGCTCCTTTCTCCTTCAACTGAATGCAATGGGCGACCTCTAAACAGCCAGCTCCTCATCTCATCCACTTCCTATTTACCTATGCCCTATCCGACGCTCCACAGTTCGACTGAAAGAACACCCGCACAACTTAATACTGCTGCAGACCCCATCAACAAACAAGCCCTAAAATATACTCAAAATGTGTATGTGGACTTTCAAATTTGGTAGGACAAAATATATATATACATATATATATATAGAAATCAACTTTTTGCATTTGAGCTTTTAAACTATAAATTTGGCATTTTATTATAAGTTTTAAAACATAATGTTGTTAAAATTATACCTTTTAAAAGTATGTAAAAATTTATAGTACATTAAATAAATTAACAAAATTTTATAATTCTCTCCATCCCACCCCCTATGTAGATAGATACACTCTGTTTCCCCTAAAAGATGAGTAGTTCCATCCTCCTCCTCCTCCTGAATGACGATGAGCGACCATTTATTGGCTAGTTCCACATCGCATCCACTTTTTATACTTTTCCTCTACCCTATCCAATGCTCCACAGTTCGACTGATAGTGCAGCCACACAACCTAATACGGTTGTGGCCCCATCAGCAAACAAGCCCTAAAATATTTTGAAAATAAGTATGTTAACTTTCAATTTGGTTAGGACAAAAAATAATATATATATATATAAATTAATTTTTTCCATTTGATATTTTAAATTATAAGTTTGATATTTTATAAGTTTTTCAACATAATGCTATAAAAATTTTACATTTCAAAAAGTATATCAAAATTTATAATATTTTAAATAAATTAATAAAAATTTTCAACTGTCCCCCCCCCACGTATGTAGATACACTCTATTTCCCAAAAAAAAATAGCTCGCTCCCTTCTCCTTCAACTGAATGCAATGGGCGACCTCTAAACAACCAGCCCCTCATCTCGTCCACTTCCTATTTACCTCTGCCCTATCCGACGCTTCACAGTTCGACTGAAAGAGCACCCGCACAACCAAATACTGCTGCAGACCCCATCAACAAACAAGCCCTAAAATATACTCAAAATGAGTATGCGGACTTTCAAATTTGGTAGGACAAAATATATATATATAGAAATCAACTTTTTGAATTTGAGCTTTTAAACTATAAATTGGGCATTTTATTATAAGTTTTAAAACATAATGTTATTAAAATTATACCTTTTAAAAGTATGTAAAAATTTATAGTATATTAAATAAATTAACAAAATTTTATAATTCTCTCCCTCCCCCCCCCTATGTAGATAGATATACTCTGTTTCCCCTAAAAGATGAGTTGTTCCATCCTCGTCCTCCACCTGAATGACGATGAGCGACCATTTATTGGCTAGTTCCTCATCTCATCCACTTTCTATACTTTTCCTCTACCCTATCCAACGCTCCACAGTTCGACTGATAGTGCAGCCACACAACCTAATACGGTTGTGGCCCCATCTGCAAACAAGCCCTAAAATGTTTTGAAAATGAGTATGTTAACTTTCAATGTGGTTAGGACAAAAAATAATATATATATATAAATTAATTTTTTCCATTTGATATTTTAAATTATAAGTTTGATATTTTATAAGTTTTTCAACATATTGCTATAAAAATTTTACATTTCAAAAAGTATATCAAAATTTATAACATTTTAAATAAATTAATAAAAATTTTCAACTGTCCCCCCCCCCACGTAGGTCGATACACTCTATTTCCCAAAAAAAATAGCTCGCTCCTTTCTCCTTCAACTGAATGCAATGGGCGACCTCTAAACAGCCAGCTCCTCATCTCGTCCACTTCCTATTTACCTATGCCCTATCCGACGCTCCATAGTTCGACTGAAAGAACACCCGGACAACCTAATACTGCTGCAGATCCCAACAATAAACAAGCCCTAAAATATACTCAAAATGAGTATGTGGACTTTCAAATTTGGTAAGACAAAATATATATATATAGAAATCAACTTTTTGCATTTGAGCTTTTAAACTATAAATTTGGCATTTTATTATAAGTTTTAAAACATAATGTTATTAAAATTATACCTTTTAAAAGTATGTAAAAATTTATAGTACATTAAATAAATTAACAAAATTTTATAATTCTCTCCCTCCCCCCCCCCTATGTAGATAGATACACTCTGTTTCCCCTAAAAGATGAGTAGTTCCATCCTCCTCTTCATCCAAAATGATGATGACCAACCATTTATTGGCTACTTCCTCATCTCAACCACTTTCTATACTTTTCCTCTGCCTTATCCAACGTTCCACAGTTCGACTGATAGTGCAGCCACACAACCAAATACGGTTGTGGCCCCATCAGCAAACAAGCCCCAAAATGTTTTGAAATTGAGTATGTAAACTTTCAATTTGGTTAGGACAAAAAATAATATATATATATATAAATTAATTTTTTCCATTTGATATTTTAAATTATAAGTTTGATATTTTATAAGTGTTTCAACATAATGCTATAAAAATTTTACATTTCAAAAAGTATAACAAAATTTATAATATTTTAAATAAATTAATAAATTTTACAACTGTCCCCCCCACATAGGTAGATACACTCTATTTCCCAAAAAAAATAGCTCACTCCTTTCTCCTTCAACTGAATGCAATGGGCGACCTCTAAACAGCCAGCTCCTCATCTCGTCCACTTCCTATTTACCTATGCCCTATCCGACGCTCCACAGTTCGATTGAAAGAACACCCGTACAACCTAATACTGCTGCAGACCCCAACAACAAACATGCCCTAAAAGATACTCAAAATGAGTATGTGGACTTTCAAATTCGGTAAGATAAAATATATATTTATAGAAATGAACTTTTTGCATTTGAGCTTTTAAACTATAAATTTGGCATTTTATTATAAGTTTTAAAACATAATGTTATTAAAATTATACCTTTTAAAAGTATGTAAAAATTTATAGTATATTAAATAAATTAACAAAATTTTATAATTCTCTCCCTCCCCCCCCACCCCGATGTAGATAGATACACTCTGTTTCCCCTAAAAGAGGAGTAGTTCCATCCTCGTCCTCCTCCTGAATGACGATGAGTGACCATTTATTGGCTAGTTCCTCATCTCATCCACTTTCTATACTTTTCCTCTACCCTATCCAACGCTCCACAGTTCGATTGATAGTGCAGCCACACAACCTAATACGGCTGTGGCCCCATCAGCAAACAAGCCCTAAAATGTTTTGAAAATGAGTATGTTAACTTTCAATTTGGTTAGGACAAAAAATAATATATATATATATATAAATTAATTTTTTCCATTTGATATTTTAAATTATAAGTTTGATATTTTATAAGTTTTTCGACATAATGCTATAAAAATTTTACATTTGAAAAAGTATATCAAAATTTATAATATTTTAAATAAATTAATAAAAATTTTCAACTGTCCCCCCCCCCACGTAGGTAGATACACTCTATTTCCCAAAAAAAATAGCTCGCTCCTTTCTCCTTCAACTGAATGCAATGGGTGACCTCTAAACAGCCAGCCCCTCATCTCGTCCAGTTCCTATTTACCTCTGCCCTATCCGACGCTCCACAGTTCGACTGAAAGAACACCCGCACAACCAAATACTACTGCAGACCCCATCAACAAACAAGCCCTAAAATATACTCAAAATGTGTATGTGGACTTTCAAATTTGGTAGGACAAAATATATATATATAGAAATCAACTTTTTGCATTTGAACTTTTAAACTATAAATTTGGCATTTTATTATAAGTTTTAAAACATAATGTTATTAAAATTATACCTTTTAAAAGTATGTAAAAATTTATAGTATATTAAATAAATTAACAAAATTTTATAATTCTCTCCCTCCGCCCCCCACCCCGATGTAGATAGATACACTCTGTTTCCCCTAAAAGATGAGTAGTAGTTCCATCCTCCTCCTCCTCCTGAATGACGATGAGTGACCATTTATTGGCTAGTTCCTCATCTCATCCACTTTCTATACTTTTCCTCTACCTTATCCAACGCTCCACAGTTCGACTGATAGTGCAGCAACACAACCTAATACGGTTGTGGCGCCATCAGCAAACAAGCCCTAAATTGTTTTGAAAATGAGTATGTTAACTTTCAATTTGGTTAGGACAAAAAATAATATATATATATAAATTAATTTTTTCCATTTGATATTTTAAATTATAAGTTTGATATTTTATAAGTTTTTCAACATAATGCTATAAAAATTTTACATTTCAAAAAGTATATCAAAATTTATAATATTTTAAATAAATTAATAAAAATTTTCAACTGTCCACCCCCCCCACGTAGGTAGATACACTCTATTTCCCAAAAAAAATAGCTCGCTCCTTTCTCCTTCAACTGAATGCAGTGGGCGACCTCTAAACAGCCAGCTCCACATCTTGTCCACTTCCTATTAACCTCTGCCCTATCCGACGCTCCACAGTTCGACTGAAAGAACACCCGCACAACCAAATACTACTGCAGACCCCATCAACAAACAAGCCCTAAAATATACTCAAAATGTGTATGTGGACTTTCAAATTTGGTAGGACAAAATATATATATATAGAAATCAACTTTTTGCATTTGAACTTTTAAACTATAAATTTGGCATTTTATTATAAGTTTTAAAACATAATGTTATTAAAATTATACCTTTTAAAAGTATGTAAAAATTTATAGTATATTAAATAAATTAACAAAATTTTATAATTCTCTCCCTCCGCCCCCCACCCCGATGTAGATAGATACACTCTGTTTCCCCTAAAAGATGAGTAGTAGTTCCATCCTCCTCCTCCTCCTGAATGACGAAGTGTGACCATTTATTGGCTAGTTCCTCATCTCATCTACTTTCTATACTTTTCCTCTACCCTATCCAATGCTCCACAGTTCGACTGATAGTGCAGCCACACAACCTAATACGGTTGTGGCCCCATCAGCAAACAAGCCCTAAAATGTTTTGAAAATGAGTATGTTAACTTTCAATTTGGTTGGGACAAAAAGTAATATATATATATATAAATTAATTTTTTTCCATTTGATATTTTAAATTATAAGTTTGATATTTTATAAGTTATTCAACATAATGCTATAAAAATTTTACATTTCAAAAAGTATATCAAAATTTATAATATTTTAAATAAATTAATAAAATTTTACAACTGTCCCCCCCACGTAGGTAGATACACTCTTTTTCCCAAAAAAAATAGCTCACTCCTTTCTCCTTCAACTGAATGCACTGGGCGATCTCTAAACAGCCAGCTCCTCATCTCGTCCACTTCCTATTTACCTATGCCCTATCCGACGCTCCACAGTTCGACTGAAAGAACACCCGTACAACCTAATACTGCTGCAGACCCCAACAACAAACAAGCCCTAAAAGATACTCAAAATGAGTATGTGGACTTTCAAATTTGGTAGGACAAAATATATATATATAGAAATCAACTTTTTGCATTTGAGCTTTTAAACTATAAATTTGGCATTTTATTATAAGTTTTAAAACATAATGTTATTAAAATTATACCTTTTAAAAGTATGTAAAAATTTATAGTACATTAAATAAATCAACAAAATTTTATAATTCTCTCCTTCCCCCCCCTATGTAGATAGATACACTCTGTTTCCCCTAAAAGATGAGTAATTCCATCCTCCTCTTCCTCCAAAATGACGATGAGCAACCATTTGTTGGCTAGTTCCTCATCTCATCCACTTTCTACACTTTTCCTCTGCCTTATCCAACGTTCCACAGTTCGACTGATAGTGCAGCCACACAACCAAATACGGCTATGGCCCCATCAGCAAACAAGCCCTAAAATATTTTGAAAATGAGTATGTTAACTTTCAATTTGGTTAGGACAAAAAATAATATATATATATATAAATTAATTTTTTCCATTTGATATTTTAAATTATAAGTTTGATATTTTATAAGTTTTTCAACATAATGCTATAAAAATTTTACATTTCAAAAAGTATATCAAAATTCAAAACATTTTAAATAAATTAATAAAATTTTTCAACTGTCCCCCCCCCCCCGTAGGTCGATACACTCTATTTCCCAAAAAAAATGGCTCGCTCCTTTCTCCTTCAACTGAATACAATGGGCGACCTCTGAACAGCCAGCTCCTCATCTCGTCCACTTCCTATTTACCTATGCCCTATCCGACGCTCCACAGTTCGACTGAAAGAACACCCGCACAACCTAATACTGCTGCAGACCCCAACAATAAACAAGCCCTAAAATATACTCAAAATGAGTATGTGGACTTTCAAATTTGGTAAGACAAAATATATATATATATAGAAATCAACTTTTTGCATTTGAGCTTTTAAACTATAAATTTGGCATTTTATTATAAGTTTTAAAACATAATGTTATTAAAATTATACCTTTTAAAAGTATGTAAAAATTTATAGTATATTAAATAAATTAACAAAATTTTATAATTCTCTCCCTCCCCCCCCACCCCGATGTAGATAGATACACTCTGTTTCCCCTAAAAGATGAGTAGTTCCATCCTCCTCCTCCTCCTGAATGACGAAGAGTGACCATTTATTGGCTAGTTCCTCATCTCATCCACTTTCTATACTTTTCCTCTACCCCATCCAACGCTCCACAGTTCGACTGATAGTGCAGCCACACAACCTAATACGGTTGTGGCCCTATCAGCAAACAAGCCCTAAAATGTTTTGAAAATGAGTATGTTAATTTTCAATTTGGTTAGGACAAAAAATAATATATATATATATATAAATTAATTTTTTCCATTCGATATTTTAAATTATAAGTTTGATATTTTATAAGTTTTTCAATATAATGCTATAAAAATTTTACATTTCAAAAAGTATATCAAAATTTATAATATTTTAAATAAATTAATAAAATTTTTCAACTGTCCTCCCCCCACGTAGGTAGATACACTCTATTTCCCAAAAAAAATAGCTCGCTCCTTTCTCCTTCAACTGAATGCAATGGGTGACCTCTAAACAGCCAGCCCCTCATCTTGTCCAGTTCCTATTTACCTCTGCCCTATCCGACGCTCCACAGTTCGACTGAAAGAACACCCGCACAACCAAATACTGCTGCAGACCCCATCAACAAACAAGCCCTAAAATATACTCAAAATGTGTATGTGGACTTTCAAATTTGGTAGGACAAAATATATATATATAGAAATCAACTTTTTGCATTTGAACTTTTAAACTATAAATTTGGCATTTTATTATAAGTTTTAAAACATAATGTTATTAAAATTATACCTTTTAAAAGTATGTAAAAATTTATAGTATATTAAATAAATTAACAAAATTTTATAATTCTCTCCCTCCCCCCCCACCCCGATGTAGATAGATACACTCTGTTTGCCCTAAAAGATGAGTAGTTCCATCCTCCTCCTCCTCCTGAATGACGAAGAGTGACCATTTATTGGCTAGTTCCTCATCTCATCCACTTTCTATACTTTTCCTCTACCCTATCCAACGCTCCACAGTTCGACTGATAGTGCAGCCACACAACCTAATACGGTTGTGGCCCCATCAGCAAACAAGCCCCAAAATGTTTTGAAAATGAGTATGTTAACTTTCAATTTGGTTAGGACAAAAAATAATATATATATATATAAATTAATTTTTTCCATTTGATATTTTAAATTATAAGTTTGATATTTTATAAGTTTTTCAACATAATGCTATAAAAATTTTACATTTCAAAAAGTATATCAAAATTTATAATATTTTAAATAAATTAATAAAAATTTTCAACTGTCCCCCCCCCCCACGTAGGTAGATACACTCTATTTCCCAAAAAAAATAGCTCGCTCCTCTCTCCTTCAACTGAATGCAATGGGTGACCTCTAAACAGCCAGCCCCTCATCTTGTCAACTTCCTATTTACCTCTGCCCTGTCCGACGCTCCACAGTTCGACTGAAAGAGCACCCGCACAACCTAATACTACTGCAGACCCCAACAACAAACAAGCCCTAAAAGATACTCAAAATGAGTATGTGGACTTTCAAATTCGGTAAGACAAAATATATATTTATAGAAATCAACTTTTTGCATTTGAGCTTTTAAACTATAAATTTGGCATTTTATTATAAGTTTTAAAACATAATGTTATTAAAATTATACCTTTTAAAAGTATGTAAAAATTTATAGTATATTAAATAAATTAACAAAATTTTATAATTCTCTCCCTCCCCCCCCCCACCCCGATGTAGATAGATACACTCTGTTTCCCCTAAAAGATGAATAGTTACATCCTCCTCCTCCTCCTCCTGAATGACGATAAGCGACCATTTGTTGGCTAGTTCCTCATCTCATCCACTTTCTATACTTTTCCTCTACCCTATCCAACGCTCCACAGTTCGACTGATAGTGCAGCCGCACAACCTAACACGGTTGTGGCCCCATCAGCAAACAAGCCCTAAAATGTTTTGAAAATAAGTATGTTAACTTTCAATTTGGTTAGGACAAAAAATAATATATATATATATATAAATTAATTTTTTCGATTTATTATTTTAAATTATAAGTTTGATATTTTATAAGTTTTTCAACAAAATGCTATAAAAATTTTACATTTCAAAAAGTATATCAAAATTTATAATATTTTAAATAAATTAATAAAATTTTTCAATTGTCCCCCCCCCCCCCACGTTGGTAGATACACTATATTTCCCAAAAAAAATAGCGCGCTCCTTTCTCCTTCAACTGAATGCAATGGGTGACCTCTAAACAGCCGGCTCCTCATCTCGTCCAGTTCCTATTTACCTCTGCCCTATCCGACGCTCCACAGTTCGACTGAAAGAACACCCGCACAACCAAATACTGCTGCAGACCCCATCAACAAACAAGCCCTAAAATATACTCAAAATGAGTATGTGGACTTTCAAATTTGGTAGGACAAAATATATATATATAGAAATCAACTTTTTGCATTTGAACTTTTAAACTATAAATTTGGCATTTTATTATGAGTTTTAAAACATAATGTTATTAAAATTATACCTTTTAAAATTATGTAAAAATTTATAGTACATTAAATAAATTAACAAAATTTTATAATTCTCTCCTTCCCCCCCCCTATGTAGATAGATACACTCTGTTTCCCCTAAAAGATGAGTAATTCCATCCTCATCTTCCTCCAAAATGACGATGAGCAACCATTTGTTGGCTAGTTCCTCATCTCATCCACTTTCTATACTTTTCCTCTGCCTTATCCAACGTTCCACAGTTCGACTGATAGTGCAGCCACACAACCTAATACGGCTATGGCCCCATCAGCAAACAAGCCCTAAAATATTTTGAAAATGAGTATGTTAATTTTCAATTTAGTTAGGACAAAAAATAATATATATATATAAATTAATTTTTTCCATTTGATATTTTAAATTATAAGTTTGATATTTTATAAGTTTTTCAACATAATGCTATAAAAATTTTACATTTCAAAAAGTATATCAAAATTTATAATATTTTAAATAAATTAATAAAAATTTTCAACTGTCCACCCCCCCCACGTAGGTAGATACACTCTATTTCCCAAAAAAAATAGCTCGCTCCTTTCTCCTTCAACTGAATGCAGTGGGCGACCTCTAAACAGCCAGCTCCACATCTTGTCCACTTCCTATTAACCTCTGCCCTATCCGACGCTCCACAGTTCGACTGAAAGAACACCCGCACAACCAAATACTACTGCAGACCCCATCAACAAACAAGCCCTAAAATATACTCAAAATGTGTATGTGGACTTTCAAATTTGGTAGGACAAAATATATATATATAGAAATCAACTTTTTGCATTTGAACTTTTAAACTATAAATTTGGCATTTTATTATAAGTTTTAAAACATAATGTTATTAAAATTATACCTTTTAAAAGTATGTAAAAATTTATAGTATATTAAATAAATTAACAAAATTTTATAATTCTCTCCCTCCGCCCCCCACCCCGATGTAGATAGATACACTCTGTTTCCCCTAAAAGATGAGTAGTAGTTCCATCCTCCTCCTCCTCCTGAATGACGAAGTGTGACCATTTATTGGCTAGTTCCTCATCTCATCTACTTTCTATACTTTTCCTCTACCCTATCCAATGCTCCACAGTTCGACTGATAGTGCAGCCACACAACCTAATACGGTTGTGGCCCCATCAGCAAACAAGCCCTAAAATGTTTTGAAAATGAGTATGTTAACTTTCAATTTGGTTGGGACAAAAAGTAATATATATATATATAAATTAATTTTTTTCCATTTGATATTTTAAATTATAAGTTTGATATTTTATAAGTTATTCAACATAATGCTATAAAAATTTTACATTTCAAAAAGTATATCAAAATTTATAATATTTTAAATAAATTAATAAAATTTTACAACTGTCCCCCCCACGTAGGTAGATACACTCTTTTTCCCAAAAAAAATAGCTCACTCCTTTCTCCTTCAACTGAATGCACTGGGCGATCTCTAAACAGCCAGCTCCTCATCTCGTCCACTTCCTATTTACCTATGCCCTATCCGACGCTCCACAGTTCGACTGAAAGAACACCCGTACAACCTAATACTGCTGCAGACCCCAACAACAAACAAGCCCTAAAAGATACTCAAAATGAGTATGTGGACTTTCAAATTTGGTAGGACAAAATATATATATATAGAAATCAACTTTTTGCATTTGAGCTTTTAAACTATAAATTTGGCATTTTATTATAAGTTTTAAAACATAATGTTATTAAAATTATACCTTTTAAAAGTATGTAAAAATTTATAGTACATTAAATAAATCAACAAAATTTTATAATTCTCTCCTTCCCCCCCCCTATGTAGATAGATACACTCTGTTTCCCCTAAAAGATGAGTAATTCCATCCTCCTCTTCCTCCAAAATGACGATGAGCAACCATTTGTTGGCTAGTTCCTCATCTCATCCACTTTCTACACTTTTCCTCTGCCTTATCCAACGTTCCACAGTTCGACTGATAGTGCAGCCACACAACCAAATACGGCTATGGCCCCATCAGCAAACAAGCCCTAAAATATTTTGAAAATGAGTATGTTAACTTTCAATTTGGTTAGGACAAAAAATAATATATATATATAAATTAATTTTTTCCATTTGATATTTTAAATTATAAGTTTGATATTTTATAAGTTTTTCAACATAATGCTATAAAAATTTTACATTTCAAAAAGTATATCAAAATTCAAAACATTTTAAATAAATTAATAAAATTTTTCAACTGTCCCCCCCCCCCCCCCCGTAGGTCGATACACTCTATTTCCCAAAAAAAATGGCTCGCTCCTTTCTCCTTCAACTGAATACAATGGGCGACCTCTGAACAGCCAGCTCCTCATCTCGTCCACTTCCTATTTACCTATGCCCTATCCGACGCTCCACAGTTCGACTGAAAGAACACCCGCACAACCTAATACTGCTGCAGACCCCAACAATAAACAAGCCCTAAAATATACTCAAAATGAGTATGTGGACTTTCAAATTTGGTAAGACAAAATATATATATATATAGAAATCAACTTTTTGCATTTGAGCTTTTAAACTATAAATTTGGCATTTTATTATAAGTTTTAAAACATAATGTTATTAAAATTATACCTTTTAAAAGTATGTAAAAATTTATAGTATATTAAATAAATTAACAAAATTTTATAATTCTCTCCCTCCCCCCCCACCCCGATGTAGATAGATACACTCTGTTTCCCCTAAAAGATGAGTAGTTCCATCCTCCTCCTCCTCCTGAATGACGAAGAGTGACCATTTATTGGCTAGTTCCTCATCTCATCCACTTTCTATACTTTTCCTCTACCCCATCCAACGCTCCACAGTTCGACTGATAGTGCAGCCACACAACCTAATACGGTTGTGGCCCTATCAGCAAACAAGCCCTAAAATGTTTTGAAAATGAGTATGTTAATTTTCAATTTGGTTAGGACAAAAAATAATATATATATATATAAATTAATTTTTTCCATTCGATATTTTAAATTATAAGTTTGATATTTTATAAGTTTTTCAATATAATGCTATAAAAATTTTACATTTCAAAAAGTATATCAAAATTTATAATATTTTAAATAAATTAATAAAATTTTTCAACTGTCCTCCCCCCACGTAGGTAGATACACTCTATTTCCCAAAAAAAATAGCTCGCTCCTTTCTCCTTCAACTGAATGCAATGGGTGACCTCTAAACAGCCAGCCCCTCATCTTGTCCAGTTCCTATTTACCTCTGCCCTATCCGACGCTCCACAGTTCGACTGAAAGAACACCCGCACAACCAAATACTGCTGCAGACCCCATCAACAAACAAGCCCTAAAATATACTCAAAATGTGTATGTGGACTTTCAAATTTGGTAGGACAAAATATATATATATAGAAATCAACTTTTTGCATTTGAACTTTTAAACTATAAATTTGGCATTTTATTATAAGTTTTAAAACATAATGTTATTAAAATTATACCTTTTAAAAGTATGTAAAAATTTATAGTATATTAAATAAATTAACAAAATTTTATAATTCTCTCCCTCCCCCCCCACCCCGATGTAGATAGATACACTCTGTTTGCCCTAAAAGATGAGTAGTTCCATCCTCCTCCTCCTCCTCCTGAATGACGAAGAGTGACCATTTATTGGCTAGTTCCTCATCTCATCCACTTTCTATACTTTTCCTCTACCCTATCCAACGCTCCACAGTTCGACTGATAGTGCAGCCACACAACCTAATACGGTTGTGGCCCCATCAGCAAACAAGCCCCAAAATGTTTTGAAAATGAGTATGTTAACTTTCAATTTGGTTAGGACAAAAAATAATATATATATATATAAATTAATTTTTTCCATTTGATATTTTAAATTATAAGTTTGATATTTTATAAGTTTTTCAACATAATGCTATAAAAATTTTACATTTCAAAAAGTATATCAAAATTTATAATATTTTAAATAAATTAATAAAAATTTTCAACTGTCCCCCCCCCCCACGTAGGTAGATACACTCTATTTCCCAAAAAAAATAGCTCGCTCCTCTCTCCTTCAACTGAATGCAATGGGTGACCTCTAAACAGCCAGCCCCTCATCTTGTCAACTTCCTATTTACCTCTGCCCTGTCCGACGCTCCACAGTTCGACTGAAAGAGCACCCGCACAACCTAATACTACTGCAGACCCCAACAACAAACAAGCCCTAAAAGATACTCAAAATGAGTATGTGGACTTTCAAATTCGGTAAGACAAAATATATATTTATAGAAATCAACTTTTTGCATTTGAGCTTTTAAACTATAAATTTGGCATTTTATTATAAGTTTTAAAACATAATGTTATTAAAATTATACCTTTTAAAAGTATGTAAAAATTTATAGTATATTAAATAAATTAACAAAATTTTATAATTCTCTCCCTCCCCCCCCCACCCCGATGTAGATAGATACACTCTGTTTCCCCTAAAAGATGAATAGTTACATCCTCCTCCTCCTCCTCCTGAATGACGATAAGCGACCATTTGTTGGCTAGTTCCTCATCTCATCCACTTTCTATACTTTTCCTCTACCCTATCCAACGCTCCACAGTTCGACTGATAGTGCAGCCGCACAACCTAACACGGTTGTGGCCCCATCAGCAAACAAGCCCTAAAATGTTTTGAAAATAAGTATGTTAACTTTCAATTTGGTTAGGACAAAAAATAATATATATATATATAAATTAATTTTTTCGATTTATTATTTTAAATTATAAGTTTGATATTTTATAAGTTTTTCAACAAAATGCTATAAAAATTTTACATTTCAAAAAGTATATCAAAATTTATAATATTTTAAATAAATTAATAAAATTTTTCAATTGTCCCCCCCCCCCACGTTGGTAGATACACTATATTTCCCAAAAAAAATAGCGCGCTCCTTTCTCCTTCAACTGAATGCAATGGGCGACCTCTAAACAGCCAGCTCCTCATCTCGTCCGGTTCCTATTTACCTCTGCCCTATCCGACGCTCCACAGTTCGACTGAAAGAACACCCGCACAACCAAATACTGCTGCAGACCCCATCAACAAACAAGCCCTAAAATATACTCAAAATGAGTATGTGGACTTTCAAATTTGGTAGGACAAAATATATATATATAGAAATCAACTTTTTGCATTTGAACTTTTAAACTATAAATTTGGCATTTTATTATGAGTTTTAAAACATAATGTTATTAAAATTATACCTTTTAAAATTATGTAAAAATTTATAGTACATTAAATAAATTAACAAAATTTTATAATTCTCTCCTTCCCCCCCCCTATGTAGATAGATACACTCTGTTTCCCCTAAAAGATGAGTAATTCCATCCTCATCTTCCTCCAAAATGACGATGAGCAACCATTTGTTGGCTAGTTCCTCATCTCATCCACTTTCTATACTTTTCCTCTGCCTTATCCAACGTTCCACAGTTCGACTGATAGTGCAGCCACACAACCTAATACGGCTATGGCCCCATCAGCAAACAAGCCCTAAAATATTTTGAAAATGAGTATGTTAATTTTCAATTTAGTTAGGACAAAAAATAATATATATATATAAATTAATTTTTTCCATTTGATATTTTAAATTATAAGTTTGATATTTTATAAGTTTTTCAACATAATGCTATAAAAATTTTACATTTCAAAAAGTATATCAAAATTTATAATATTTTAAATAAATTAATAAAAATTTTCAACTGTCCCCCCCCCACGTAGTTAGACACACAGCCAGCCCCTCATCTCGTCCACTTCCTATTTACCTATGCCCTATCCGACGCTCCACAGTTCGACTGAAAGAACACCCGCACAACCTAATTCTGCTGCAGAACCCATCAACAAACAAGCCCTAAAATATACTGAAAATGAGTATGTGGACTTTCAAATTCGGTAAGACAAAATATATATTTATAGAAATCAACTTTTTGCATTTGAGCTTTTAAACTGTAAATTTGGCATTTTATTATAAGTTTTAAAACATAATGTTATTAAAATTATACCTTTTAAAGTTTGTAAAAATTTATAGTATATTAAATAAATTAACAAAATTTTATAATTCTCTCCCTCCCCCCCCCACCTCGATGTAGATAGATACACTCTGTTTCCCTTAAAAGATGAGTAGTTACATCCTCCTCCTCCTCCTGAATGACGATAAGCGACCATTTATTGCCTAGTTCCTCATCTCATCCACTTTCTATACTTTTCCTCTACCCTATCCAACGCTCCACAGTTCGACTGATAGTGCAGCCGCACAACCTAATACGGTTGTGGCCCCATCGGCAAACAAGCCCTAAAATGTTTTGAAAATGAGTACGTTAACTTTCAATTTGGTTAGGACAAAAAATAATATATATATATATATATAAATTAATTTTTTCCATTTGATATTTTAAATTATAAGTTTGATATGTTATAAGTTTTTCAACATAATGCTATAAAAATTTTACATTTCAAAAAGTATATCAAAATTTATAATATTTTAAATAAATTAATAAAATTTTTCAACTGTCCCCCCCCCCACGTAGGTAGATACACTCTATTTCCCAAAAAAAATAGCTCGCTCCTTTCTCCTTCAACTGAATGCAATGGGTGACCTCTAAACAGCCAGCTCCTCATCTCGTCCGCTTCCTATTTACCTATGCCCTATCCGACGCTCCACAGTTCGACTGAAAGAACACCCGCACAACCTAATACTGCTGCAGACCCCATCAACAAACAAGCCCTAAAATATACTCAAAATGAGTATGTGGACTTTCAAATTTGGTAGACAAAATATATATATATAGAAATCAACTTTTTGCATTTGAGCTTTTAAACTATAAATTTGGCATTTTATTATAAGTTTTAAAACATAATGTTATTAAAATTATACCTTTTAAAAGTATGTAAAAATTTATAGTATATTAAATAAATTAACAAAATTTTATAATTCTCTCCCTCTCCCCCCCCCCCGTTGTAGATAGATACACTCTGTTTCCCCTAAAAGATTACTAGTTCCGTCCTCCTCCACCTCCTGAATGACGTATGAGCAACCTTTTATTGGCTAGTTCCTCATCTCATCCACTTTCTATACTTTTCCTCTACCCTATCCAACGCTCCACAGTTCGACTGATAGTGCAGCCACACAACCTAATACGGTTGTGGCCCCATCAGCAAACAAGCCCTAAAATGTTTTGAAAATGAGTATGTTAACTTTCAATTTGGTTAGGACAAAAAGTAATATATATATATATAAATTAATTTTTTCCATTTGATATTTTAAATTATAAGTTTGATATTTTATAAGTTTTTCAACATAATGCTATAAAAATTTTACATTTCAAAAAGTATATCAAAATTTACAATATTTTAAATAAAGTAATAAAATTTTTCAACTGTCCCCCCCCCCACGTAGGTAGATACACTCTATTTCCCAAAAAAAATAGCTCGCTCCTTTCTCCTTCAACTGAATGCAATGGGTGACCTCTAAACAGCCAGCCCCTCATCTTTCCACTTCCTATTTACCTCTGCTCTGTCCGACGCTCCACAGTTCGACTGAAAGAACACCCGCACAACCTAATACTGCTGCAGACCCCAACAACAAACAAGCCCTAAAAGATACTCAAATTGAGTATGTGGACTTTCAAATTCGGTAGGACAAAATATATATTTATATAAATCAACTTTTTGCATTTGAGCTTTTAAACTATAAATTTGGCATTTTATTATAAGTTTTAAAACATAATGTTATTAAAATTATACCTTTTAAAAGTATGTAAAAATTTATAGTATATTAAATAAATTAACAAAATTTTATAATTCTCTCCCTCCCCCCCCCCACCCCGATGTAGATAGATACACTCTGTTTCCCCTAAAAGATGAGTAGTTACATCCTCCTCGTCCTCCTGAATGACGATAAGCGACCATTTTTTGGCTAGTTCCTCATCTCATCCACTTTCTATACTTTTCCTCTACCCTATCCAACGCTCCACAGTTCGACTGATAGTGCAGCCACACAACCTAATACGGTTGTGGCCCCATCAGCAAACAAGCCCTAAAATGTTTTGAAAATGAGTATGTTAACTTTCAATTTAGTTAGGACAAAAAATAATATATATATATATATATAAATTAATTTTTTCCATTTGATATTTTAAATTATAAGTTTGATATTTTATAAGTTTTTCAACATAATGCTATAAAAATTTTACATTTCAAAAAGTATATCAAAATTTATAATTTTTTAAATAAAGTAATAAAATTTTTCAACTGTCCCCCCCCCACGTAGGTAGATACACTCTATTTCCCAAAAAAAATAGCTCGCTCCTTTCTCCTTCAACTGAATGCAATGGGCGACCTCTAAACAGCCAACTCCTCATCTCGTCCGGTTCCTATTTACCCTCTGCCCTATCCGACGCTCCACAGTTCGACTGAAAGAACACCCGCACAACCTAATACTGCTGCAGACCCCATCAACAAACAAGCCCTAAAATATACTCAAAATGAGTATGTGGACTTTCAAATTTGGTAGGACAAAATATATATATATAGAAATCAACTTTTTGCATTTGAGCTTTTAAACTATAAATTTGGCATTTTATTATAAGTTTTAAAACATAATGTTATTAAAATTATACCTTTTAAAAGTATGTAAAAATTTATAGTATATTAAATAAATTAACAAAATTTTATAATTCTCTCCCTCCCCCCTATGTAGATAGATACACTCTGTTTCCCCTAAAAGATGAGTAGTTCCATCCTCCTCCTCCTGCTGAATGACGATGAGCGACCATTTATTGGCTAGTTCCTCATCTCATCCACTTTCTATACTTTTCCTCTACCCTATCCAACGCTCCACAGTTCGACTGATAGTGCAGCCACACAACCTAATACGGTTGTGGCCCCATCAGCAAACAAGCCCTAAAATGTTTTGAAAATGAGTATGTTAACTTTCAATTTGGTTAGGACAAAAAATAATATATATATATATATATATAAATTAATTTTTTCCATTTGATATTTTAAATTACAAGTTTGATATTTTATAAGTTTTTCAACATAATGGTATAAAAATTTTACATTTCAAAAAGTATATCAAAATTTATAATATTCTAAATAAAGTAATAAAATTTTTCAACTGTCCCCCCCCCCCCACGCAGGTAGATACACTCTATTTCCCAAAAAAAATAGCTCGCTCCTTTCTCCTTCAAAAGAATGCAATGGGTGACCTCTAAACAGCCAGCCCCTCATCTCGTCCACTTCCTATTTACCTCTGCCCTATCCGACACTCCACAGTTCGACTGAAATAACACCCGCACAACCTAATACTGTTGCAGACCCCATCAACAAACAAGCCCTCAAATATACTCAAAATGAGTATGTGGACTTTCAAATTTGGTAGGACAAAATATATATATATAGAAATCAACTTTTTGCATTTGAGCTTTTAAACTATAAATTTGGCATTTTATTATAAGTTTTAAAACATAATGTTATTAAAATTATACCTTTTAAAAGTATGTAAAAATTTATAGTATATTAAATAAATTAACAAAATTTTATAATTCTCTCCCTCCCCCCCCACCCCGATGTAGATAGATACACTCTGTTTCCCCTAAAAGATGAGTAGTTCCATCCTCCTCCTCCTTCTGAATTACGATGAGCGACCATTTATTGGCTAGTTCCTCATCTCATCCACTTTCTATACTTTTCCTCTACCTTATCCAACGCTCCACAGTTCGACTGATAGTGCAGCCACACAACCTAATACGGTTGTGGCCCCATCAGCAAACAAGCCCTAAAATGTTTTGAAAATGAGTATGTTAACTTTCAATTTGGTTAGGACAAAAAATAATATATATATATATATATAAATTAATTTTTTCCATTTGATATTTTAAATTACAAGTTTGATATTTTATAAGTTTTTCAACATAATGCTATAAAAATTTTACATTTCAAAAAGTATATCAAAATTTATAATATTTTAAATAAAGTAATAAAATTTTTCAACTGTCCCCCCCCCCCACGCAGGTAGATACACTCTATTTCCCAAAAAAAATAGCTCGCTCCTTTCTCCTTCAACAGAATGCAATGGGTGACCTCTAAACAGCCAGCCCCTCATCTCGTCCACTTCCTATTTACCTCTGCCCTATCCGACGCTCCACAGTTCGACTGAAAGAACACCCGCACAACCTAATACTGTTGCAGACCCCATCAACAAACAAGCCCTCAAATATACTCAAAATGAGTATGTGGACTTTCAAATTTGGTAGGACAAAATATATATATATATAGAAATCAACTTTTTGCATTTGAGCTTTTAAACTATAAATTTGGCATTTTATTATAAGTTTTAAAACATAATGTTATTAAAATTATACCTTTTAAAAGTATGTAAAAATTTATAGTATATTAAATAAATTAACAAAATTTTATAATTCTCTCCCCCCCCCTATGTAGATAGATACACTCTGTTTCCCTTAAAAGGTGAGTAGTTCCATCCTCCTCCTCCTGCTGAATGACGATGAGCGACCATTTATTGGCTAGTTCCTCATCTCATCCACTTTCTATATTTTTCCTCTACCCCATCCAACGCTCCACAGTTCGACTGATAGTGCAGCCACACAACCTAATACGGTTGTGGCCCCATCAGCAAACAAGCCCTAAAATGTTTTGAAAATGAGTATGTTAACTTTCAATTTGGTTAGGACAAAAAATAATATATATATATATATATAAATTAATTTTTTCCATTTGATATTTTAAATTACAAGTTTGATATTTTATAAGTTTTTCAACATAATGGTATAAAAATTTTACATTTCAAAAAGTATATCAAAATTTATAATATTTTAAATAAAGTAATAAAATTTTTCAACTGTCCCCCCCCCCCCCCACGCAGGTAGATACACTCTATTTCCCAAAAAAAATAGCTCGCTCCTTTCTCCTTCAAAAGAATGCAATGGGTGACCTCTAAACAGCCAGCCCCTCATCTCGTCCACTTCCTATTTACCTCTGCCCTATCCGACACTCCACAGTTCGACTGAAATAACACCCGCACAACCTAATACTGTTGCAGACCCCATCAACAAACAAGCCCTAAAATATACTCAAATTGAGTATGTGGACTTTCAAATTTGGTAGGACAAAATATAAATATATAGAAATCAACTTTTTGCATTTGAGCTTTTAAACTATAAATTTGGCATTTTATTATAAGTTTTAAAACATAATGTTATTAAAATTATACCTTTTAAAAGTATGTAAAAATTTATAGTATATTAAATAAATTAACAAAATTTTATAATTCTCTCCCCCCCCTATGTAGATAGATACACTCTGTTTCCCCTAAAAGATGAGTAGTTCCATCCTCCTCCTCCTGCTGAATGACGATGAGCGACCATTTATTGGCTAGTTCCTCATCACATCCACTTTCTATACTTTTCCTCTACCCCATCCAACGCTCCACAGTTCGACTGATAGTGCAGCCACACAACCTAATACGGTTGTGGCCCCATCAGCAAACAAGCCCTAAAATGTTTTGAAAATGAGTATGTTAACTTTCAATTTGGTTAGGACAAAAAATAATATATATATATATAAATTAATTTTTTCCATTAGATATTTTAAATTATAAGTTTGATATTTTATAAGTTTTTCAACATAATGCTATAAAAATTTTACATTTCAAAAAGTATATCAAAATTTATAATATTTTAAATAAATTAATAAAATTTTACAACTGTCCCCCCTCCCAACGCAGGTAGATACACTCTATTTCCAAAAACAAATAGCTCGCTCCTTTCTCCTTCAACTGAATGCAATGGGCGACCTCTAAACAGCCAGCTTCTCATCACGTCCACTTCCTATTTACCTATGCCCTATCCGACGCTCCACTGTTCGACTTAAAGAACACCCGCACAACCTAATACTGCGGCAGACCCCATCAATAAACAAGCCCTAAAATATACTCAAAATGTGTATATGGACTTTCAAATTTGGTAGGACAAAATATATATATATATAGAAATCAACTTTTTGCATTTGAGCATTTAAACTATAAATTTGGCATTTTATTATAAGTTTTAAAACATAATGTTATTAAAATTATACCTTTTAAAAGTATGTAAAAATTTATAGTATATTAAATAAATTAACAAAATTTTATAATTCTCTCCCTCCCCCACCACCCCGATGTAGATAGATACACTCTGTTTCCCCTAAAAGATGAGTAGTTCCATCCTCCTCCTCCTCCTGAATGACGATGAGCGACCATTTATTGGCTAGTTCCTCATCTCATCCACTTTCTATACTTTTCCTCTACCCTATCCAATGCTCCACAGTTCGACTGATAGTGCAGCCACACAACCTAATACGGTTGTGGCCCCATCAGCAAACAAGCCCTAAAATGTTTTGAAAATGAGTATGTTAACTTTCAATTTGGTTAGGACAAAAAATAATATATATATATATAAATTAATTTTTTCAATTTGATATTTTAAATTATAAGTTTGATATTTTATAAGTTTTTGAACATAATGCTATAAAAATTTTACATTTCAAAAAGTATATCAAAATTTATAATATTTTAAATAAATTAATAAAAATTTTCAACTGTCCCCCCCCCCACGTAGGTAGATACACTCTATTTCCCAAAAAAAATAGCTCGTTCCTTTCTCCTTCAACTGAATGCAATGGGTGACCTCTAAACAGCCAGCCCCTCATCTCAACCACTTCCTATTTACCTCTGCCCTATCCGACGCTCCACAGTTCGACTGAAAGAACACCCGCACAACCTAATACTGTTGCAGACCCCATCAACAAACAAGCCCTAAAATATACTCAAATTGAGTATGTGGACTATCAAATTTGGTAGGACAAAATATAAATATATAGAAATCAACTTTTTGCATTTGAGCTTTTAAACTATAAATTTGGCATTTTATTATAAGTTTTAAAACATAATGTTATTAAAATTATACCTTTTAGAAGTATGTAAAAATTTATAGTATATTAAATAAATTAACAAAATTTTATAATTCTCTCCCTCCCCCCCCTATGTAGATAGATACACTCTGTTTCCCCTAAAAGATGAGTAGTTCCATCCTCCTCCTCCTGTTGAATGACGATGAGCGACCATTTATTGGCTAGTTCCTCATCTCATCCACTTTCTATACTTTTCCTCTACCCCATCCAACGCTCCACAGTTCGACTGATAGTGCAGCCACACAACCTAGTACGGTTGTGGCCGCATCAGCAAACAAGCCCTAAAATGTTTTGAAAATGAGTATGTTAACTTTCAATTTGGTTAGGACAAAAAATAATATATATATATATAAATTAATTTTTTCCATTAGATATTTTAAATTATAAGTTTGATATTTTATAAGTTTTTCAACATAATGCTATAAAAATTTTACATTTCAAAAAGTATATCAAAATTTATAATATTTTAAATAAATTAATAAAATTTTTCAACTATCCCCCCCAGCCCCTCATCTCGTCCACTTCCTATCTACCTATGCCCTATCCGACGCTCCACAGTTCGACTGAAAGAACACCCGCACAACCTAAAACTGCTGTAGACCCCAACAATAAACAAGCCCTAAAATATACTCAAAATGAGTATGTGGACTTTCAAATTTGGTAAGACAAAATATATATATATAGAATTCAACTTTTTGCATTTGAGCTTTTAAACTATAAATTTGGCATTTTATTATAAGTTTTAAAACATAATGTTATTAAAATTATACCTTCTAAAAGTATGTAAAAATTTATAGTATATTAAATAAATTAACAAAATTTTATAAGTCTCTCCCTCCCCCCCCCTCCCCCCCTCTCCCCTATGTAGATAGATACACTCTATTTCCCCTAAAAGATGAGTAGTTCCATCCTTCTCCTCCTCCTGAATGATGATGAGCGACCATTTGTTGGCTAGTTCCTCATCTCATCCACTTTCTATACTTTTCCTCTGCCTTATCCAACGTTCCACAGTTCGACTGATAGTGCAGGCACACAACCTAATACGGCTATGGCCCCATCAGCAAACAAGCCCTAAAATATTTTGAAAATGAGTATGTTAACTTTCAATTTAGTTAGGACAAAAAATAATATATATATATATAAATTAATTTTTTCCATTTGATATTTTATAAGTTTTTCAACATAATGCTATAAAAATTTTACATTTCAAAAAGTATATCAAAATTTATAATATTTTAAATAAATTAATAAAATTTTACAACTGTCCCTCCCACGTAGGTAGATACACTCTATTTCCCAAAAAAAATAGCTCGCTCCTTTCTCCTTCAACTGAATGCAATGGGCGACCTCTAAACAACCAGCTCCTCATCTCGTCCACTTCCTATTTACCTATGCCCTATCTGACGCTCCACTGTTGGACTGAAAGAACACCCGTACAACCTAATACTGCTGCAGACCCCAACAACATACAAGCCCTAAAATATACTCAAAATGAGTATGTGGACTTTCAAATTTGGAAAGACAAAATATATATTTATAGAAATCAAATTTTTGCATTTGAGCTTTTAAACTATAAATTTGGCATTTTATTATAAGTTTTAAAACATAATGTTATTAAAATTATACCTTTTAAAAGTATGTAAAAATTTATAGTATATTAAATAAATTAACAAAATTTTATAATCCTCTCCCTCACCCGCACCCCGATGTAGATAGATACACTCTGTTTCCCCTAAAAGATGAGTAGTTCCATCCTCCTCCTCCTCCTGAATGACGATGAGCGACCTTTTATTGGCAAGTTCCTCATCTCATCCACTTTCTATACTTTTCCTCTGCCTTATCCAACGTTCCACAGTTCGACTGATAGTGCAGCCACACAACCTAATACAGCTATGACCCCATAAGCAAACAAGCCCTAAAATGTTTTGAAAATGAGTATGTCAACTTTCAATTTAGTTAGGACAAAAAATAATATATATATATATATATATAAATTAATTTTTTCCATTTGATATTTTAAATTATAAGTTTGATATTTTATAAGTTTTTCAACATAATGCTATAAAAATTTTACATTTGAAAAAGTATATCAAAATTTATAATATTTTAAATAAATTAATAAAATTTTTCAACTATCCCCCCCAGCCCCTCATCTCGTCCACTTCCTATCTACCTATGCCCTATCCGACGCTCCACAGTTCGACTGAAAGAACACCCGCACAACCTAATACTGCTGCAGACCCCAACAATAAACAAGCCCTAAAATATACTCAAAATGAGTATGTGGACTTTCAAATTTGGTAAGACAAAATATATATATATATAGAAATCAACTTTTTGCATTTGAGCTTTTAAACTATAAATTTGGCATTTTATTATAAGTTTTAAAACATAATGTTATTAAAATTATACCTTTTAAAAGTATGTAAAAATTTATAGTATATTAAATAAATTAACAAAATTTTATAATTCTCTCCCTCCCCCCCCTCCCCTATGTAGATAGATACACTCTATTTCCCCTAAAAGATGAGTAGTTCCATCCTCCTCCTCCTCCTGAATGACGATGAGCGACCATTTGTTGGCTAGTTCCTCATCTCATCCACTTTCTATACTTTTCCACTGCCTTATCCAACGTTCCACAGTTCGACTGATAGTGCAGGCACACAACCTAATACGGCTATGGCCCCATCAGCAAACAAGCCCTAAAATATTTTGAAAATGAGTATGTTAACTTTCAATTTAGTTAGGACAAAAAATAATATATATATATAAATTAATTTTTTCCATTTGATATTTTATAAGTTTTTGAACATAATGCTATAAAAATTTTACATTTCAAAAAGTATATCAAAATTTATAATATTTTAAATAAATTAATAAAATTTTTCAACTATCCCCCCCAGCCCCTCATCTCGTCCACTTCCTATCTACCTATGCCCTATCCGACGCTCCACAGTTCGACTGAAACAACACCCGCACAACCTAAAACTGCTGTAGACCCCAACAATAAACAAGCCCTAAAATATACTCAAAATGAGTATGTGGACTTTCAAATTTGGTAAGACAAAATATATATATATAGAATTCAACTTTTTGCATTTGAGCTTTTAAACTATAAATTTGGCATTTTATTATAAGTTTTAAAACATAATGTTATTAAAATTATACCTTTTAAAAGTATGTAAAAATTTATAGTATATTAAATAAATTAACAAAATTTTATAAGTCTCTCCCTCCCCCCCCCTCCCCCCCTCTCCCCTATGTAGATAGATACACTCTATTTCCCCTAAAAGATGAGTAGTTCCATCCTCCTCCTCCTCCTGAATGATGATGAGCGACCATTTGTTGGCTAGTTCCTCATCTCATCCACTTTCTATACTTTTCCTCTGCCTTGTCCAACGTTCCACAGTTCGACTGATAGTGCAGGCACACAACCTAATACGGCTATGGCCCCATCAGCAAACAAGCCCTAAAATATTTTGAAAATGAGTATGTTAACTTTCAATTTAGTTAGGACAAAAAATAATATATATATATAAATTAATTTTTTCCATTTGATATTTTATAAGTTTTTCAACATAATGCTATAAAAATTTTACATTTCAAAAAGTATATCAAAATTTATAATATTTTAAATAAATTAATAAAATTTTACAACTGTCCCTCCCACGTAGGTAGATACACTCTATTTCCCAAAAAAAATAGCTCGCTCCTTTCTCCTTCAACTGAATGCAATGGGCAACCTCTAAACAGCCAGCTCCTCATCTCGTCCACTTCCTATTTACCTATGCCCTATCTGACGCTCCACTGTTGGACTGAAAGAACACCCGTACAACCTAATACTGCTGCAGACCCCAACAACATACAAGCCCTAAAATATACTCAAAATGAGTATGTGGACTTTCAAATTTGGAAAGACAAAATATATATTTATAGAAATCAAATTTTTGCATTTGAGCTTTTAAACTATAAATTTGGCATTTTATTATAAGTTTTAAAACATAATGTTATTAAAATTATACCTTTTAAAAGTATGTAAAAATTTATAGTATATTAAATAAATTAACAAAATTTTATAATCCTCTCCCTCACCCGCACCCCGATGTAGATAGATACACTCTGTTTCCCCTAAAAGATGAGTAGTTCCATCCTCCTCCTCCTCCTGAATGACGATGAGCGACCTTTTATTGGCAAGTTCCTCATCTCATCCACTTTCTATACTTTTCCTCTGCCTTATCCAACGTTCCACAGTTCGACTGATAGTGCAGCCACACAACCTAATACAGCTATGACCCCATAAGCAAACAAGCCCTAAAATGTTTTGAAAATGAGTGTGTCAACTTTCAATTTAGTTAGGACAAAAAATAATATATATATATATATATAAATTAATTTTTTCCATTTGATATTTTAAATTATAAGTTTGATATTTTATAAGTTTTTCAACATAATGCTATAAAAATTTTACATTTGAAAAAGTATATCAAAATTTATAATATTTTAAATAAATTAATAAAAATTTTCAACTATCCCCCCCAGCCCCTCATCTCGTCCACTTCCTATCTACCTATGCCCTATCCGACGCTCCACAGTTCGACTGAAAGAACACCCGCACAACCTAATACTGCTGCAGACCCCAACAATAAACAAGCCCTAAAATATACTCAAAATGAGTATGTGGACTTTCAAATTTGGTAAGACAAAATATATATATATAGAAATCAACTTTTTGCATTTGAGCTTTTAAACTATAAATTTGGCATTTTATTATAAGTTTTAAAACATAATGTTATTAAAATTATACCTTTTAAAAGTATGTAAAAATTTATAGTATATTAAATAAATTAACAAAATTTTATAATTCTCTCCCTCCCCCCCTCCCCTATGTAGATAGATACACTCTATTTCCCCTAAAAGATGAGTAGTTCCATCCTCCTCCTCCTCCTGAATGACGATGAGCGACCATTTATTGGCTAGTTCCTCATCTCATCCACTTTCTATACTTTTCCTCTGCCTTATCCAACGTTCCACAATTCGACTGATAGTGCAGGCACACAACCTAATACGGCTATGGCCCCATCAGCAAACAAGCCCTAAAATATTTTGAAAATGAGTCTGTTAACTTTCAATTTAGTTTGGACAAAAAATAATATATATATATATATATAAATTAATTTTTTCCATTTGATATTTTAAATTATAAGTTCGATATTTTATAAGTTTTTCAACATAATGCTATAAAAATTTTACATTTCAAAAAGTATATCGAAATTTATAATATTTTAAATAAATTAATAAAATTTTACAACAATCCCCCCCCACGTAGGTAGATACACTCTATTTCCCAAAAAAAATAGCTCGCTCCTTTCTCCTTCAACTGAATGCAATGGGCGACCTCTAAACAGCCAGCTCCTCATCTCGTCCACTTCCTATTTACCTATGCCCTATCTGACGCTGCACTGTTCGACTGAAAGAACACCCGTACAACCTAATACTGCTGCAGACCCCAACAACAAACAAGCCCTAAAATATACTCAAAATGAGTATGTGGGCTTTCAAATTTGGTAAGACAAAATATATATTTATAGAAATCAACTTTTTGCATTTGAGCTTTTAAACTATAAATTTGGCATTTTATTATAAGTTTTAAACATAATGTTATTAAAATTATACCTTTTAAAAGTATGTAAAAATTTATAGTATATTAAATAAATTAACAAAATTTTATAATTCTCTCCCTCTCCCGCACCCCGATGTAGATAGATACCCTCTATTTCCCCTAAAAGATGAGTAGTTCCATCCTCCTCCTCCTCCTGAATGACGATGAGCGACCTTTTATTGGCAAGTTCCTCATCTCATCCACTTTCTATACTTTTCCTCTGCCTTATCCAACGTTCCACAGTTCGACTGATAGTGCAGCCACACAACCTAATACAGCTATGGCCCCATAAGCAAACAAGCCCTAAAATGTTTTGAAAATGAGTATGTCAACTTTCAATTTAGTTAGGACAAAAAATAATATATATATATATAAATTAATTTTTTCCATTTGATATTTTAAATTATAAGTTTGATATTTTATAAGTTTTTCAACGTAATGCTATAAAAATTTTACATTTCAAAAAGTATATCAAAATTTATAATATTTTAAATAAATTAATAAAATTTTACAATTGTCCCCCCCCCCACGTAGGTAGATACACTCTATTTCCCCAAAAAAAATAGCTCGCTCCTTTCTCCTTCAACTGAATGCAATGGGCGACCTCTAAACAGCCAGCTCCTCATCTCGTCCACTTCCTATTTACCAACGCCCTATTCGACGCTCCACAGTTCGACTGAAAGAACACCCGCACAACCTAATACTGCTGCAGACCCCATCAACAAACAAGCCCTAAAATATACTCAAAATGAGTATGTGGACTTTCAAATTTGGTAGGACAAAATATATATATATAGAAATCAACTTTTTGCATTTGAGCTTTTAAACTATAAATTTGGAATTTTATTATAAGTTTCAAAACATAATGTTATGAAAATTATACCTTTTAAAAGTATGTAAAAATTTATAGTATGTTAAATAAATTAACAAAATTTTATAATTATCTCCCCCTCCCCTATGTAGATAGATACACTCTGTTTCCCCTAAAAGATGAGTAGTTCCATCCTCCTCCTCCTCCTCCTCCTGAATGACGATGAGCGACCATTTATTGGCTAGTTCCTCATCTCATCCACTTTCTATACTTTTCCTCTGCCTTATCCAACGTTCCACAGTTCGACTGATAGTGCAGCCACACAACCTAATACGGCTAGCCCTAAAATATTTTGAAAATGAGTATGTTAACTTTCAATTTAGTTAGGACAAAAAATAATATATATATATATAAATTAATTTTTTCCATTTGATATTTTAATTTATAAGTTTGATATTTTATAAGTTTTACAACATAATGCTATAAAAATTTTACATTTCAAAAAGTATATCAAAATTTATAATATTTTAAATAAATTAATAAAATTTTACAACAATCCCCCCCCACGTAGATAGATACACTCTATTTCCCAAAAAAAATAGCTCGCTCCTTTCTCCTTCAATTGAATGCAATGGGCGACCTCTAAACAGCCAGCTCCTCATCTCGTCCGCTTCCTATTTACCTATGCCCTATCCGACGCTGCACAGTTCTACTAAAAGAACACCGGCACAACCTAATACTGCTGCAGACCCCAACAACAAACAAGCCCTAAAATATACTCAAAATGAGTATGTGGACTTTCAAATTTGGTAGGACAAAATATATATTTATAGAAATCAACTTTTTGCATTTGAGCTTTTAAACTATAAATTTGGCATTTTATTATAAGTTTTAAAACATAATGTTATTAAAATTATACCTTTTAAAAGTTTGTAAAAATTTATAGTATATTAAATAAATTAACAAAATTTTATAATTCTCTCCCTCCCCCCCCACCCCGATGTAGATAGATACACTCTGTTTCCCCTAAAAGATGAGTAGTTCCATCCTCCTCCTCCTCCTCCTCCTGAATGACGATGAGGGACCTTTTATTGGCATGTTCCTCATCTCAACCACTTTCTATACTTTTCCTCAATCTTATCCAACGTTCCACAGTTCGACTGATAGTGCAGCCACACAACCTAATACGGCTAGCCCTAAAATATTTTGAAAATGAGTATGTTAACTTTCAATTTAGTTAGGACAAAAAATAATATATATATATATATAAATTAATTTTTTCCATTTGATATTTTAATTTATAAGTTTGATATTTTATAAGTTTTTCAACATAATGCTATAAAAATTTTACATTTCAAAAAGTATATCAAAATTTATAATATTTTAAATAAATTAATAAAATTTTACAACAGTCCCCCCCCACGTAGGTAGATACACTCTATTTCCCAAAAAAAAAGGCTCGCTCCTTTCTCCTTCAATTGAATGCAATGGGCGACCTCTAAACAGCCAGCTGCTCATCTCGTCCGCTTCCTATTTACCTCTGCCCTATCCGACGCTCCACAGTTCGACTGAAAGAACACCCGCACAACCTAATATTGCTGCAGACCCCATCAACAAACAAGCCCTAAAATATACTCAAAATGAGTATGTGGACTTTCAAATTTGGTAGGACAAAATATATATATATAGAAATCAACTTTTTGCATTTGAGCTTTTAAACTATAAATTTGGCATTTTATTATAAGTTTTAAAACATAATGTTATTAAAATTATACCTTTTAAAAGTATGTAAAAATTTATAGTACATTAAATAAATTAACAAAATTTTATAATTCTCTCCCTCCCCCCCTTGGTAGATAGATACACTCTATTTCCCCTAAAAGATGAGTAGTTCCATCCTCCTCCTCCTCCTGAATGACGATGAGCGACCTTTTATTGGCAAGTTCCTCATCTCATCCACTTTCTATACTTTTCCTCTGCCTTATCCAACGTTCCACAGTTCGACTGATAGTGCAGCCACACAACCTAATACAGCTATGGCCCCATAAGCAAACAAGTCCGAAAATGTTTTGAAAATGAGTATGTCAACTTTCAATTTAGTTAGGACAAAAAATAATATATATATATATATAAATTAATTTTTTCCACTTGATATTTTAAATTATAATATTGATATTTTATAAGTTTTACAACATAATGCTATAAAAATTTTACATTTCAAAATGTATATCAAAATTTATAATATTTTAAATAAATTAATAAAATTTTACAACTGTCCCCCTGCCCACGTAGGTAGATACACTCTATTTCCCTAAAAAAATAGCTCGCTCCTTTCTCCTTCAACTGAATGCAATGGGCGACCTCTAAACAGCCAACTCCTCATCTCATCCACTTCCTATTTACCTATGCCCTATCCGACGCTCCACAGTTCGACTGAAAGAACACCCGTACAACCTAATACTGCTGCAGACCCCAAAAACAAACAAGCCCTAAAATATACTCAAAATGAGTATGTGGACTTTCAAATTGGGTAAGACAAAATATATATTTATAGAAATGAACTTTTTGCATTTGAGCTTTTAAACTATAAATTTGGCATTTTATTATAAGTTTTAAAACATAATGTTATTAAAATTATACCTTTTAAAACTATGTAAAAATTTATAGTATATTAAATAAATTAACAAAATTTTATAATTCTCTCCCTCCACCCCCACCCCGATGTAGATAGATACACTCTGTTTCCCCTGAAAGATGAGTAGTTCCATCCTCCTCCTCCTCCTGAATGACGATGAGCGACCTTTTATTGGCAAGTTCCTCATCTCATCCACATTCTATACTTTTCCTCTGCCTTATCCAACGTTCCACAGTTCGACTGATAGTGCAGCCACACAACCTAATACGGCTAGCCCTAAAATATTTTGAAAATGAGTATGTTAACTTTCAATTTAGTTAGGACAAAAAATAATATATATATATATATAAATTAATTTTTTCCATTTGATATTTTAATTTATAAGTTTGATATTTTATAAGTTTTTCAACATAATGCTATAAAAATTTTACATTTCAAAAAGTATATCAAAATTTATAATATTTTAAATAAATTAATAAAAATTTTCAACTATCCCCCCCCCCACGTAGGTAGATACACTATATTTCCCAAAAAAAATAGCTCGCTCCTTTCTCCTTCAACTGAATGCAATGGGTGACCTCTAAACAGCCAGCCCTCATCTCGTCCACTTCCTATTTACCTCTGCCCTATCCGACGCTCCACAGTTCGACTGAAAGAGCACCCATACAACCTAATACTGCTGCAGACCCCATCAACAAACAAGCCCTAAAATATACTCAAAATGAGTATGTGGACTTTCAAATTTGGTAGGACAAAATATATATATATAGAAATCAACTTTTTGCATTTGAGCTTTTAAACTATAAATTTGGCATTTTATTATAAGTTTTAAAACATAATGTTATTAAAATTATACCTTTTAAAAGTATGTAAAAATTTATAGTATATTAAATAAATTAACAAAATTTTATAATTCTCTCCCACCCCCCCACCCCGATGTAGATAGATACACTCTGTTTCCCCTAAAAGATGAGTAGTTCCATCCTCCTCCTCCTCCTGAATGACGATCTAGTTCCTAATCTCATCCACTTTCTATACTTTTCCTCTACCCTATCCAACGCTCCACAGTTCGACTGGTAGTGCAGCCACACAACCTAATACGGTTGTGGCCCCATCAGCAAACAAGCCCTAAAATGTTTTGAAAATGAGTATGTTAACTTTCAATTTGGTTAGGACAAAAAATAATATATATATATATATAAATTAATTTTTTCCAATTGATATTTTAAATTATAAGTTTGATATTTTATAAGTTTTTCAACATAATGCTATAAAAATTTTACATTTCAAAAAGTATATCAAAATTTATAATATTTTAAATAAATTAATAAAATTTTTCAACTGTCCCCCCCCCCACGTAGGTAGATACATTCTATTTCCCAAAAAAAATAGCTCGCTCCTTTCTCCTTCAACTGAATGCAATGGGTGACCTCTAAACAGCCAGCCCCTCATCTCGTCCACTTCCTATTTACCTCTGCCCTATCCGACGCTCCACAGTTCGACTGAAAGAACACCCGCACAACCTAATACTGTTGCAGACCCCATCAACAAACAAGCCCTAAAATATACTCAAAATGAGTATGTGGACTTTCAAATTTGGTACGACAAAATATATATATATAGAAATCAACTTTTTGCATTTGAGCGTTTAAACTATAAATTTGGCATTTTATTATAAGTTTTAAAACATAATGTTATTAAAATTATACCTTTTAAAAGTATGTAAAAATTTATAGTATATTAAATAAATTAACAAAATTTTATAATTCTCTCCCTCCCCCCCCACCCCGATGTAGATAGATACACTCTGTTTCCCCTAAAAGATGAGTAGTTCCATCCTCCTCCTCCTCCTGAATGACGATGAGCGACCATTTATTGGCTAGTTCCACATCTCATCCACTTTCTAAACTTTTCCTCTACCCTATCCAACGCTCCACAGTTCGACTGATAGTGCAGCCACACAACCTAATACGGTTGTGGCCCCATCAGCAAACAAGCCCTAAAATGTTTTGAAAATGAGTATGTTAACTTTCAATTTGGTTAGGACAAAAAATAATATATATATATATATATAAATTAATTTTTTCCATTTGATATTTTAAATTATAAGTTTGATATTTTATAAGTTTTTCAACATAATGCGATAAAAATTTTACATTTCAAAAAGTATATCAAAATTTATAATATTTTAAATAAATTAATAAAATTTTTCAACTGTCCCCCCCCCCCACGTAGGTAGATACATTCTATTTCCCAAAAAAAATAGCTCGCTCCTTTCTCCTTCAACTGAATGCAATGGGTGACCTCTAAACAGCCAGCCCCTCATCTCGTCCACTTCCTATTTACCTCTGCCCTATCCGACGCTCCACAGTTCGACTGAAAGAACACCCGCACAACCTAATACTGTTGCAGACCCCATCAACAAACAAGCCCTAAAATATACTCAAAATGAGTATGTGGACTTTCAAATTTGGTACGACAAAATATATATATATAGAAATCAACTTTTTGCATTTGAGCGTTTAAACTATAAATTTGGCATTTTATTATAAGTTTTAAAACATAATGTTATTAAAATTATACCTTTTAAAAGTATGTAAAAATTTATAGTATATTAAATAAATTAACAAAATTTTATAATTCTCTCCCTCCCCCCCCACCCCGATGTAGATAGATACACTCTGTTTCCCCTAAAAGATGAGTAGTTCCATCCTCCTCCTCCTCCTGAATGACGATGAGCGACCATTTATTGGCTAGTTCCACATCTCATCCACTTTCTAAACTTTTCCTCTACCCTATCCAACGCTCCACAGTTCGACTGATAGTGCAGCCACACAACCTAATACGGTTGTGGCCCCATCAGCAAACAAGCCCTAAAATGTTTTGAAAATGAGTACGTTAACTTTCAATTTAGTTAGGACAAAAAATAATATATATATATATATAAATTAATTTTTTCCATTTGATATTTTAATTTATAAGTTTGATATTTTATAAGTTTTTCAACATAATGCTATAAAAATTTTACATTTCAAAAAGTATATCAAAATTTATAATATTTTAAATAAATTAATAAAATTTTACAACAGTCCCCCCCCACGTAGGTAGATACACTCTATTTCCCAAAAAATATTGCTCGTTCCTTTCTCCTTCAGTTGAATGCAATGGGCGACCTCTAAACAGCCAGCTGCTCATCTCGTCCGCTTCCTATTTACCTATGCCCTATCCGATGCTCCATAGTTCTACTGAAAGAACACCCGCACAACCTAATACTGCTGCAGACCCCATCAACGAACAAGCCCTAAAATATACTCAAAATGAGTATGTGGACTTTCAAATTTGGTAGGACAAAACATATATATACAAAAATCAACTTTTTGCATTTGAGCTTTTAAACTATAAATTTGGCATTTTATTATAAGTTTTAAAACATAATGTTATTAAAATTATACCTTTTAAAAGTATGTAAAAATTTATAGTACATTAAATAAATTAACAAAATTTTATAATTCTCTCCCTCCCCCCCCTTTGTAGATAGATACACTCTGTTTCCCCTAAAAGCTGAGTAGTTCCATCCTCCTCCTCCTCCTGAATGACGATGAGCGACCATTTATTGGCTAGTTCCTCATCTCATCCACTTTCTATACTTTTCCTCTACCCTATCCAACGCTCCACAGTTCGACTGATAGTGCAGCCACACAACCTAATACGGTTGTGGCCCCATCAGCAAACAAGCCCTAAAATGTTTTGAAAATGAGTATGTTAACTTTCAATTTGGTTAGGACAAAAAATAATATATATAAATTAATTTTTTCCATTTGATTTTTTAAATTATAAGTTTGATATTTTATATGTTTTTCAACATAATGCTATAAAAATTTTACATTTCAAAAAGTATATCAAAATTTGTAATAATTTAAATAAATTAATAAAAATTTTCAACTATCCCCCCCACGTAGGTAGATACACTCTATTTCCCAAAAAAAATAGCTCGCTCCTTTATCCTTTAATTGAATGCAATGGGCGACCTCTAAACAGCCAGCTCCTCATCTCGTCCACTTCCTATTTACCTATGCCCTATCTGACGCTCCACAGTTCGACTGAAAGAACACCCGTACAACCTAATACTGCTGCAGACCCCAACAACAAACAAGCCCTAAAATATACTCAAAATGAGTATGTGGACTTTCAAATTTGGTAAGACAAAATATATATTTATAGAAATCAACTTTTTGCATTTGAGCTTTTAAACTATAAATTTGGCATTTTATTATAAGTTTTAAAACATAATGTTATTAAAATTATACCTTTTAAAAGTTTGTAAAAATTTATAGTATATTAAATAAATTAACAAAATTTTATAATTCTCTCCCTCCCCCCCCACCCCGATGTAGATAGATACACTCAGTTTCCCCTAAAAGATGAGTAGTTCCATCCTCCTCCTCCTCCTGAATGACGATGAGGGACCTTTTATTGGCATGTTCCTCATCTCATCCACTTTCTATACTTTTCCTCTGCCTTATCCAACGTTCCACAGTTCGACTGATAGTGCAGCCACACAACCTAATACGGCTAGCCCTAAAATATTTTGAAAATGAGTATGTTAACTTTCAATTTAGTTAGGACAAAAAATAATATATATATATATAAATTAATTTTTTCCATTTGATATTTTAATTTATAAGTTTGATATTTTATAAGTTTTTCAACATAATGCTATAAAAATTTTACATTTCAAAAAGTATATCAAAATTTATAATATTTTAAATAAATTAATAAAATTTTACAACAGTCCCCCCCACGTAGGTTGATACACTCTATTTCCCAAAAAATATTGCTCGTTCCTTTCTCCTTCAGTTGAATGCAATGGGCGACCTCTAAACAGCCAGCTTCTCATCTCATCCGCTCCCTATTTACCTATGCCCTATCCGACGCTCCATAGTTCTACTGAAAGAACACCCGCACAACCTAATACTGCTGCAGACCCCATCAACAAACAAGCCCTAAAATATACTCAAAATGAGTATGTGGACTTTCAAATTTGGTAGGACAAAACATATATATACAGAAATCAACTTTTTGCATTTGAGCTTTTAAACTATAAATTAGGCATTTTATTATAAGTTTTAAAACATAATGTTATTAAAATTATACCTTTTAAAAGTATGTAAAAATTTATAGTACATTAAATAAATTAACAAAATTTTATAATTCTCTCCCTCCCCCCCTTTGTAGATAGATACACTCTGTTTCCCCTAAAAGATGAGTAGTTCCATCCTCCTCCTCCTCCTGAATGACGATGAGCGACCTTTTATTGGCAAGTTCCTCATCTCATCCACTTTCTATACTTTTCCTCTGCCTTATCCAACGTTCCACAGTTCGACTGATAGTGCAGCCACACAACCTAATACAGCTATGGTCCCATAAGCAAACAAGTCCTAAAATGTTTTGAAAATGAGTATGTCAACTTTCAATTTAGTTAGGACTAAAAATAATATATATATATATAAATTAATTTTTTCCATTTGATATTTTAAATTATAATATTGATATTTTATAAGTTTTTCAACATAATGCTATAAAAATTTTACATTTCAAAATGTATATCAAAATTTATAATATTTTAAATAAATTAATAAAATTTTACAACTGTCCCCCCGCCCACGTAGGTAGATACACTCTATTTCCCTAAAAAAATAGCTCGCTCCTTTCTCCTTCAACTGAATGCAATGGGCGACCTCTAAACAGCCAACTCCTCATCTCATCCACTTCCTATTTACCTATGCCCTATCCAACGCTCCACAGTTCGACTGAAAGAACACCCGTACAACCTAATACTACTGCAGACCCCAAAAACAAACAAGCTCTAAAATATACTCAAAATGAGTATGTGGACTTTCAAATTCGGTAAGACAAACTATATATTTATAGAAATCAACTTTTTGCATTTGAGCTTTTAAACTATAAATTTGGCATTTTATTATAAGTTTTAAAACATAATGTTATTAAAATTATATCTTTTAAAACTATGTAAAAATTTATAGTATATTAAATAAATTAACAAAATTTTATAATTCTCTCCCTCCACCCCCACCCCGATGTAGATAGATACACTCTGTTTCCCCTAAAAGATGAGTAGTTCCATCCTCCTCCTCCTCCTGAATGACGATGAGTGACCATTTATTGGCTAGTTCCTCATCTCATCCACTTTCTGTACTTTTCCTCTACCCTATCCAACGCTCCACAGTTCGACTGGTAGTGCACCCACACAACCTAATACGGTTGTGGCCCCATCAGCAAACAAGCCCTAAAATGTTTTGAAAATGAGTATGTTAACTTTCAATTTGGTTACGACAAAAAATAATAGATATATATAAATTAATTTTTTCCATTTGATATTTTAAATTATAAGTTTGATATTTTATAAGTTTTTCAACATAATGCTATAAAAATTTTACATTTCAAAAGGTATATCAAAATTTATAATATTTTAAATAAATTAATAAAAAATTTCAACTGTCCCCCCCCCACGTAGGTAGATACACTCTATTTCCCAAAAAAAATAGCTCGCTCCTTTCTCCTTCAACAGAATGCAATGGGTGACCTCTAAACAGCCAGCCCTTCATCTCGTCCACTTCCTATTTACCTCTGCCCTATCCGACGCTCCACAGTTCGACTGAAAGAACACCCGCACAACCTAATACTGTTGCAGACCCCATCAACAAACAAGCCCAAAAATATACTCAAAATGAGTATGTGGACTTTCAAACTTGGTAGGACAAAATATATATATATAGAAATCAACTTTTTGCATTTGAGCTTTTAAACTATAAATTTGGTATTTTATGATAAGTTTTAAAACATAATGTTAATAAAATTATACCTTTTAAAAGTATGTAAAAATTTATAGTATATTAAATAAATTAACAAAATTTTATAATTCTCTCCCTCCCCCCCACCCTGATGTAGATAGATACACTCTGTTTCCCCTAAAAGATGAGTAGTTCCATTCTCCTCCTCCTCCTGAATGACGATGAGCGACCATTTGTTGGCTAGTTCCTCATCTCATCCTCTTTCTATACTTTTCCTCTACCCTATCCAACGCTCCACAGTACGACTGATAGTGCAGCCACACAAACTAATACGGTTGTGGCCCCAACAGCAAACAAGCCCTAAAATGTTTTGAAAATTAGTATGTTAACTTTCAATTTGGTTAGGACTAAAAATAATATATATATATATATATATATAAATTAACTTTTCGCATTTGAGCTTTTAAACCATAAATTTGGCATTTTATTATAAGTTTTAAAACATAATGTTAGTAAAATTATACCTTTTAAAAGTACGTAAAAATTTATAGTATATTAGATAAATTAACAAAATTTTATAATTCTCTCCCTCCCCCCCATATGTAGATAGATACACTCTGTTTCCCCTAAAAGATGAGTAGTTCCATCCTCCTCCTCCTCCTCCTGAATGACGATGAGTGACCATTTATTGGCTAGTTCCTCATCTCATCCACTTTCTATACTTTTCCTCTACCCTATCCAACGCTCCACAGTTCGACTGATAGTGCAGCCACACAACCTAATACGGTTGTGGCCCCATCAGCAAACAAGCCCTAAAATGTTTTGAAAATGAATATGTTAACTTTCAATTTGGTTAGGGCAAAAAATAATATATATATATATATATATAAATTAATTTTTTCCATTTCATATTTTAAATTATAAGTTTGATATTTTATAAGTTTTTCAACATAATGCTATAAAAATTTTACATTTCAAAAAGTACATCAAAATTTATAATATTTTAAGTAAATTAAAAAAAATTTCAACTATCCCCCCCCCCACGTAGGTAGATACACTCTATTTCCCAAAAAAAATAGCTCGCTCCTTTCTCCTTCAACTGAATGCAATGGGCGACCTCTAAACAGCCAGCTCCTCATCTCGTCCACTTCGTATTTACCTATGCCCTATCCGACGCTCGACAGTTCGACTGAAAGAACACCCGCACAACCTAATACTGCTGCAGACCCCATCAACAAACAAGCCCTAAAATATACTCAAAATGAGTATGTGGACTTTCAAATTTGGCAGGACAAAATATATATATATAGAAATCAACTTTTTGCATTTGAGCTTTTAAACTATAAATTTGGCATTTTATTATAAGTTTTAAAACATAATGTTATTAAAATTATACCTTTTAAAAGTATGTAAAAATTTATAGTACATTAAAAAAATTAACAAAATTTTATAATTCTATCCCTCCCCCCCTTTGTAGATAGATACACTCTGTTTCCCGTAAAAGATGAGTAGTTCCATCCTCCTCCTCCTCCTGAATGACGATGAGCGACCTTTTTTTGGCAAGTTCCTCATCTCATCCACTTTCTATACTTTTCCTCTGCCTTATCCAACGTTCCACAGTTCGACTGATAGTGCAGCCACACAACCTTATACGGTTGTGGCCCCATCAGCAAACAAGCCCTAAAATGTTTTGAAAATGAGTATGTTAACTTTCAATTTAGTTAGGACAAAAAATAACACATATATATATATAAATTAATTTTTTCCATTTGATATTTTAAATTATAAGTTTGATATTTTATAAGTTTTTCAACATAATGCTTTAAAAATTTTACATTTCAAAAAGTCTATCAAAATTTATAATATTTTAAATAAATTAATAAAAATTTTCAACTATCCCCCCCCCCCACGTAGGTAGATACACTCTATTTCCCAAAAAAAATAGCTCGCTCCTTTCTCCTTCAATTGAATGCAATGAGCGACCTCTAAACAGCCTGCTCCTCATCTCGTCCACTTTCTATTTACCTATGCCCTATCCGACGCTCCACAGTTCGACTGAAAGAACACCCGCACAACCTAATACTGCTGCAGACCCCATCAACAAACAAGCCCTAAAATATACTCAAAATGAGTATGTGGACTTTCAAATTTGGTAGGACAAAATATATATATATATATATAGAAATGAACTTTTTGCATTTGGGCTTTTAAACTATAAATTTGGCATTTTATTATAAGTTTTAAAACATAATGTTATTAAAATCATACCTTTTAAAAGTATGTAAAAATTTATAGTATATTAAATAAATTAACAAAATTATATAATTTTCACCCTCCCCCCCCTATGTAGATAGATACACTCTGTTTCCCCTAAAAGATGAGTAGTTCCATCCTCCTCCTCCTCATGAATGACGATGAGCGACCTTTTACTGGCTAGTTCCTCATCTCATCCACTTTCTATACTTTTCCTCTGCCTTATCCAACGTTCCACAGTTCGACAGATAGTGCAGCCACACAACCTAATACGGCTATGGCCCCATCAACAAACAAGCCCTAAAATATTTTGAAAATGAGTATGTTAACTTTCAATTTAGTTAGGACAAAAAATAATATATATATATAAATTAATTTTTTCCATTTGATATTTTAAATTATAAGTTTCATATTTTATAAGTTTTTCAACATAATGCTATAAAAAATTTTCATTTCAAAAAGTATATCAAAATTTATAATATTTTAAATAAATTAATAAAATTTTTCAACTATCCCCCCCCCCACGTAGGTAGATACACTCTATTTCCCAAAAAAAATAGCTCGCACCTTTCTCCTTCAACTGAATGCAATGGGCGACCTCTAAACAGCCAGCTCCTCATCTCGTCCACTCCGTATTTACCTATGCCCTATCCGACGCTCGACAGTTCGACTGAAAGAACACCCGCACAACCTAATACTGCTGCAGACCCCATCAACAAACAAGCCCTAAAATATCCTCAAAATGAGTATGTGGACTTTCAAATTTCGTAGGAAAAATATATATATATAGAAATCAACTTTTTGCATTTGAGCTTTTAAACTATAAATTTGGCATTTTATTATAAGTTTTAAAACGTAATGTTATTAAAATTATACCTTTTAAAAGTATGTAAAAATTTATAGCACATTAAATAAATTAACAGAATTTTATAATTCTCTCCCTCCCCCCCTTTGTAGATAGATACACTCTGTTTCCCCTAAAAGATGAGTAGTTCAATCCTCCTCCTCCTCCTGAATGACGATGAGCGACCTTATATTGGCAAGTTCCTCATCTCATCCACTTTCTATACTTTTCCTCTGCCTTATCCAACGTTCCACAGTTCGACTGATAGTGCAACCACACAACCTTATACGGTTGTGGCCCCATCAGCAAACAAGCCCTAAAATGTTTTGAAAATGAGTATGTTAACTTTCAATTTAGTTAGGACAAAAAATAATATATATATATATAAATTAATTTTTTCCATTTGATATTTTAAATTATAAGTTTCATATTTTATAAGTTTTTCAACATAATGCTATAAAAATTTTACATTTCAAAAAGTATATCAAAATTTACAATATTTTGAATAAATTAATAAAATTTTACAACTGTCCCCCCCCACGTAGGTAGATACACTCTATTTCCCAAAAAAAATAGCTCGCTCCGTTCTCCTTCAATTGAATGCAATGGGCGACCTCTAAACAGCCTGCTCCTCATCTCGTCCACTTCCTATTTACCTATGCCCTATCCGACGCTCCACAGTTCGACTGAAAGAACACCCGCACAACCTAATACTGCTGCAGACCCCATCAACAAACAAGCCCTAAAATATACTCAAAATGAGTATGTGGACTTTCAAATTTGGTAGGACAAAATATATATATATATATAGAAATGAACTTTTTGCATTTGAGCTTTTAAACTATAAATTTGGCATTTTATTATAAGTTTTAAAACATAATGTTATTAAAATCATACCTTTTAAAAGTATGTAAAAATTTATAGTATATTAAATAAATTAACAAAATTATATAATTTTCTCCCTCCCCCCCCCCTATGTAGATAGACACACTCTGTTTCCCCTAAAAGATGAGTAGTTCCATCCTCCTCCTCCTCATGAATGACGATGAGCGACCTTTTACTGGCTAGTTCCTCATCGCATCCACTTTCTATACTTTTCCTCTGTCTTATCCAACGTTCCACAGTTCGACTGATAGTGCAGCCACACAACCTAATACGGTTATGGCCCCATCAACAAACAAGCCCTAAAATATTTTGAAAATGAGTATGTTAACTTTCAATTTAGTTAGGACAAAAAAAAATATATATATATATATAAATTAATTTTTTCCATTTGATATTTTAAATTATAAGTTTCATATTTTATAAGTTTTTCAACATAATGCTATAAAAATTTTACATTTCAAAACGTATATCAAAATTTACAATATTTTAAATAAATTAATAAAATTTTACAACTGTCCCCCCCCCCACGTAGGTAGATACACTCAATTTCCCAAAAAAAATAGCTCGCTCCTTTCTCCTTCAACTGAATGCAATGGGCGACCTCTAAACAGCCTGCTCCTCATCTCGTCCACTTCGTATTTACCTTTGCCCTATCCGACGCTCCACAGTTCGACTGAAAGAACACCCGCACAACCTAATACTGCTGCAGACCCCATCAACAAACAAGCCCTAAAATATACTCAAAATGAGTATGTGGACTTTCAAATTTGGTAGGAAAAAATATATATATATATATAAATCAACTTTTTGCATTTGAGCTTTTAAACTATAAATTTGGCATTTTATTATAAGTTTTAAAACATAATGTTATTAAAATTATACCTTTTAAAAGTATGTAAAAATTTATAGTACATTAAATTAATTACCAAAATTTTATAATTCTCTCCCTCCCCCCCTTTGTAGATAGATACACTCTGTTTCCCCTAAAAGATGAGTAGTTCAATCCTCCTCCTCCTCCTGAATGACGATGAGCGACCTTTTATTGGCAAGTTCCTCATCTCATCCACTTTCTATACTTTTCCTCTGCCTTATCCAACGTTCCACAGTTCGACTGATAGTGCAGCCACACAACCTTATACGGTTGTGGCCCCATCAGAAAACAAGCCCTAAAATGTTCTGAAAATGAGTATGTTAACTTTCAATTTAGTTAGGACAAAAAATAATATATATATATATAAATTAATTTTTTCCATTTGATATTTTAAATTATAAGTTTCATATTTTTTTAGTTTTTCAACATAATGCTATAAAAATTTTACATTTCAAAAAGTATATCAAAATTTACAATATTTTAAATAAATTAATAAAATTTTAAAACTGTCCCCCCCCACGTAGGTAGACAAACTCTATTTCCCCAAAAAAATAGCTTGCTCCTTTCTCCTTCAACTGAATGCAATGGGAGACCTGTAAACAGCCAGCTCATCATCTCGTCCACTTCTTATTTACCTATGCCCGATCCGACGCTCCACAGTTCGACTGAAAGAACACCCGCACAACCTAATACTGCTGCAGACCCCATCAACAAACAAGCCCTAAAATATACTCAAAATGAGTATGTGGACTTTCAAATTTGGTAGGACAAAATATATATATATATAGAAATCAAATTTTTGCATTTGAGCTTTGAAACTATAAATTTGGCATTTCATAAGTTTTAAAACATAATGTTATTGAAATTATACCTTTTAAAAGTATGTAAATATTTATAGTATATTAAATAAATTAACAAAATTTTATAATTCTCTCCCTCCCCCCCCCCCCCTTTGTAGATAGATACACTCTGTTTCCCCTAAAAGATGAGTAGTTCCATCCTCCTCCTCCTCCTGAATGACGATGAGCGACCTTTTATTGGCTAGTTCCTCATCTCATCCACTTTCTATACTTTTCCTCTGCCTTATCCAACATTCCACAGTTCGACTGATAGTGCAGCCACACAACCTAATACGGTTGTGGCCCCATCAGCAAACAAGCCCTAAAATATTTTGAAAATGAGTATGTTAACTTTCAATTTAATTAGGACAAAAAATAATATATGTATATATATATATAAATTAATTTTTTCCATTTGATATTTTAAATTATAAGTTTGATATTTTATAAGTTTTTCAACATAATGCTATAAAAATTTTACATTTCAAAAAGTATATCAAAATTTATAATATTTTAAATAAATTAATAAAATTTTACAACTGTCCCCCCCCCACGTAGGTAGATACACTCTATTTCCCAAAAAAAACAGCTCGCTCCTTTCTCCTTGAACTGAATGCAATGGGTGACCTCTAAACAGCCAGCTCCTCATCTCGTCCGCTTCCTATTTACCCTCTGCCCTATCCGACGCTCCACAGTTCGACTGAAAGAACACCCGCACAACCTAATACTGCTGCAGACCCCATCAACAAACAAGCCCTAAAATATACTCAAAATGAGTATGTGGACTTTCAAATTTGGTAGGACGAAATATATATATATAGAAATCAACTTTCTGCATTTGAGCTTTTAAACTATAAATTTGGCATTTTATAAGTTTTAAAACATAATGTTATTTAAATTATACCTTTTAAAAGTATGTAAAAATTTATAATATATTAAATAAATTAATAAAAATTTATAATTCTCTCCCTCTCCCCCCCCCCCCCTTTGTAGATAGACACACTCTATTTCCCCTAAAAAATGACTAGTTCCATCCTCCTCCTCCTCCTGAATGACGATGAGCGACCTTTTATTGGCTAGTTCCTCATCTCGTCCACTTGCTACACTTTTCCTCTGCCCTATCCAACGCTCCACAGTTCGACTGATAGTGCACCCACACAACGTAATACGGCTATGGCCCCTTCAACAAACATGCCCTAAAATATTTTGAAAATGAGTATGTTAACTTTCAATTTAGTTAGGACAAAAAATAATATATATATATATATAAATGAATTTTTTCCATACGATATTTTAAATTATAAGTTTGATATTTTATAAGTTTTTCAACATAATGCTATAAAAATTTTACATTTCAAAAAGCATATAAAAATTTATAATATTTTAGATAAATTAATAAAATTTTACAACTGTCCCCCCCAACGTAGGTAGATACACTCTATTTCCCAAAAAAAATAGCTCGCTCCTTTCTCCTTCAACTGAATGCAATGGGCGACCTCTAGACAGCCAGCTCCTCATCTCGTCCACTTCCTATTTAACTATGCCCTATCCGACGCTCCACAGTTCGACTGAAAGAACATCCGCACAACCTAATACTGCTGCAGACCCCATCAACAAACAAGCCCTAAAATATACTCAAAATGAGTATGTGGACTTTCAAATTTGGTAGGACAAAATATGTATATATAGAAATCAACTTTTTGAATTTGAGCATTTAAATTATAAATTTGGCATTTTGTTATAAGTTTTGAAACATAATTTATTAAAATTGTACCTTTTAAAAGTATGTAAAAATTTATAGTATATTAAATAAATTAACAAAATTTTATAATTTTCTCCCTCCCCCCCCTATGTAGATAGATACACTCTGTTTCCCCTAAAAGATGAGTAGTTCCATCCTCCTCCTCCTCAGGAATGACGATGAGCGACCTTTTATTGGCTAGTTCCTCATCTCATCCACTTTCTATACTTTTCCTCTGCCTTATCCAACGTTCCACAGTTCGACTGATTGTGCAGCCACACAACCTAATACGGCTATGGCCCCATCAACAAACAAGCCCTAAAATAATTTGAAAATGAGTATGTTAACTTTCAATTTAGTTAGGAAAAAAAATAATATATATATATATATAAATTTATTTTTTCCATTTGATATTTTAAATTATAAGTTTCATATTTTATAAGTTTTTCAACATAATGCTATAAAAATTTTACATTTCAAAAAGTATATCAAAATTTACAATATTTTAAATAAATTACTAAAATTTTACAACTGTCCCACCCCCACGTAGGTACATACACTCTATTTCCCAAAAAAAATAGCTCGCTCCTTTCTCCTTCAACTGAATGCAATGGGCGACCTCTAAGCAGCCTGCTCCTCATCTCGTCCACTTCCTATTTACCTATGCCCTATCCGACGCTCCACAGTTCGACTGAAAGAACACCCGCACAACCTAATACTGCTGCAGACCCCACCAACAAACAAGCCCTAAAATATACTCAAAATGAGTACGTGGACTTTCAAATTTGGTAGGACAAAATATATATATATATAGAAATGAACTTTTTGCATTTGAGCTTTTAAACTATAAATTTGGCATTTTATTATAAGTTTTAAAACATAATGTTATTAAAATTATACCTTTTAAAAGTATGTAAAAATTTATAGTATATTAAATAAATTAACAAAATTACATAATTTTCTCCCTCCCCCCCCTATGTAGATAGATACACTCTGTTTCCCCTAAAAGATGAGTAGTTCCATCCTCCTCCGCCTCATGAATGACGATGAGCGACCTTTTACTGGCTAGTTCCTCATCTCATCCACTTTCTACACTTTTCCTCTACCTTATCCAACGTTCCACAGTTCGACTGATAGTGCAGCCACACAACCTAATACGGCTATGGCCCCATCAACAAACAAGCCCTAAAATATTTTGAAAATGAGTATGTTAACTTTCAATTTAGTTAGGACAAAAAATAATATATATATATATATAAATTAATTTTTTCCATTTGATATTTTAAATTATAAGTTTCATATTTTATTAGTTTTTCAACATAATGCTATAAAAATTTTACATTTCAAAAAGTATGTCAAAATTTACAATATTTTAAATAAATTAATAAAATTTTAAAACTGTCACCCCCCACGTAGGTAGACAAACTCTATTTCCCCAAAAAAATAGCTTGCTCCTTTCTCCTTCAACTGAATGCAATGGGAGACCTGTAAACAGCCAGCTCCTCATCTCGTCCACTTCTTATTTACCTATGCCCTATCCGACGCTCCACAGTTCAACTGAAAGAACACCCGCACAACCTAATACTGCTGCAGACCCCATCAACAAACAAGCCCTAAAATATACTCAAAATGAGTATGTGGACTTTCAAATTTGGTAGGACAAAATATATATATATATATATAGAAATGAACTTTTTGCATTTGAGCTTTTAAACCATAAATTTGGCATTTTATTATATGTTTTAAAACATAATGTTATTAAAATTATACCATTTAAAAGTATGTAAATATTTATAGTATATCAAATAAATTAACAAAAGTTTATAATTCTATCCCCCCCCTTTGTAGATAGATACACTCTGTTCCCTCTAAAACATGAGTAGTTCCATCCTCCTCCTCCTCCTCCTCCTGAATGACGATGAGCGACCTTTTATTGGCTAGTTCCTCATCTCATCCACTTTCTATACTTTTCCTCTGCCTTATCCAACATTCCACAGTTCGACTGATAGTGCAGCCACACAACCTAATACGGTTGTGGCCCCATCAGCAAACAAGCCCTAAAATGTTTTGAAAATGAGTATGTTAACTTTCAATTTAATTAGGACAAAAAATAATATATATATATATAAATTAATTTTTTCCATACGATATTTTAAATTATAAGTTTGATATTTTATAAGTTTTTCAACATAATGCTATAAAAATTTTACATTTCAAAAAGCATATAAAAATTTATAATATTTTAAATAAATTAATAAAATTTTACAACTGTCCCCCCCAACGTAGGTAGATACACTCTATTTCCCAAAAAAAATAGCTCGCTCCTTTCTCCTTCAACTAAATGCAATGGGCGACCTCTAGACAGCCAGCTCCTCATCTCATCCACTTCCTATTTAACTATGCCCTATCCGACGCTCCACAGTTCGACTGAAAGAACATCCGCACAACCTAATACTGCTGCAGACCCCATCAACAAACAAGCCCTAAAATATACTCAAAATGAGTATGTGGACTTTCAAATTTGGTAGGACAAAATATATATATATAGAAATCAACTTTTTGAATTTGAGCTTTTAAACTATAAATTTGGCATTTTGTTATAAGTTTTGAAACATAATTTATTAAAATTATACCTTTTAAAAGTATGTAAAAATTTATAGTATATTAAATAAATTAACAAAATTTTATAATTTTCTACCTCCCCCCCCCCTATGTAGATAGATACACTCTGTTTCCCCAAAAAGATGAGTAGTTCCATCATCCTCCTCCTCAGGAATGACGATGAGCGACAATTTATTGGCTAGTTCCTCATCTCATCCACTTTCTATACTTTTCCTCTGCCTTATCCAACGTTCCACAGTTCGACTGATTGTGCAGCCACACAAGCTAATACGGCTATGGCCCCATCAACAAACTAGCCCTAAAATATTTTGAAAATGAGTATGTTAACTTTCAATTTAGTTAGGACAAAAAATAATATATATATATATATATAAATTAATTTTTTCCATTTGATATTTTAACTTATAAGTTTCATATTTTATAAGTTTTTCAACATAATGCTATAAAAATTTTACATTTCAAAAAGTATATCAAAATTTACAATATTTTAAATAAATTAATAAAATTTTACAACTGTCCCCCCCTCCCACGTAGGTAGATACACTCTATTTCCCAAAAAAAATAGCTCGCTCCTTTCTCCTTCAACTGAATGCAATGGGCGACCTCTAAACAGCCTACTCCTCATCTCGTCCACTTCCTATTTAACCTATGCCCTATCGACGCTCCACAGTTCGACTGAAAGAACACCCGCACAACTTAATACTGCTACAGACCCCATCAACAAACAAGCCCTAAAATATACTCAAAATGAGTATGTGGACTTTCAAATTTGGTAGGACAAAATATATTTATATATAGAAATGAACTTTTTGCATTTGAGCTTTTAAACCATAAATTTGGCATTTTATTATAAGTTTTAAAACATAATGTTATTAAAATTATACCTTTTAAAAGTATGTAAATATTTATAGGATATTAAATAAATTAACAAAATTTTATAATTCTCTCCCCCCCCCCCCTTTGTAGATAGATACACTCTGTTTCCCTTGAAAGATGAGTAGTTCCATCCTCCTCCTCCTCCTGAACGACGATGAGCGACCTTTTATTGGCTAGTTCCTCATCTCATCCACTTTCTATACTTTTCCTCTGCCCTATCCAACGCTCCGCAGTTCGACTGATAGTGCACCCACACAACCTAGTACGGCTATGGCCCCTTCAACAAACAAGCCCTAAAATGTTTTGAAAATGAGTATGTTAACTTTCAATTTAGTTAGGACAAAAAATAATATATATATATAAATTAATTTTTTCCATTTGATATTTTAAATTATAAGTTTCATATTTTATTAGTTTTTCAACATAATGCTATAAAAATTTTACATTTCAAAAAGTATATCAAAATTTACAATATTTTAAATAAATTAATAAAATTTTAAAACTGTCCCCCCCCACGTAGGTAGACAAACTCTATTTCCCCAAAAAAATAGCTTGCTCCTTTCTCCTTCAACTGAATGCAATGGGAGACCTGTAAACAGCCAGCTCCTCATCTCGTCCACTTCTTATTTACCTATGCCCTATCCGACGCTCCACAGTTCAACTGAAAGAACACCCGCACAACCTAATACTGCTGCAGACCCCATCAACAAACAAGCCCTAAAATATACTCAAAATGAGTATGTGGACTTTCAAATTTGGTAGGACAAAATATATATATATATATAGAAATGAACTTTTTGCATTTGAGCTTTTAAACTATAAATTTGGCATTTTATTATAAGTTTTAAAACATAATGTTATTAAAATCATACCTTTTAAAAGTATGTAAAAATTTATAGTATATTAAATAAATTAACAAAATTATATAATTTTCACCCTCCCCCCCCTATGTAGATAGATACACTCTGTTTCCCCTAAAAGATGAGTACTTCCATCCTCCTCCTCCTCATGAATGACGATGAGCGACCTTTTACTGGCTAGTTCCTCATCTCATCCACTTTCTATACTTTTCCTCTGCCTTATCCAACGTTCCACAGTTCGACAGATAGTGCAGCCACACAACCTAATACGGCTATGGCCCCATCAACAAACAAGCCCTAAAATATTTTGAAAATGAGTATGTTAACTTTCAATTTAGTTAGGACAAAAAATAATATATATATATAAATTAATTTTTTCCATTTGATATTTTAAATTATAAGTTTCATATTTTATAAGTTTTTCAACATAATGCTATAAAAAATTTTCATTTCAAAAAGTATATCAAAATTTATAATATTTTAAATAAATTAATAAAATTTTTCAACTATCCCCCCCCCACGTAGGTAGATACACTCTATTTCCCAAAAAAAATAGCTCGCACCTTTCTCCTTCAACTGAATGCAATGGGCGACCTCTAAACAGCCAGCTCCTCATCTCGTCCACTCCGTATTTACCTATGCCCTATCCGACGCTCGACAGTTCGACTGAAAGAACACCCGCACAACCTAATACTGCTGCAGACCCCATCAACAAACAAGCCCTAAAATATACTCAAAATGAGTATGTGGACTTTCAAATTTGGTAGGACAAAATATATATATATATATATAGAAATGAACTTTTCGCATTTGAGCTTTTAAACTATAAATTTGGCATTTTATTATAAGTTTTAAAACATAATGTTATTAAAATCATACCTTTTAAAAGTATGTAAAAATTTATAGTATATTAAATAAATTAACAAAATTATATAATTTTCACCCTCCCCCCCCTATGTAGATAGATACACTCTGTTTCCCCTAAAAGATGAGTAGTTCCATCCTCCTCCTCCTCATGAATGACGATGAGCGACCTTTTACTGGCTAGTTCCTCATCTCATCCACTTTCTATACTTTTCCTCTGCCTTATCCAACGTTCCACAGTTCGACAGATAGTGCAGCCACACAACCTAATACGGCTATGGCCCCATCAACAAACAAGCCCTAAAATATTTTGAAAATGAGTATGTTAACTTTCAATTTAATTAGGACAAAAAATAATATATATATATATAAATTAATTTTTTCCATTTGATATTTTAAATTATAAGTTTGATATTATATAAGTTTTTCAACATAATGCTATAAAAATTTCACATTTCAAAAAGTATATCAAAATTTATAATATTTTAAATAAATTAATAAAATTTTACAACTGTCCCCCCCCACGTAGGTAGATACACTCTATTTCCCAAAAAAAACAGCTCGCTCCTTTCTCCTTCAACTGAATGCAATGGGTGACCTCTAATCAGCCAGCTCCTCGTCTCGTCCGCTTCCTATTTAACCTATGCCATATCCGACGCTCCACAGTTCGACTGAAAGAACACCCGCACAACCTAATACTGCTGCAGACGCCATCAACAAACAAGCCCTAAAATATACTCAAAATGAGTATGTGGACTTTCAAATTTGGTAGGACAAAATATATATATATAGAAATCAACTTTCGTCATTTGAGCTTTTAAACTATAAATTTGGCATTTTATAAGTTTTAAAACATAATGTTATTTAAATTATACCTTTTAAAAGTATGTAAAAATGTACAATATATTAAATAAATTAATAAAAATTTGTAATTCTCTCCCTCTCCCCCCCCCCCTTTGTAGATAGATACACTCTATTTCCCCTAAAAAATGGCTAGTTCCATCCTCCTCCTCCTCCTGAATGACGATGAGCGACCTTTTATTGGCTAGTTCCTCATCTCATCCACTTGCCATACTTTTCCTCTGCCCTATCCAACGCTCCACAGTTCGACTGATAGTGCACCCACACAACCTAATACGGCTATGGCCCCTTCAACAAACAAGCCCTAAAATATTTTTAAAATGAGTATGTTAACTTTCAATTTAGTTAGGACAAAAATAATATATATATATAAATTAATTTTTTCCATACGATATTTTAAATTATAAGTTTGATATTTTATAAGTTTTTCAACATAATGCTATAAAAATTTTACATTTCAAAAAGCATATAAAAATTTATAATATTTTAAATAAATTAATAAAATTTTACAACTGTCCCCCCCAACGTAGGTAGATACACTCTATTTCCCAAAAAAAATAGCTCGCTCCTTTCTCCTTCAACTGAATGCAATGGGCGACCTCTAGACAGCCAGCTCCTCATCTCGTCCACTTCCTATTTAACTATGCCCTATCCGACGCTCCACTGTTCAACTGAAAGAACATCCGCACAACCTAATACTGCTGCAGACCCCATCAACAAACAAGCCCTAAAATATACTCAAAATGAGTATGTGGACTTTCAAATTTGGTAGGACAAAATATATATATATATAGAAATCAACTTTTTGAATTTGAGCTTTTAAACTATAAATTTGGCATTTTGTTATAAGTTTTGAAACATAATTTATTAAAATTATACCTTTTAAAAGTATGTAAAAATTTATAGTATATTAAATAAATTAACAAAATTTTATAATTCTCTCCCTCCCCCCCCCCCCCTTTGTAGATAGATACACTCTGTTTCCCCTAAAAGATGAGTAGTTCCATCCTCCTCCTCCTCCTCCTGAACGACGATGAGTGACCTTTTATTGGCTAGTTCCTCATCTCATCCGCCTTCTATACTTTTCCTCTGCCTAATCCAACATTCCACAGTTCGACTGATAGTGCAGCCACACAACCTTATACGGTTGTGGCCCCATCAGAAAACAAGCCCTAAAATGTTTTGAAAATGAGTATGTTAACTTTCAATTTAGTTAGGACAAAAAATAATATATATATATATATAAATAATTTTTTCCATTTGATATTTTAAATTATAAGTTTGATATTTTATAAGTTTTTCAACAAAATGCTATAAAAATTTTACATTTCAAAAAGTGCATCAAAATTTATAATATTTTAAATAAATTAATAAAGTTTTACAACTCCCCCCCCCCACGTAGGTAAATACACTCTATTTCCCAAAAAAAATAGCTCGTTCCTTTCTCCTTCAACTGAATGCAATGGGCGACCTCTAGACAGCCAGCTCCTCATCTCGTCCACTTCCTATTTAACTATGCCCTATCCGACGCTCCACTGTTCGACTGAAAGAACACCCGCACAACCTAATTCTGCTGCAGAACCCATCAACAAACAAGCCCTAAAATATACTCAAAATGAGTATGTGGACTTTCAAATTTGGTAGGACAAAATATATATATATAGAAATCAACTTTTTGCATTTGAGCTTTTAAACTATAAATTTGGCATTTTATAAGTTTTAAAACATAATGTTATTTAAATTATACCTTTTAAAAGTATGTAAAAATGTACAATATATTAAATAAATTAATAAAAATTTGTAATTCTCTCCCTCTCCCCCCCCCCCCCCCTTTGTAGATAGATACACTCTATTTCCCCTAAAAAATGGCTAGTTCCATCCTCCTCCTCCTCCTGAATGACGATGAGCGACCTTTTATTGGCTAGTTCCTCATCTCATCCACTTGCCATACTTTTCCTCTGCCCTATCCAACGCTCCACAGTTCGACTGATAGTGCACCCACACAACCTAATACGGCTATGGCCCCTTCAACAAACAAGCCCTAAAATATTTTTAAAATGAGTATGTTAACTTTCAATTTAGTTAGGACAAAAATAATATATATATATAAATTAATTTTTTCCATTTGATATTTTAAATTATAAGTTTGATATTTTACAAGTTTTTCAACATAATGCTATAAAAATTTTACATTTCAAAAAGTATATCAAAATTTATAATATTTTAAATAAATTAATAAAATTTTTCAACTGTCCCCCCCCCCCCCCACGTAGGTAGGTACACTCTATTTCCGAAAAAAAAATAGCTCGCTCCTTTCTCCTTCAATTGAATGCAATGGGCGACCTCTAAACTGCCAGCTCCTCATCTCGTCCACTTCCTATTTACCTATGCCCTATCCGACGCTCCACAGTTCGACTGAAAGAATACCCGCACAACCTAATACTGCTGCAGACCCCATCAACAAACAAGCCCTAAAATATACTCAAAATGAGTATGTGGACTTTCAAATTTGGTAGGACAAAATATATATATTTAGAAATCAACTTTTTGCATTTGAGCTTTTAAACTATAAATTTGGCATTTTATAAGTTTTAAAACATAATGTTATTTAAATTATACCTTTTAAAAGTATGTAAATATTTATAGTATATTAAATAAATTAACAAAATTTTATAATTCTCTCCCTCCCCCCCCCTTTGTAGATAGATACACTCTGTTTCCCCTAAAAGATGAGTAGTTCCATCCCCCTCCTCCTCCTCCTGAATGACGATGAGCGACATTTGATTGGCTAGTTCCTCATCTCATGCACTTTCTATACTTTTCCTCTGCCTTATCCAACATTCCACAGTTCGACTGATAGTGCAGCCACACAACCTAATACGGTTGTGGCCCCATCAGCAAACTAGCCCTAAAATGTTTTGAAAATGAGTATGTTAACTTTCAATTTAGTTAGGACAAAAAATAATATATATATATATATAAATTAATTTTTTCCATTTGATATTTTAAATTATAAGTTTGATATTTTATAAGTTTTTCAACATAATGCTATAAAAATTTTACAATTCAAAAAGTGTATCAAAATTTATAATATTTTAAATAAATTAATAAAGTTTTACAACTGTCCCCCCCCCACGTAGGTAAATACACTCTATTTCCCAAAAAAAACAGCTCGCACCTTTGTCCTTCAACTGAATGCAGTGGGTGACCTCTAAACAGCCAGGTCATCATCTCGTCCGCTTCCTATTTACCCTATGCCCTATCCGACGCTCCACAGTTCGACTGAAAGAACACCCGCACAACCTAATTCTGCTGCAGACCCCATCAACAAACAAGCCCTAAAATATACTCAAAATGAGTATGTGGACTTTCAAATTTGGTAGGACAAAATATATATATATAGAAATCAACTTTTTGCATTTGAGCTTTTAAACTATAAATTTGGCATTTTATAAGTTTTAAAACATAATGTTATTAAAATTATACCTTTTAAAAGTATGTAAAAATTTATAATATATTAAATAAATTAATAAAATTTTATAATTCTCTCCCTCTCCCCCCCCCCTTTGTAGATAGACACACTCTATTTCCCCTAAAAAATGACTAGTTCCATCCTCCTCCTCCTCCTGAATGACGATGAGCGACCTTTTATTGGCTAGTTCCTCATCTCATCCACTTTCTATACTTTTCCTCTGCCCTATTCACCGCTCCACAGTTCGACTGATAGTGCACCCACACAACCTAACACGGCTATGGCCCCGTCAGCAAACAAGCCCTAAAATGTTTTGAAAATGAATATGTTAGCTTTCAATTTAGTTAGGACAAAAAATAATATATATATATATAAATTATTTTTTTCCATTAGATATTTTAAATTATAAGTTTGATATTTTACAAGTTTTTCAACATAATGCTATAAAAATTTTACATTTCAAAAAGTATATCAAAATTTATAATATTTTAAATAAATTAGAAAAAAATTTCAACTGTCCCCCCCCCACGTAGGTAGATACACTCTATTTCCCAAAAAAAATAGCTCGCTCCTTTCTCCTTCAATTGAATGCAATGGGCGACCTCTAACCAGCCAGCTGCTCATCTCGTCCGCTTCCTATTTACCTATGCCCTATCCGACGCTCCACAGTTCGACTGAAAGAACACCCGCACAACCTAATACTGCAGCAGACCCCATCAACAAACAAGCCCTAAAATATACTCAAAATGAGTATGTGGACTTTCAAATTTGGTAGGACAAAATATATATATATATATATATATATAGAAATCAACTTTTTGCATTTGAGCTTTTAAACTATAAATTTGGCATTTTATTATAAGTTTTAAAACATAATGTTATTAAAATTATACCTTTTAAAAGTATGTAAAAATATATAGTATATTAATTAAATTAACAAAATTTTATAATTTTCTCCCTCCCTCCCTATGTAGATAGACACACTCTGTTTCCCCTAAAAGATGAGTAGTTCCATCCTCCTCCTCCTCCTGCTCCTGAATGACGATGAGCGATCTTTTATTGGCTAGTTCCTCATCTCATCCACTTTCTATACTTTTCCTCTGCCTTATCCAATGTTCCACAGTTCGACTGATAGTGCAGCCACACAACCTAATACGGCTATGGCCCCATCAACAAACAAGCCCTAAAATATTTTGAAAATGAGTATGTTAACTTTCAATTTAGTTAGGACAAAAAATAATATATATATATAAGTATATAAATTAATTTTTTCCATTTGATATGTCAAATTATAAGTTTGATATTTTATAAGTTTTTCAACATAATGCTATAAAAATTTTACATTTCAAAAAGTATATCAAAATTTACAATATTTTAAATAAATTAATAAAATTTTACAACTGTCCCCCCCCCACGTAGGTAGATACACTCTATTTCCCCAAAAAAATAGCTCGCTCCTTCCTCCTTCAACTGAATGCAATGGGCGACCTCTAACCAGCCAACTGCTCATCTCGTCCGCTACCTATTTACCTATGCCCTATCCGACGCTCCATAGTTCGACTGAATGAACACCCACACAACCTAATACTGCTGCAGACCCCATCAACAAACAAGCCCTAAAATATACTAAAAATGAGTATGTGGACTTTCAAATTTGGTAGGACAAAATATATATATATATATAGAAATCAACTTTTTGCATTTGAGCTTTTCAACTATAAATTTGGTATTTTATTATAAGTTTTAAAACATAATGTTATTAAAATTATACCTTTTAAAAGCATGTAAATATATATAGTATATTAAATAAATTAACAAAATTTTATAATTCTCTCCCTCCCCCCCTTTTGTAGATAGATACACTCTGTTTCCCCTAAAGGATGAGTAGTTCCATCCTCCTCCCCCTCCTGAATGACGATGAGCGACCTTTTATTGGCTAGTTCCTCATCTCATCCACTTTCTATACTTTTCCTCTGCCTTATCCAACGTTCCAAGGTTCGACGGACAGTGCAGCCACACAACCTTATACGGTTGTGGCCCCATCAGCAAACAAGCCCTAAAATGTTTTGAAAATGAGTATGTTAACTTTCAATTTAGTTAGGACAAAAAATAACACACACACATATATATATATATATATATATAAATTAATTTTTTCCATTTGATATTTTAAATTATAAGTTTGATATTTTATAAGTGTTTCAACATAATGTTATAAAAATTTCACATTTCAAAAAGCATATCAAAATTTATAATATTTTAAATAAATTAATAAAATTTTACAACTGTCCCCCCCCCCACGTAGGTAGATACACTCTATTTCCCCAAAAAAATAGCTCGCTCCTTTCTCCTTCAACTGAATGCGATGGGCGACCACTAAACAGCCAGCTCCTCATCTTGTCCACTTCCTATTTACCCTATGCCCTATCCGACGCTCCACAGTTCGACTGAAAGAACATCCGCACAACCTAATACTGCTGCAGACCCCATCAACAAACAAGCCCTAAAATATACTCAAAATGAGTATGTCGACTTTCAAATTTGGTAGGACAAATTATATATATATAGAAATCAACTTTTTGAATTTGAGCTTTTAAACTATAAATTTGGCATTTTGTTATAAGTTTTAAAACATAATTTATTAAAATTATACCTTTTAAAAGTATGTAAAAATTTATAGTATATTAAATAAATTAACAAAATTTTGTAATTCTCTCCCTCCCCCCCCTTTGTAGATAGATACACTCTGTTTCCCCTAAAAGATGAGTAGTTCCATCCTCCTCCTCCTCCTGAATGACGATGAGCGACCTTTTATTGGCTAGTTCCTCATCTCATCCACTTTCTAAACTTTTCCTCTGCCTTATCTAACGTTCCACAGTTCGACTGATAGTGCAGCCACACAACCTTATACGGTTGTGGCCCCATAAGCAAACAAGCCCTAAAATGTTTTGAAAATGAGTATGTTAACTTTCAATTTAGTTAGGACAAAAAATAACACATATATATATATATAAATTAATTTTTTCCATTTGATATTTTAAATTATAAGTTTGATATTTTATAACTTTTTCGACATAATGCTTTAAAAAATTTACATTTCGAAAAGTATATCAAAATTTATAATATTTTAAATAAATTAATAAAATTTTACAACTGTCCCCCCCACGTAGGTAGATACACTCTATTTCCCAAAAAAAATAGCTCGCTCCTTTCTCCTTCAATTGAATGCAATGGGCGACCTCTAACCAGCCAGCTGCTCATCTCGTCCGCTTCCTATTTACCTATGCCCTATCCGACGCTCCACAGTTCGACTGAAAGAACACCCGCACAACCTAATACTGCTGTAGACCCCATCAACAAACAAGCCCTAAAATATATTAAAAATGAGTATGTGGACTTTCAAATTTGGTAGGACAAAATATATAAATATATATACAGAAATCAACTTTTTGCATTTGAGCTTTTAAACTATAAATTTGGCATTTTATTATAAGTTTTAAAACATAATGTTATTAAAATTATACCTTTTAAAAGTATGTAAAAATATATAGTATATTAAATAAATTAACAAAATTTTATAATTTTCTCCCTCCCCCCCTATGTAGATAGACACACTCTGTTTCCCCTAAAAGATGAGCAGTTCCATCCTCCTCCTCCTCCTGCTCCTGAATGACGATGAGCGACCTTTTATTGGCTAGTTCCTCATCTCATCCACTTTCTATACTTTTCCTCTGCCTTATCCAACGTTCCACAATTCGACTGATAGTGCAGCCACACAACCTAATACGGCTATGGCCCCATCAACAAACAAGCCCTAAAATATTTTGAAAATGAGTATGTTAACTTTCAATTTAGTTAGGACAAAAAATAATATATATATATATAAATTAATTTTTTCCATTTGATATTTCAAATTATAAGTTTTATTATTTTATAAGTTTTTCAAGATAATGCTGTAAAAATTTTACATTTCAAAAAGTATATCAAAATTTATAATATTTTAAATAAATTAATAAAATTTTACAACTGTCCCCCCCCCCATGTAGGTAGATACACTCTATTTCCCCAAAAAAATAGCTCGCCCCTTTCTCCTTCAACTGAATGCAATGGGCGACCTCTAACTAGCCAATTGCTCATCTCGTCCGCTACCTATTTACCTATGACCTATCCGACGCTCCATAGTTCGACTGAAAGAACACCCGCACAACCTAATACTGCTGCAGACCCCATCAACAAACAAGCCCTAAAATATACTCAAAATTAGTATGTGGACTTTCAAATTTGGCAGGACAAAATATATATATATATAGAAATCAACTTTTTGCATTTGAGCTTTTCAACTATAAATTTGGCATTTTATTATAAGTTTTAAAACATAATGTTATTAAAATTATACCTTTTAAAAGCATGTAAATATATATAGTATATTAAATAAATTAACAAAATTTTATAATTCTCTCCCTCCCCCCCCCCTTTGTAGATAGATACACTCTGTTTCCCCTAAAAGATGAGTAGTTCCATCCTCCTCCTCCTCCTGAATGACGATGAGCGACCTTTTATTGGCTAGTTCCTCATCTCATCCACTTTCTATACTTTTCCTCTGCCTTATCCAACGTTCCACAGTTCGACGGACAGTGCAGCCACACAACCTTATACGGTTGTGGCCCCATCAGCAAACAAGCCCTAAAATGTTTTGAAAATGAGTATGTTAACATTCAATTTAGTTAGGACAAAAAATAACACACACATATATATATATAAATTAATGTTTTCAATTTGATATTTTAAATTATAAGTTTGATATTTTATAAGTTTTTCAACATAATGCTATAAAAATTTTACATTTCAAAAAGCATATCAAAATTTATAATATTTTAAATAAATTAATAAAATTTTACAACTGTCCCCCCCCACGTAGGTATATACACTCTATTTCCCCAAAAAAATAGCTCGTTCCTTTCTCCTTCAACTGAATGCAATGGGCAACCTCTAAACAGCCAACTGCTCATCTCGTCCGCTTCCTATTTACCTATGCCCTATCCGACGCTCCACAGTTCGACTGAAAGAATACCCGCACAACCTAATACTGCTGCAGACCCCATCGACAAACAAGCCCTAATATATACTCAAAATGAGTATGTGGACTTTCAAATTTGGTAGGACAAAATATGAATATATACAACTCAACATTTGCATTTGAGCTTTTAAACTATAAATTTGGTATTTTATTATAAGTTTTAAAACATAATGTTATTAAAATTATACCTTTTAAATGTATGTAAAAATTTATAGCATATTAAATAAATTAACAAAATTTTGTAATTCTCTCCCTCCCCCCCCTTTGTAGATAGATACACTCTGTTTCCCCTAAAAGATGAGTAGTTCCATCTTCCTCCTCCTCCTGAATGATGATGAGCGACCTTTTATTGGCTAGTTCCTCATCTCATCCACTTTCTATACTTTTCCTCTGCCTTATCCAACGTTCCACAGTTCGACTGGCAGTGCAGCCACACAACCTTATACGGTTGTGGCCCCATCAGCAAACAAGCCCTAAAATGTTTTGAAAATGAGTATGTTAACATTCAATTTAGTTAGGACAAAAAATAACACACATATATATATATATATAAATTAATTTTTTCCATTTGATATTTTAAATTATAAGTTTGATATTTTATAAGTTTTTCAACATAATGCTATAAAAATTTTACATTTCAAAAAGCATATCAAAATTTATAATATTTTAAATAAATTAATAAAATTTTACAACTGTCCCCCCCCACGTAGGTAGATACACTCTATTTCCCCAAAAAAATAGCTCGTTCCTTTCTCCTTCAACTGAATGCAATGGGCAACCTCTAAACAGCCAACTGCTCATCTCGTCCGCTTCCTATTTACCTATGCCCTATCCGACGCTCCACAGTTCGACTGAAAGAATACCCGCACAACCTAATACTGCTGCAGACCCCATCGACAAACAAGCCCTAAAATATACTCAAAATGAGTATGTGGACTTTCAAATTTGGTAGGACAAAATATGAATATATACAACTCAACTTTTTGCATTTGTGCTTTTAAACTATAAATTTGGTATTTTATTATAAGTTTTAAAACATAATGTTATTTAAATTATACCTTTTAAAAGTATGTAAATATTTATATTATATTAAATAAATTAACAAAATTTTATAATTCTCTCCCTCCCCCCCCCCCCCCTTTGTAGATAGATACACTCTGTTTCCCCTAAAAGATGAGTAGTTCCATCCCCCTCCTCCTCCTCCTCCTGAATGACGATGAGCGACATTTGATTGGCTAGTTCCTCATCTCATGCACTTTCTATACTTTTCCTCTGCCTTATCCAACATTCCACAGTTCGACTGATAGTGCAGCCACACAACCTAATACGGTTGTGGCCCCATCAGCAAACTAGCCCTAAAATGTTTTGAAAATGAGTATGTTAACTTTCAATTTAGTTAGGACAAAAAATAATATATATATATATATAAATTAATTTTTTCCATTTGATATTTTAAATTATAAGTTTGATATTTTATAAGTTTTTCAACATAATGCTATAAAAATTTTACAATTCAAAAAGTGTATCAAAATTTATAATATTTTAAATAAATTAATAAAGTTTTACAACTGTCCCCCCCCCCCACGTAGGTAAATACACTCTATTTCCCAAAAAAAACAGCTCGCTCCTTTGTTCTTCAACTGAATGCAGTGGGTGACCTCTAAACAGCCAGGTCATCATCTCGTCCGCTTCCTATTTACCCTATGCCCTATCCGACGCTCCACAGTTCGACTGAAAGAACACCCGCACAACCTAATTCTGCTGCAGAACCCATCAACAAACAAGCCCTAAAATATACTCAAAATGAGTATGTGGACTTTCAAATTTGGTAGGACAAAAGATATATATATAGAAATCAACTTTTTGCATTTGAGCTTTTAAACTATAAATTTGGCATTTTATAAGTTTTAAAACATAATGTTATTTAAATTATACATTTTAAAAGTATGTAAAAATGTACAATATATTAAATAAATTAATAAAAATTTGTAATTCTCTCCCTCTCCCCCCCCCCTTTGTAGATAGATACACTCTATTTCCCCTAAAAAATGACTAGTTCCATCCTCCTCCTCCTCCTGAATGACGATGAGCGACCTTTTATTGGCTAGTTCCTAATCTCATCCACTTTCTATACTTTTCCTCTGCCCTATCCAACGCTCCACAGTTCGACTGATAGTGCACCCACACAACCTAACACGGCTATGGCCCCATCAGCAAACAAGCCCTAAAATGTTTTGAAAATGAGTATGTTAACTTTCAATTTAGTTAGGACAAAAAATAATATATATATATATAAATTATTTTTTTCCATTAGATATTTTAAATTATAAGTTTGATATTTTATAAGTTTTTCAACATAATGCTATAAAAATTTTACATTTCAAAAAGTATATCAAAATTTATAATATTTTAAATAAATTAATAAAAAATTTCAATTGTCCCCCCCCCCACGTACGTAGATACACTCTATTTTCCAAAAAAAAAATAGCTCGCTCCTTTCTCCTTCAATTGAATGCAATGGGCGACCTCTAAACAGCCAGCTCCTCATCTCGTCCACTTCCTATTTACCTATGCCCTATCCGACGCTCCACAGTTCGACTGAAAGAACACCCGCACAACCTAATAATGCTGCAGACCCCATCAACAAACAAGCCCTAAAATATACTCAAAATGAGTATGTGGACTTTCAAATTTGGTAGGAGAAAATATATATATATAGAAATCAACTTTTTGCATTTGAGCTTTTCAACTATAAATTTGGCATTTTATTATAAGTTTTAAAACATAATGTTGTTAAAATTATACCATTTAAAAGTATGTAAAAATTTATAGTATATTAAATAAATTAACAAAATTTTATAATTCTCTCCCCACCCCCTTTGTAGATAGATACACTCTGTTTCCCCTAAAAGATGAGTAGTTTCATCCTCCTCCTCCTCCTGAATGACGATGAGCGACCTTTTATTGGCTAGTTCCTCATCTCATCCACTTTCTATACTTTTCCTCTGCCTTATCCAATGTTCCACAGTTCGACTGATAGTGCAGCCACACAACCTAATACGGTTGTGGCCCCATCAGCAAACTAGCCCTAAAATGTTTTGAAAATGAGTATGTTAACTTTCAATTTAGTTAGGACAAAAAATAATATATATATATATATATATAAATTAATTTTTTCCATTTGATATTTTAAATTATAAGTTTGATATTTTATAAGTTTTTCAACATAATGCTATAAAAATTTTACAATTCAAAAAGTGTATCAAAATTTATAATATTTTAAATAAATTAATAAAGTTTTACAACTGTCCCCCCCCCCCCCACGTAGGTAAATACACTCTATTTCCCAAAAAAAACAGCTCGCTCCTTTGTTCTTCAACTGAATGCAGTGGGTGACCTCTAAACAGCCAGGTCATCATCTCGTCCGCTTCCTATTTACCCTATGCCCTATCCGACGCTCCACAGTTCGACTGAAAGAACACCCGCACAACCTAATTCTGCTGCAGACCCCATCAACAAACAAGCCCTAAAATATACTCAAAATGAGTATGTGGACTTTCAAATTTGGTAGGACAAAAGATATATATATAGAAATCAACTTTTTGCATTTGAGCTTTTAAACTATAAATTTGGCATTTTATAAGTTTTAAAACATAATGTTATTTAAATTATACATTTTAAAAGTATGTAAAAATTTATAATATATTAAATAAATTAATAAAAATTTATAATTCTCTCCCTCTCCCCCCCTCCTTTGTAGATAGACACACACTATTTCCCCTAAAAAATGACTAGTTCCATCCTCCTCCTCCTCCTGAATGACGATGAGCGACCTTTTATTGGCTAGTTCCTCATCTCATCCACTTTCTATACTTTTCCTCTACCCTATCCAACGCTCCACAGTTCGACTGATAGTGCACCCACACAACCTAATACGGCTATGGCCCCATCAGCAAACAAGCCCTAAAATGTTTTGAAAATGAGTATGTTAACTTTCAATTTAGTTAGGACAAAAAATAATATATATATATAAATTAATTTTTTCCATTAGATATTTTAAATTATAAGTTTGATATTTTATAAGTTTTTCAACATAATGCTATAAAAATTTTACATTTCAAAAAGTATATCAAAATTTATAATATTTTAAATAAATAAATAAAAAATTTCAATTGTCCCCCCCCCCCACGTACGTAGATACACTCTATTTTCCAAAAAAAAAATAGCTCGCTCCTTTCTCCTTCAATTGAATGCAATGGGCGACCTCTAAACAGCCAGCTCCTCATCTCGTCCACTTCCTATTTACCTATGCCCTATCCGACGCTCCACAGTTCGACTGAAAGAACACCCGCACAACCTAATAATGCTGCAGACCCCATCAACAAACAAGCCCTAAAATATACTCAAAATGAGTATGTGGACTTTCAAATTTGGTAGGAGAAAATATATATATATAGAAATCAACTTTTTGCATTTGAGCTTTTCAACTATAAATTTGGCATTTTATTATAAGTTTTAAAACATAATGTTGTTAAAATTATACCATTTAAAAGTATGTAAAAATTTATAGTATATTAAATAAATTAACAAAATTTTATAATTCTCTCCCCACCCCCTTTGTAGATAGATACACTCTGTTTCCCCTAAAAGATGAGTAGTTTCATCCTCCTCCTCCTCCTGAATGACGATGAGCGACCTTTTATTGGCTAGTTCCTCATCTCATCCACTTTCTATACTTTTCCTCTGCCTTATCCAATGTTCCACAGTTCAACTGACAGTGGAGCCACACAACCTTATACGGTTGTGGCCCCATCAGAAAACAAGCCCTAAAATGTTTTGAAAATGAGTATGTTAACTTTCAATTTAGTTAGGACAAAAAATAATATATATATATATATAAATTAATTTTTTCCATTTGATATTTTAAATTATAAGTTTTTCAAAATAATGCTATAAAAATTTTACATTTCAAAAAGTATATCAAAATTTACAATATTTTAAATAAATTAATAAAATTTTACAACTGTCCCTCCCCACGTAGGTAGATACACTCTATTTCCCAAAAAAAACAGCTCGCTCATTTCTCCTTCAACTGAATGCAATGGGCGACCTCTAAACAGCCAGCTCCTCATCTCGTCCACTTCCTATTTACCTATGCCCTATCCGACGCTTCACAATTCGACAGAAAGAACACCCGCACAACCTAATACAGCTGCAGACCCCATCAACAAACAAGCCCTAAAATATACTCAAAATGAGTATGTGGATTTTCGAATTTGGTAGGACAAAATATATATATATAGAAATCAACTTTTTGCATTTGAGCTTTTAAACTATAAATTTGGCATTTTATTATGAGTTTTAAAACATAATGTTATTAAATTTATACCTTTTAAAAGTATGTAAATATTTATAGGATATTAAATAAATTAACAAAATTTTATAATTCTCTCCCTCCCCCCCACCCTTTGTAGATAGATACACTCTGTTTCCCCTAAAAGATGAGTAGTTCCATCCTCCTCCTCCTCCTCCTGAACGACGATGAGTGACCTTTTATTGGCTAGTTCCTCATCTCATCCGCCTTCTATACTTTTCCTCTGCCTAATCCAACATTCCACAGTTCGACTGATAATGCAGCCACACTACCTTATACGGTTGTGGCCCCATCAGAAAACAAGCCCTAAAATGTTTTGAAAATGAGTATGTTAACTTTCAATTTAGTTAGGACAAAAAATAATATATATATATATATAAATTATTTTTTTCCATTTGATATTTTAAATTATAAGTTTGATATTTTATAAGTTTTTCAACATAATGCTATAAAAATTTTACATTTCAAAAAGTATATCAAAATTTATAATATTTTAAATAAATTAATAAAATTTTTCAACTGTCCCCCCCCCCCCACGTAGGTAGATACACTCTATTTCCCAAAAAAAAAATAGCTCGCTCCTTTCTCCTTCAATTGAATGCAATGGGCGACCTCTAAACTGCCAGCTCCTCATCTCGTCCACTTCCTATTTACCTATGCCCTATCCGACGCTCCACAGTTCGACTGAAAGAACACCCGCACAACCTAATACTGCTGCAGACCCCATCAACAAACAAGCCCTAAAATATACTCAAAATGAGTATGTGGACTTTCAAATTTGGTAGGACAAAATATATATATTTAGAAATCAACTTTTTGCATTTGAGCGTTTAAACTATAAATTTGGCATTTTATAAGTTTTAAAACATAATGTTATTTAAATTATACCTTTTAAAAGTATGTAAATATTTATATTATATTAAATAAATTAACAAAATTTTATAATTCTCTCCCTCCCCCCCCCTTTGTAGATAGATACACTCTGTTTCCCCTAAAAGATGAGTAGTTCCATCCCCCTCCTCCTCCTCCTGAATGACGATGAGCGACATTTGATTGGCTAGTTCCTCATCTCATGCACTTTCTATACTTTTCCTCTGCCTTATCCAACATTCCACAGTTCGACTGATAGTGCAGCCACACAACCTAATACGGTTGTGGCCCCATCAGCAAACTAGCCCTAAAATGTTTTGAAAATGAGTATGTTAACTTTCAATTTAGTTAGGACAAAAAATAATATATACATATATATAAATTAATTTTTTCCATTTGATATTTTAAATTATAAGTTTGATATTTTATAAGTTTTTCAACATAATGCTATAAAAATTTTACAATTCAAAAAGTGTATCAAAATTTATAATATTTTAAATAAATTAATAAAGTTTTACAACTGTCCCCCCCCCCCCACGTAGGTAAATACACTCTATTTCCCAAAAAAAACAGCTCGCTCCTTTGTTCTTCAACTGAATGCAGTGGGTGACCTCTAAACAGCCAGGTCATCATCTCGTCCGCTTCCTATTTACCCTATGCCCTATCCGACGCTCCACTGTTCGACTGAAAGAACACCCGCACAACCTAATTCTGCTGCAGAACCCATCAACAAACAAGCCCTAAAATATACTCAAAATGAGTATGTGGACTTTCAAATTTGGTAGGACAAAAGATATATATATAGAAATCAACTTTTTGCATTTGAGCTTTTAAACTATAAATTTGGCATTTTATAAGTTTTAAAACATAATGTTATTTAAATTATACATTTTAAAAGTATGTAAAAATTTACAATATATTAAATAAATTAATAAAATTTTATAATTCTCTCCCTCCGCCCCCCCCCCCTTTGTAGATAGACACACTCTATTTCCCCTAAAAAATGACTAGTTCCATCCTCCTCCTCCTCCTGAATGACGATGAGCGACCTTTTATTGGCTAGTTCCTCATCTCATCCACTTTCTATACTTTTCCTCTACCCTATCCAATGCTCCACAGTTCAACTGATAGTGCACCCACACAACCTAATACGGCTATGGCCCCATCAGCAAACAAGCCCTAAAATGTTTTGAAAATGAGTATGTTAACTTTCAATTTAGTTAGGACAAAAAATAATATATATATATATATAAATTATTTTTTTCCATTAGATATTTTAAATTATAAGTTTGATATTTTATAAGTTTTTCAACATAATGCTATAAAAATTTTACATTTCAAAAAGTATATCAAAATTTATAATATTTTAAATAAATTAATAAAAAATTTCAATTGTCCCCCCCCCCACGTACGTAGATACACTCTATTTTCCAAAAAAAAAATAGCTCGCTCCTTTCTCCTTCAATTGAATGCAATGGGCGACCTCTAAACAGCCAGCTCCTCATCTCGTCCACTTCCTATTTACCTATGCCCTATCCGACGCTCCACAGTTCGACTGAAAGAACACCCGCACAACCTAATAATGCTGCAGACCCCATCAACAAACAAGCCCTAAAATATACTCAAAATGAGTATGTGGACTTTCAAATTTGGTAGGAGAAAATATATATATATAGAAATCAACTTTTTGCATTTGAGCTTTTCAACTATAAATTTGGCATTTTATTATAAGTTTTAAAACATAATGTTGTTAAAATTATACCATTTAAAAGTATGTAAAAATTTATAGTATATTAAATAAATTAACAAAATTTTATAATTCTCTCCCCACCCCCTTTGTAGATAGATACACTCTGTTTCCCCTAAAAGATGAGTAGTTTCATCCTCCTCCTCCTCCTGAATGACGATGAGCGACCTTTTATTGGCTAGTTCCTCATCTCATCCACTTTCTATACTTTTCCTCTGCCTTATCCAACGTTCCACAGTTTGACTGATAGTGCAGCCACACAACCTAATACGGTTGTGGCCCCATCAGCAAACAAGCCCTAAAATATTTTGAAAATGAGTATGTTAACTTTCAATTCAGTTAGGACAAAAAATATTATATATATATATAAATTATTTTTTTCCATTTGATATTTTAAATTATAAGTTTGATATTTTATAAGCTCTTCAACATAATGCTATAAAAATTTTACATTTCAAAAAGCATATCAAAATTTATAATATTTTAAATAAATTAATAAAATTTTACAACTGTCCCCCCCCACGTAGGTAGATACACTCTATTTCCCCAAAAAAATAGCTCGCTCCTTTCTCCTTCAACTGAATGCGATGGGCGACCTCTAAACAGCCAGCTCCTCATCTAGTCCACTTCTTATTTACCTATGCCCTATCCGACGCTCCACAGTTCGACTGAAAGAACACCCGATCAACCTAATTCTGCTCAGAACCCATCAACAAACAAGCCCTAAAATATACTCAAAATGAGTATGTGGACTTTCAAATTTGGTAGGACAAAATATATATATATAGAAATCAACTTTTTGCATTTGAGCTTTTAAACTATAAATTTGGCATTTTATAAGTTTTAAAACATAATGTTATTTAAATTATACCTTTTAAAAGTATGTAAAAATGTACAATATATTAAATAAATTAATAAAAATTTGTAATTCTCTCCCTCTCCCCCCCCCCCCCCCCTTTGTGGATAGATACACTCTATTTCCCCTAAAAAATGACTAGTTCCATCCTCCTCCTCCTCCTCCTCCTGAATGACGATGAGCGACCTTTTATTGGCTAGTTCCTCATCTCATCCACTTTCTATACTTTTCCTCTACCCTATCCAACGCTCCACAGTTCGACTGATAGTGCACCCACACAACCTAATACGGCTATGGCCCCATCAGCAAACAAGCCCTAAAATGTTTTGAAAATGAGTATGTTAACTTTCAATTTAGTTAGGACAAAAAATAATATATATATATATAAATTATTTTTTTCCATTTGATATTTTAGATTATAAGTTTGATATTTTATAGGTTTTTCAACATAATGCTATAAAAATTTTACATTTCAAAAAGTATATCAAAATTTATAATATTTTAAATAAATTAATAAAATTTTTCAACTGTCCCCCCCCCCACGTCGGTAGATACACTCTATTTCCCAAAAAAAAATAGCTTGCTCCTTTCTCCTTCAATTGAATGCAATGGGCGACCTCTAAACAGCCAGCTCCTCATCTCGTCCACTTCCTATTTACCTACGCCCTATCCGACACTCCACAGTTCGACTGAAAGAACACCCGCACAACCTAATAATGCTGCAGACCCCATCAACAAACAAGCCCTAAAATATACTCAAAATGAGTATGTGGACTTTCAAATTTGGTAGGACAAAATATATATATATAGAAATCAACTTTTTGCATTTGAGCTTTTAAACTATAAATTTGGCATTTTATTATAAGTTTTAAAACATAATGTTATTAAAATTATACCATTTAAAAGTATGTAAAAATTTATAGTATATTAAATAAATTAACAAAATTTTATAATTCTCTCCCCACCCCCTTTGTAGATAGATACACTCTGTTTCCCCTAAAAGATGAGTAGTTCCGTCCTCCTCCTCCTTCTGAATGACGATGAGCGACCTTTTATTGGCTAGTTCCTCATCTCATCCACTTTCTATACTTTTCCTCTGCCTTATCCAACGTTCCACAGTTCGACTGATAGTGCAGCCACACAACCTAATACGGTTGTGGCTCCATCAGCAAACAAGCCCTAAAATGTTTTGAAAATGAGTATGTTAACTTTCAATTTGTTCATTTTATAATTTTAACCCCATACTTTAATTTTCAATTTAGAGTTTCCTTTCCTCTCACTTGATGTCACCAAAATGCCCCCATAAGTCTTATTTCCTCCTTTATTTTTCCCCCCGGGGGGGGGGAGGGGGGGAGAGTTAGTTTACATACAAACATTTCACTCACTATTCACAAACCCAGATTTTCTCTCCACCTTTTTCACCATGCAACTCCTCTCTCCCATAGATACACCAAGGCAGCTTCTCTCTTTCTTTCTTTCTTTCTTTCTTTCTTTCTTCTTCTTCTTCTTCCTCTTCTTCTTTTTTAACTTTATTTCTCCGCCATTGACAACCTATTTCTTGATGGGCTTATGGTAGGCCTTTACTATTTGTTGTGGTGAAAAAAGAGAATATCTTATACAACCAATAGAGAATTGAGGATTCCTCTTTTCTTTTCTCATGGAAAAGTCTCAATTGTTTTAGCAATGCCAACAATAGTCAAGAACTCACTTACTCAATTAGAAACTAACAACCAATACATAAATAGGATTTGGAGATGGGTTCATACAAAAATCTAAGGTTTAAGGGGTATAATGAAGATGAGTGGAAATAGAACTTATGAGAGTTGCTCAACCTTCATGGGACTCCAAGATTTCTTTTTACAATTGAAGAGAAAAGCAAATAGGATTTGGAGTTTCAACGAGAGAAATCAAGAAACAACAAAAAAGAAAAAAGGGTTCAAGAACAACCATTCCATTGTTTATGTATAATTGCATACTGTAAACACAAAATTACAAAACAGGAAATATCATACAAATAAAATAAAATAAAATAAAAATATCTCCATTGTGGATTCAATCTCTAATCTAATCCTTTGATTCTTTACTTCCAAATATGATCTTGAATTTAATGATCTCCACAAAGAATAACTTGAACGTCGTGGATCTCCTTAAATTTGATTTGAAGAAATGATGTCAATTCAAAGGCTTTACACCTTAATCTTGAATCAAACGCCAAAATATATGAGCTCCATGAAGAATGCCTTGAACGTCAGGATCTCCTTGAATTTAATTTGAATAAAATAACACCAATTCGAGGGCTCCGCACCTTAATTCTGAATCAAATGCCAGAATATGATGAGCTCCACAAAGAAGTCTTGAACTTCGTGAATCTCCTTTAATTTGATTGAGAGAATTGATGGACTCCTTCAAAATTCCTCTCACTTGGTGGAATTTTTGTTGTGTGTTGAATGAGCTTTGGTCACCTCCTTTATATAGATGCTTGATGAGAGACTTCCAAATTGATTTGAATTTCTTTGATAGTTATCTCTTTGATAAGATAATATCAAATATCAAGAGATAATATCATAAATCAAGATATAATATCAAACATATTTGATTTAATTGGTCCATAGATATAAACACTTCATCTTTGACACTCATAAATATTTGATTTTGAGCATAAAATAAATACTAGAGTATTAATTAAAATTAACTATTTATCTTTTGGAATTAAATTTAATAAATTCCAAGATAAATAGAAAATTTTGAATTAACAACAAGTATATTATTTATATGTGTCGCTCTCCAATTGGAAAAAATTAATATGTCTACAAATGCCCCAACTTCAAGGCTTGGCAAAAGATATGCCAATCATCCATGAAAGAGGCAAGACTTGAAGTATTTGAAATTTTTTTTTTCTTTTTCTCTCCATTTTTTTAAATATGTCTATGGAAAGAAATCCTCCAAGCATTCCTTAAGCTATGGTGTCCAATAAAAGGATCAAGTCATAACATAATTCAAAGTAAATATCCTTTTGAAGGGGGTACCGTACACAACTTATACTCATTTTGGCTAGGAGTAACATGCAGTTTAGGCTTGTGCATCAAGGAGCATATTTAATTTGAATAGATATTTTATAGTCGTGTCAATGAGTTTACTTGAATTTAATTGACAATTTATACTCATGTTAAGGAGTTTACTTGAGTTTGACTTAATAGATAGTTTACACTCTTATCAAGGAGTACATGAGAAGAATTTGAAAATTTTAAATAGTTTATGCTCATACCTAGGAGCCTTATTGAAAGTTTAAGCTCATATCAAGGAGCACGTGGGAAGACTTTGAATATTTTATATAGTATATGCTCGTATTTATGAGCCTTATCAAAAGTTTAAGCTCATATCGAGGAGCACATGGGGAGATTTTGAATATTTAAGTAGTTTATGCTTGTATTTAGAAGCTTTATTGACAGTTTAAACTCTTACCAAGGAGCACATGGGAAGACTTCAACTTGAGAATTTTAGATAGTTTATGATCGTATCTGACTGGGAGCATTATTGACAGCTTAGATTCTTATCAAGGAGCATTTGAAATTTGAAGACTTAAGCTGTGGACTTGAAGACCGAAAGATTTAAATATTTGATTTAGAGCCTTAAAACTTTAAGTCTTGGACTTGGAGACTTAGAAACTTGAGGCTTTGACTTGAAGACTTGGAGACTTAAGTTGTGGATTTGGAGACTTGAAGACTTGATCTATTGATTTGAAGACTTACAATCTTGGAAATTTGAATTCAGATACTTGGGGACTTATTTTTAGATAGTTTATACTCTTATCTGGGAGTATTATTGATAATTTAGGTAATTATTAAGGAGCATGTAAAATTTGAAGATAAAATTTAATTGCCCCCAACGTCTTCATCATCATTGGCATCACTTGAATCTTCTTATTCATCAAAATTCATGTGCATTTCAATATTATGTGCACGAGTTGCCAAATCTTCAAAAGTTTTTGGTTTAATTCCTTGAAGTATGTAACAAAAACTCCACTGCATTTCTTGGATACACATCTCAATTGTTGAAGCCTCTGACAATTGATCTTTGCAATTAAGTTTCAAATTTCTTCAGCGATTTATATAGTCATCATAGGTTCTTCCTTCCACTGGCTAAAGTCGATAAGTTCAATCATGCTGACTGTCTTTCGAGTGCTGTAGAAACAATTGAGGAACTCTTATTCCAGTTGCATCTAACTATCAATGGAGCTTGCCTCCAAGTCAATATACCAATCAAAAGCATCTTCCTTTAATAATCGAACAAATTGCTTGACTAAATGATCTCTATATGTCTCGGCATTATTACAAGTCCAAATGAAATGAGCCACGTGCTACTTTGGGTTGCCTTTACCATCAAATTGCTGAAACTTTGGAGGCTGGTAACCAATTGGCATTTTCAAGTTGTCAATCCTTTGAGTATATGGCTTGGAGTAAGTCATAAACAACATAGAACTTCCATCAAACTTGTCTTTGATAGTCCCTATGATAAACTCCTTCAATGGGTTAATGGGAATTAGTCCATCAGTGGAAACTTGTAGTTCTTTTGTTGCAATCTCTTCAATTTTGGCTGATTGTCTCCTTGTAGATATTTTGCCATCGTCTTGAGCCTCAATTTATTTCTCCACCATGTAAGTGGCATCAAGATTGTCCATTTTACTCATTAATTTGGAGATTTGTAATTCTCGTTCTTGAACATGCTTCGTGAGTCCTTTAATAGCCCTTGCCAAATTTGCAATTTGTTCCTCCAAGGTTGTAGCACTTGTCACCATCACTGATGCCATGCTCGAGAAATTTGATGTTAAGTGGAGAATAGATGATGTAGATTCTTCCTTTAAGCCTCCATCATCTTCATTCATATCAATAAAATGCGGCAACACCTTTTCTATAGCAAGTAAAGAAGCCACCTCCGCATATGATCGCAACTTCTTGGATATATTTCTTGAGATGACGCCAACACTTTTTACTCTAGTACTTGAGGAATTCGAGATAGTAATTTTCAATGTTGTAGTCTTGTTGGTGGCCATGATGCTGCAATCTTGATGAAAGAAAGAGATAAGAGATAGAGATAGTCCTACTAGGCGTGCCAAAATTTGTAAACGTAAATTTCTTTGTCTGCAATAAATAAAATTATAAAACAAGAAATATCATACAAATAAAATAAAACTAAAATCTACCAATTGTGGATTCAATCTCTAATCTAATCCTCTGATTCTTCCCTTTCAAATATGATCTTGAATTTAATGAGCTCCGCAAAGAACGTCTTAAACACCGTGGATCTCCTTAAATTTGATTTAAAGAAATAATATCAATTCAAAGGCTTCACACCTTAATCTCGAATCAAACGCCAAAATATATGAGCTCCACAAAGAATGCCTTGAACGTCGTGGAACTCCTTGAATTTAATTTGAATAAAATAACGCCAATTCGAGGGCTCTACCCCTTAATTTCGAATCAAACACCAGAATATGATGAGCTCCACGAAAAATGCCTTAAACGCTGTGAATCTCCTTAAATTTGATTGAAAGAATTGCTGGACTCCTTCAAAATTCCTCTCACTTGGTGGAATTTTTATTGTGTGTTGAATGAGTTTTGGTCACCCCCTTTATATAGATGCTTAATGGGAGACTTCCAGATTGATTTGAATTTCTTTGATAGTTATCTCTTTGATAAGATAATATCAAATATCAAGAGATAATATCATATATCAAAATATAATATCAAATATTTTTGATTTAATTGGTTCATAAACATAGACACTTCATCTTTGACACTTATCAATATTTGATTTGAGCATAAAATAAATCCTAAAGTATTAATTAAAACTAACAATTTATCTTTTGAAATTAAATTTAATAAATTTCAAAATAAATAGAAAATTTTGAATTAATAACTAGTATATTATTTATATGCATTTCTCTCCAATGGGACAAAATAAATATGTCTACACATACAATATATGGACATATTGTCTTTTAGTATATAAAATAGTCATGAATGACTGTTATTTTTTAGCTATAGGGCAAATTTATATTTGGAGCCATTTTCAACTGTTCTGCAAATGAGAAAAATAATTACTTAATTTGCCTCAACACCACCATTGAAAACTACTGAACTTATCATTACTAGATGAGTCCTAGGACTAACACGTATAGTCATGGTCTTATGATCATGCAATTGCCAGATTAGGTCGAATTGAACTCGACCCCTTATGTGCCAAGAATGATACTGAGAAATCCACAAAAAAGTACTTAGTTTTGGCGATTATGTATTTTGAAACTGCATTTATGTACTGAGTTTTACTTATTTTGCGTGATTTTGTACTTACTTTCCTAAAGGCCGAGTTTAACCTCAAATTGATGCTTGGAACAACACATAAGACATCTAGTACAATAAAATCATCTTTTCTTCAAATAATGCTCATGATAGTACCTGTTGAAATGGTTGGGAACACAAACACCAACATCCAACCACTTGTGCTAGCATTCATACAAGTACAAATTATTGATGCATGAGCCAAATGAATCCTCTTGACACCACCATCAAAAACCACTGACCCTATTATGACTATATGAGCCCTAGGACTATTATGTCATGGTCTTAAGATCATGCAATGGCCAAATTAGGCTAAATTGAAGTCCATCCCTTATGTGTTAAGAATAATACCGCAAACCCGCAAAAAAGTACCTAGTTTTGGTGATTATGTACTTCCCAACTGCATTTATGTACTGAGTTTTATCTATTTATGCACTGATTTTGCGTGATTTTGTACTTGCTTTCCCAAAGGCCAAGTTGAACCTCAATTCAATGCTTTGAACAACACATAGGATACTCTAATACAATAAAATTATCTTTACTTCAAATAATGCCCGTGATAGCCCCTATTGAAATGGTTGGGAATGCAAACACCAACATATAACCACTTGTGCTCTCATTCATACTAGTATAAATCATTGATGCATGAGCCAAATTAATCCTCCTGATACCACCATCAAAAACCACTAAACCTATTATGACGATATGAGTCATAAGACTAATATATGGTCTTATGATCATCCAATAGCAAGATTAGGCCGAATTGAACTCGGTCCCTTATGTGCTGAGAATGATACGGCAAATCTACAAAAAAAGGTACCTAGTTTTGGTGATTATGTACTTCTCAATTGCATTTATGTAATGAGTTTTACCCATTTATTTACTTATTTTGCGTGATTTTGAGTTGCTTTCCCAAAGATCGAGCTTAACCTCAATTCGATACTTGGAACAATACATAAGACACTCTAATACAATAAAATCATCTTTTCTTCAAATAATGCTTGTAATAGCACATGTTGAAATGGTTGGGAACACAAACACCAACATCCAACCACTTATGCTCTTATTTATACTAGTATAAACCAATGATACATGAGCCAAATGAATCCTCCCAACACCACCATCGAAAAACCTTTGAGCCTATCATGATTATATGAGTCATAAGACTAATACGTCATGGTCTTATAATCAAGTAATGGCAAGATTAGGCCGAATCAAACTCGATATCTTATGTGCTAAGAATGACATTGCAAATCCACAAAAATTACCTATTTTGGCTGGTATGTACTTGAAAATTGCGTTTACGTACTGAGTTTTCCCTATTTATGTACTTATTTTGTATGATTTTGTATTTGCCTTCAAAAAGGCCCAGTTTAACCTCAATTGGATGCTTGGAACAATATATAAGACACTTTAATGTAATGAAATCATCTTCACTTCAAATAATGCTTGTGATAGCACCTGTTGAAATGATTGGAAACATAAACATCAACATCCAACCACTTGTACTTTCTCTCATTCTAGTATAAATCATTTATGCATAACTAAATGAATCCTCCTAACACTACCATCGAAAACCACTAAACCTATCATGACTATATGAGCCCTAAGACTAATGCGTCATTGTCTTATGATCATGCAATGGCTAGATTAGGCTTAATTGAATTATGTCCCTTATGTTCTGAAAATGATACTGAAAATCCACAAAAAAATACCTAGTTTTGGTGATTATGAACTTCTCAATTGCGTTTATGCATTGAGTTTTACCTATTTATGAACTTATTTTGCATGATTTTATACTTGCTTTCCCAAAGGCCTAATTTAACATCAATTCGATAATTTTAAGAACACATAAGACACTCTAATATAACAAAATCATCATTTCTTCAATAAATGCTTGTGATAGCACCTATTGAAATGGTTGGGAATACAAACACCAATATCAAACTACTTGTGCTCTCATTCATAATAGTATAAATCATTGATGCATGAGCCAATTGAATCCTCCCGACACCACTATTAAAAACCACTGAACCTATTATGACTATATGAGTCCTAGGACCAATACGTCATGATCTTATGATCATGCAATGCCAGATTAGGCTGAATCGAACTCGGTCCCTTATGTGCTAATAATAATACTGCAAATCCCCATACTGCAAATCCCCAAAAAAATACATAGTTTTGGCTATTGTGTACTTCAAAACTGCGTTTATGTACTGAATCTTCCTAATTTATGTTTTTATTTTGCGAGATTTTGTACATACTTTCCCCAGAGGCCTAGTTTAACCTCAATTCAATGACTAAAACAACACATAAGACACTCTAATACAACAAAATCATATTTACTTCAAATAATGCTTGTTATAGCACTTGTTGAAATGGTTGGGAACATAAATACCAACATCTAACCACTTGTGCTCTCATTCATACTAGCATAAATCATTAATACATGAGCCAAACGAATCCTCCCGACACCACCACTGAAAATCACTAAACCTATCATAACTATATGAGTCCTAGGATTAATATTTCATGGTCTTATGATCATGCAACGGCCAAATTAGGGTGAATTAAACTCCGTCCTTTATGTGCTAAGAATGACACTGCAAATTCGCCCAAAAGTTCCTAGTTTTGGTGATTATGTACTTTTCAACTGCGTTTATGTATTGAGTTTTAACTATTTATGTACTTATTTTGCGTGATTTTGTACTTGCTTTCTCAAAGGTCGAGTTTAACTTCAATTCGATGCTTAAAACAATACATAAGACACTCTAATACAATACAATAATCATTTCTTCAAATAATGTCCGTGATAGCTCCTATTGAAATGGCTGGGAACACAAACACCAACATTCAACCACTTGTGCCTTTGTTCATACTAGTATAAACCATTGATACATAGGCCAAATAAATCCTCTCGACACCACCATTGAAAACCAGTAAACCTATCATGACTATATGAGTCCTAGGATTAATACGTTATGGTCTTATGATCATACAATGGCCAGATTAGACTAAGTCGAACTTGGTCCTTTATGTGCTAAGAATAAGACTACTAATCCGTAAAAAAATACCTAGTTTTGGCGATTATATACTTCTCAACTGCATTTATGTACTAAGTTTTACCTATTTATATACTTATTTGTGTGATTTTGTACTTGTTTTCTCAAAGGTTGAGTTTAACCTCAATTCGATAATGTGAACAACACATAAGATACTCCAATACAATAAAATCATCTTTTCTTCAAATAATGTTCACAATAGCACCTATTGAAATGGTTGGGAACACAAATATGAAAAATCAACCATTTGTGCTCTTATTCATACTAGTATAAATTATTGATACGTGAGTCAAATAAATCCTCTCGACACCACCATCAAAAATCACAAAACCTGTCATGACTATATGAGTCCTAAGACTAATACATCATCATCTTATGATCATGCAATGGCCAGATTAGGTTGAATTGAAGTTCATCCCTTATATGCTAAGAATGACATTGCAAACCCACAAAAAAGTACCTAGTTTTGGTGATTATGTACTTCTCAACTGCGTTTATGAACCGAGCTTTACCAATATGTGTACTTAATATGCATGATTTGTACTTGCTCTCCCAAAGGCCTAGTTTAACTTTAACTCATTGAGTGAAATAATACATAGGACACTCTAATACAATAAAATCATCTTTACTTCAATTAATGCTCGTCATAGTGCTTGTTGAAATGGTTGGGAACACAACATCCAACCACTTGTGCTCTCATTTATACTAGCATAAATCATTGAAGCATGAGCCAAATGAATACTCTCAACACCACCATCGAAAACCACTAATCCTATCATGATTATATGAGTCATAGGATCAATGCGTCATGGTTTAATGATCATGCAATGGCCAAATTACACTGAATTGAACCTTGTCCCTTATTTGTTGAGAATGATGCTGTAAATCCACAAAAAAGTATCTACTTTTGGTGAATATGTACTTCTTTACTGCGTTTATGTACTAAGTTTTGCCTATTATGTACTTATTTTGTGTGATTTAGTGCTTACTTTCTCAAAGGTCGAGTTTAACCTTAATTTAATTCTTGGAACAATGCATATGATACTCTAATACATTAAAATCATCTTTTCTTCAAATAATGTTTGTGATATTCAACCACTTGTGCTCTAATTCATACTACTGTAAATCATTGATGCATGAGCTAAATGAATCCTTCCAACACCACTATCAAAAACTACTAAAACTATCATGACTATATGAGTCCTATGTCTAATACATCATGGTCTTATGATCATGCAGCTGCAGATTAGGTTGAATCAAACACGATCCCTTATGTGGAGAATAATACTACAAATATGCAAAAAAGTACCTAGTTTTGGTGATTATGTACATCTCAACGGTGTTTATGTACTGAGTTTTACATATTTATGTACTTATTTTGCGTGATTTTGTACTTGCTTTCCCAAAGGTCGAGTTTAATCTTAATTCGATGCTTTGAACATTACACAAGACACTCTAATAAAATAAAATCATCTTTTCCTCATATAATGCTCGAGATAGCATATGTTGAAATGGTTGGGAACACAAATACCAACATGCAACCACTTGTATTCTCATTCATACTAGTATAAATTATTGATGCGTGAGCCAAATAAATCTTCTCAACCCACCATCGAAAATACAAAACCTATCATGACTATATGAGACCTATGACTAATACGTTATCATCTTATGATAATGTAATGCTAGATTAAGCTGAATTGAATTCCGCTCCTTATGTGCTAAGAATGACACCCCAAATCCACAAAAGAGTACCTAGTTTCGGTGATTATGAACTTTGCAACTGCGTTGATGAATCGAGTTTTACCAATTTGTGTACTTATTTTGCGTGATTTTGTACTTGCTTACCCAAAGGTTGAGTTTAACCTCAATTTGATACTTGGATTAATACATAAGATGCTCTAATATAAAAAAATCATCTTTTCTTCAAATAATGCTCATGCTAGCACATGTTGAAATAGTTGGGAACACAAACACCAACATCCAACTACTTCTGCTCTCATTCATATTAGTATAAATAATTGATGCATGAGCTAAAATGAATCCTCCCAGCACCACCATTGAAAACCACTAACCTATCATGACTATGTGAGTCCCAAGACTAATATGTCATGGTCTTCTGAACATACAATGGCTAGATTAGGCCGAGTCAAACTCGATCCCTTATATGCTGATAATGATACTACAAATCAGCAAAAAGTACCTAGCTTTGGTGATTATGTACTTCTTAACTGCATTTATGTACTGAGTTTTACCTATTTACATACTTATCTTTCATAATTTTATGCTTGCTTTCCCAAAGGTCGAATTTAACCTCAATTCGATTCTTGGAACAATACATAAGATACTTTAATACAACAAAATCATATTTTCTTCAAATAATGTTCTTGATAGAACTAGTTAAAATGGTTGGGAACACAAATGACAGCATTTAACCACTAGTGGTCTCATTCATACTAGTACAAATCATTGATGCATAAGCCAAATGAATCACCCCGACACCAACATCGAAAACTACTAAAATATCACGACTATGCGAGTACTATGACTATTACGTTATAGTTTTATGATCATGCAATGGCCTAGGCTGAATCAAACTCGGTCCCTTACTTGCTGATAATAACACTGCAAATCCGCAAAAAAATACCTAGTTTTAGTGATTATATATTTCTAAACTACGTTTCTATACTGAGTCTTACCTCTCAAAGGTCAAGTTTAACCTTAATTCGATGATTTGAACAATACATAAGACACTCCAATATAATAAAATCATCTTTTCTTTAAATAATGCTTGTGATAGTACCGGCTAAAATGGTTGGGAACACAAATACCAACACCCAACCACTTCTAGTCTCATTTATACAAGTATAAATCATTGATGCATGAGCCAAATGAATCCTTGCTGCACCACTACTAAAAACTATTGAACCTATCATGACTATATAAGTCACAAGACTAATACGTCAAGGTCCTATGATCATGCAATGGCCATATTAGGCCGAATCAAACACGGTCCGTTATGTGCTCATAATGATACTGCAAATCATCAAAAAGTACATAGTCTTGGTGATTATGTACTTCAAAACTACATTTATGTATCGAGTCTTCCCCATTTAAGTTCTTATTTTGCTCGATTTTGTACTTGCTCTCCCAAATGCCTTGTTTAACCTCAATCCGGTGATTGGAACAACACATAAGACACTCTAACACAATAAAATCATCTTTACTTCAAGTAATGCTCGTGATAGCACTTGTTAAAGTGGTTGGAAACACAAACACCGACATTCAACCTCTTGTGCTCGCATTCATGTTAGTATAAATTATTAATACATGAGCCAAATGAATCCTCCCACCATCGCCCTTGAAAACCCCTAATCCTAATTTGACTATATGAGTCCTAGGATTAATACGTTATGATCTTATGATCATGTAATGGCCACATTACGCAAAATTGAACTCCGTCCCTTATGTGCTTAGAATGATATTGCAAATCCGCAACCCAGTTTTGGTGATTATATACTTCTCAACTACATTTATATATTGAGTTTTAACTATTTGTGTATTTTTATTGCGTGATTTTATACTTGCTTTCTCAAAGGTCGAGGTAAACCTCAATTTGATTCTTGGAACAATATATAGGACACTCCAATACAATAAAATCATCTTTTCTACAATAATGTTCGTGATTCAACTACATGTGCTCTTATTGGTACTAGTATAAATCATTGATGCATGAGCCAAATGAATTCTCTCGACACCACCATCGAAAACTACTAAATCTATCATGAATTGATGAGTCTTAGGACTAATACATCATGGTCTTATGATATGCAATAGCTAGATTAGGCCAAATCGAACTTGGTCCCTTATGTGCTGAGAATGATACTATAAATCTACAAAAAAGTACCTAGTTTTGGTGATTATGTACTTATCAACTGCATTTATGTACTGAGTTTTTCCAGTTTGTGAACATATTTTGTGTGATTTTGTACTTGATTTCCCAAAGGTTGAGTTTAACCTCAATTCAATCCTGGGAACAATATATAAGATAATGTAATACAATAAAATCATCTTTTCTTCAAATAATGCTCGCAATAGCACCTCTTGAAATAGTTGGGAACACAAACACCAACATTCGACTAATTATGCTTTCATTCATGCTAATATAAATCATTGATACATGAGCTAAATGAATCCTCCCTACACCACCATTGAGAAACGCTAAACCTATCATGACTATATGAGACCTAAGACTAATGCATCATCGTTTATGAACATCTAATGGCCAGATTAGGCCAAATCAAACTTGATCCCATACGTGTTTAGAATGATATTATAAACCCACAAAAAATTACCTAGTTTTGGTGATTATGTACTTCTCAACTGCGTATATGTACTGAGTTCACCAATTTGTGTACTTATTTTGCATGATTTTGTACTTGCGTTTCCAAAGGTTGAGTTTAACCTCAATTCGATCCTTGGAACAATATAAAAGACACTCTCAATAAAATCATCTTTTCTTCAAATAATATCATGATAGCACCTATTGAAATGGTTGGGAACACAAACACTAACATCCAACCACTTGTGCTCTAATTTATACTCGTATAAATTATTGATGTGTGAGCTAAATAAATCATCTCGACTCCACCATTGAAAATCACAGAACTTGTCAAGACTATATGAGTACTAAGACTAATATGGCATAGTCATATAATCATGCAATAGCCAAATTAGGCTGAATTGAAGTATGTCCCTTATATCAGCAAATGTACTGCAAACCCACAAAAAATTACCTTTTTTGGTGATTATATATTTCTCAACTGTATTTTTGTACTGAGTTTTACCAGTTTGGGTACTTATATTGCATGATTTTGTACTTGCTTTCCCAAGGTTGAGTTTAACCTCAATTCGATGCTTGGAACAATACATAAGACACTCTAATATAGTCAAATAATCTTTTCTTCAAATAATGTTCGTGATACAACCTGTTGAAATGGTTGGGAATACAAACATCAACATTCAACCACTTGTGCTCTCATTCATACTAGTACAAATCATCGATGCATGAGCCAAATGAATCCTACTGACAACACCATCGAAAACCACTAAATCTATCATAACTATATGAGTCCTTGGACTAATACACCATGGTCTTACAATCATGCAATGGTCAGATTAGGCAAATCAAACCCAGTCCCATATATTCTTAGAATGATACTTCAAACCCACAGAAACGTACCTAGATTTGGTGATTACGTACTTCTCAACTGCGTTTATGTACTAAGTTTTACCAGTTTGTGTACTTATTTTATGTGATTTTGTACTTGCTTTCCCAAAGATAGAGTTTAACCTCAATTCGATCCTTGGAACTATGTATAAAACATTCTAGTACAATAAAATCATCTTTTCTTCGAATAATGCTCGTGATAGCACATTTTGAAATGGTTGGGAACACAAATACTAATATCCAACCACTTGTGCTCTTGTACTATTATAAATCATTTATGCGGGAGCCAAATAAATCCTTTTGACACCACTGTAAAAAATCACTGAACCTATCATGACAATATATGTCCTAGGCTCATACATCATGGTCTTAAGATCATGCAATGGCCAAATTAGGCTGAATTGAAGTCCATCCCTTATGTGTTGAGAATAATACCGCAAACCCACAAAAAAGTACCTAGTTTTGGTGATTATGTACTTCTCAACTACATTTATGTATTGAGTTTTATCTATTTATGCACTTATTTTGCGTGATTTTGTACTTGCTTTCTCAAAGCTCGAGTTTAACCTCAATTCGATGCTTTGAACAATACATTAGATGCTCTAATACAATAAAATCATCTTTTCTTCAAATGATGTTTGTGATAGCACTTGTTGGAATGTTTAGGAACACAAACACCAACGTTCAACCACTTATGCTCTTATTTATACTAGTATAAATCATTTATGCATGAATCAAATGGATCCTCTCGACACCATCATCGAAAACCATTGAACCTATAATGACTATGTGAGTCCCAAGACTAATACGTCATGGTTTTATGATCATGCAATGGCCAAATTAGGCCAAATTGAACCCAGTCCCTTATGTGCTGATATTAATACTACAAATCTTTAAAAATACCTAGCTTTGGTGATTATGTACTTCTCAACTGTGTTTATGTACTAAGTTTGACCTATTTATGTACTTATTTCACGTGATTTTATGCTTGCTTTCCTAATAGCCAAGTTTAACCTCAGTTTGATGCTTGGAACAATACATAAGGCACTCTAATAAGACAAAATCATCTTTTCTTCAAATAATGTTCGTGATAGCACTTGTTAAAATGGTTTGGAACATAAAAACCAACATCCAACCAGTTGGGCTCTCATTCATACTAGTACAAATCATTTATGCATAAGCCAAATAAATCTTCCCGACACCAGCATCGAAAACCACTAAACCTATCATGACTTTTTGGTCCTAGGACTAAGAATGATACTACAAATTAGTAAAAAAATACTTAGATTTGGTGATTATGAGCTTCTCAACTGCATTTATATACTGAGTTTTACCAATTTATGTACTTACTATGCGTGATTTTGTACTTGCTTTCTCAAAGGTCAAGTTTAACCTCAATTCGATGCTTAGAACAATACATATAACACTCTAATACAATAAAATTATCTTTTCTTCAAATAATGTTCATGAACCCTCTCAGTACATGACCACGTGAACCCTCTCAGTACAACCATCGAAAACCACTAAACCTATCATGACTATATGAGTCCTAGGACTAATACGTCAGGGTCTTATAATCATGCAATGGCCAGATTAGGTGCTGAGAATGATACCAAAAATTTGCCAAATAATATCTAATTTTGGAGATTATGTATTTCTCAACTGCATTTATATACTTAGTTTGCGTGATATTGTACTTGCATTCCCAAAGGTTGAGTTTAACCTCAATTTGATGTTTGAAATAATAAATAAGATACTCTAATAAAATAAAATTATCTTTTCTTCAAATAATGCTAAGATAGCACATTTGAAATGGCTGAGAACACAAACACCAACATTCAACCACTTGTGTTCTAAGTCATACTAGTATAAATCATTAATGCATCAGCTAAATAAATCCTCTCGATACCACCATTGAAAACTACTAAACCTATCATGACTATATGAGTCCTATGATTAAGGTCATGCTTTATGATCATGCAATGGCCAGATTAGGTTGAACTAAACTATGTCCCTTATGTGCTAAGAATGATACTGAAAATTGACAAAAAAATAGCTAAGTTTGGTGATTATGTACTTCTCAACTGCATTTATATACTGAGTTTTACCTATTTACGTACTTATTTTGCATGATTTTGTACTTGCTTTCTCAAAGGTCGATTTTAACTTCAATTTGATGCTTGGAACAATATATAAGATACTCTAATGCAATAAAATCATACTTTCTTCAAATAATGCTCATGATAGCACCAGTTGAAATGGTTAAGAACACAGACACCAACATTCAACCACTTATGCTTTCATTTATAGTAGTACAAACCATTGATAAATGAACCAAATGAATCCTTCCGACACCACCATTGAAAACCATTGAACCTATCATGACTATATGAGTCCTAGGACTAATACGTCATGGTATTATGGTTACGCAATGACCATATTAGGCCAATTTGAACTGGCTCCATTATGTGCTGATAATGATGTTACAAATCCTCAAAACGTACATAGTTTTGGCGATTATGTACTTCAAAACTACGTTGATGTACTGAGCTTTCCCCATTTATGTTCTTATTTTGTGCAATTTTGTAATTGCTTTCCCAAAGGCCTAGTTTAACATTAATTCGATGATTGGAACAACATATAAGACACTATAGTACAATAAAATCATCTTTACTTCAAATAATGCTCATGATAGCACTTGTTGAAATGGTTGGGAACACAAGCACCAATATCCAATCCCCTGTGCTCTCATTCATACTTGTGTAAATAATTGATGCATAAGCTAAATTAATCCTCTTGACACCACCATCAAAAACCACTAAACCTATTATGACTATATGAGTCGTAGGATTAATATGTTATGGTCTTATGATCCTGCAATGGCCAGATTAGGCTGAATGGAACTCTATCCCTTATGTGGTGAGAATGATACTGCAAATATGCAAAAAAATACTTGGTTTTTGTGATTATGTACTTCTCAACTGCATTTATGTACGATGTTTTACTTATTTATGTAATTATTTTGCGTGATTTTGTACTTACTTTCTCAAAGGTTGAGTTTAACCTTAATTCGATGCTTAGAACAATACATAGGATGCTATACAATAAAATCATCTTTTTTTTTTTCAAATAATATTCGTGATAGCACCTGTTGCAGTGTTTGGGAACACAAACACCAATATTGAACCACTTGTTCTCTCATTCATACTAGTATAAATCATTAATGCATGAGCAAACTGAATCCACCCGACACCACTATCGAAAACCATTAAACCTATCATGACTATATGAGTTCTATGACTAATACTTTATGGTCTTCTGATCATGCAATAGCTTAGGCCGAATCGAACTTGGTCTTTTATGTGTTGAGAATGATAATTCAAATCCGCAAAAAAGCACCTAGCTTTGCTGATTATGTACTTCTCAATTGCATTTATGTACTAAGTTTTACCTATTTATGTACTTATTTTGTGTGATTTTGTAGTTGCTTTCTCAAAGGTTGAGTTTTTAACCTCAATTCGATGCTTGGAACAATACATAAGACACTCTAATACAACAAGATTATTTTTTCTTCAAATAATTTTTGTGATAGCACTTGTTAAAATGGTTGGAAACACAAACACCAACATCTAACCACTTGTGCTCTCATTCATACTCGTGTAAATCATTAATGCATGAGCCAAATGAATCTTTTCGACACCACCATCAAAAACCATTAAACTTATCATGACTATATGGTCCTAGGAATAATATGTCATGGTCTTATGATAATGCAATGGCTAGATTATGCCGAATCAAACTCGGTCTCCTTTGTGTTGAGAATGATACTGTAAATCCGCAAAAAAAGTACCTAGCTTTGCTGATTATGTACTTCTCTACTACGTTTATGTACTAAGTTTTACCTATTTATGTACCTATTTTGCGTGATTTTATACTTACTTTCCCAAAGGTTGAGTTTTTAACCTCAATTCGATACTTTAAACAATATATAAGATACTCTAATACAACAAAATTATATTTTCTCCAAATAATGTTCATGATAGCACTTGTTAAATGGTTGGGAACACAACCACCAACATGCAACCACCTGTGCTCTCATTCATGCTAGTACAAATCAATAATGCATGAGCGAAATAAATCCTCTTGACACCACAATCAAAAACCACTGAACCTATTATGGCTATGAGTTATAGGACTAATATGTCATGGTCTTATGGTCATGTAATGGCCATATTAGGTTGAATCGAACTTGGTCACTTATGTGCTAAGAATGATACTGCAAATCTTTAAAAATACCAAGTTTTGGTTATTATGTACTTCGAAACTGCATTTATGTACTGAGTTTTACCTATTTATGAACTTATTTTGTGTGATTTTGTACTTGCTTTATCAAAGATCCAGTTTAACCTCAATTCGATGCTTGGACTCTAATATAATAAAATCATCTTTTCTTCAAATAATGTTCATGATAACACCTATTGAAACTATTGAGAACACAAACACCAACATTCAACCAATGATTGAGAAATTTTGAGAAATGAGACTGGACCAGTTGGAACCGATGGTCCCAATTTAGTTTGATATATAAAATCAATGTGTTAAAAAATCGGTGCAAATCAGTGTAAATCAATAAAAAATTGGTTCAACTGGTGAACCCTTTTTTTAAAATCAACTTTTAATTTTTTTTATTTTTATAAAGAAAAACTAAAAACTAATTAAATGAAAAGTAAAAACCCTAAAGCGGTTGCAGGAGTTCAGACTTCAATATCACTTTTCATTTTCAATCTTCGTTTTCCTTTTTTTTCCCCCTTTTTTCCCTCTTTTTTATCTCATTTAAATCCTTTTCAAAGTATGATGGCATTAGGACTGGTTCAAGTGATGGGAGTGATATTATGAATATTATTCATTTGACAAGGTTTGATGAGAGTGTGGATGATGATTGGAAAATTGTATATTATGACTTTGTTGTCTATTGTAATATTGATTTTTATATACATTTGAAACCTTTTTATTATTTGAGTTGGTGATTTGTAAGTTGTAATGGATTCTGTAAGGATATTTTCTAGCAAGTTTTATTTATGAGTTGACATTTTAAATTGATGTATGGATATTATTGTGGAGTAGAGTTTGGAGTAAGCTTCATGATACTAGGCAATTTTTATTTTTTTTATTTATATATATTTACATGTTTAAATTTCTAATATATTTATATAATATTAAATATAATTATTACTTCACACCGATTGAAGTGATTGAACCAATAACCAATAAGGCCACTGGTTTGATCACCGGTCCGATTTCTTGATCATTGCATTCAACCACTTGTGCTCTCATCATAATAGTATTATCAAGCCCTAAAATCAAACCATAAGGCTTAGTCTTGAGGTGTGAAACTCAATCCCAAAATAGAGGTCATCTATCTAAAATCATAATCTCAAACAAAAGAACATTGAGTATTCAAAATAAATTTAATAAATCTTGCAACATAAAATTCAAATTACAATACTCTAATCTCAACTAAAATCCACAAGGAAAAAACAAGCTAAGATCATCAAATGCTAAGACTACTGCAAAAGTCCCAAAATACTTCAGTTCTGATTTCATCGAAAGTGGGTCCACTTCCTCACTAAAATTAGGGTCTAGGTCTGCTAAAAAGAAATTAAAGAATAATAGAGTGTGAGTAAATGACTCAGTGAATGCCAAGTGTGTACAATGTGAGTTTAAGAATATATCATGATTAAAAGATGTTCAATGATAAATACTGGAGAAAATAGTGAAAACAGTTATAAACACCTGAATAACACTAAAAAATAGTTATACACATTCGAGAAGACAGTGAAAAGCAATTATGCATTATACAGTAGTAAAATGGAATATAATGGTAAACCTTATGACTCCCACTGTTACCAACAATGCTCAAGCCTAGGTCCTCGAGAAATCCTACGATCCACCTCAACCACAAATGGCTTCTATTGTGTGCTGGGGGGGATTAGGCCAGGGGGGCTTGGGGTTCAACCGACAAGTCCACTGCTGGCCTGTGAAGTCCCTCATACACCCAGACCAACTTAGATCTAACTAACAGTAATAGTAAATTCAGTTATCAGTTGATCATTGGATTTAACTACTAGTCTAGAAACTTTATTAAATAAAAAGAAATCTTGAAAAAATATGTTTTCTTATAACTTATAACAAAATAAGAAAATTTTATGTGCACAGTGGAATATAAATATAGTGCAATGTAAATTGAAGAAAAGTTTCATGGAATGCATTACAGTATATAGCCTTCTGGGTTTTGAAAGGTAATACTATATTTATAGATGGGGTGTGTGTGTCCACAATGTTTATGTGAGTGGGTCGCATCAGGTGCTTGGTGGATTTGTACTTCCTGCTCTCTTTGTAGTATCTGGTTTTGGCATTTTGTGATTTTCTGAAGGGCCCACATGCAATGGTTAGAAGAAAATAGTTTTTTTTTTTTCTTCATTTTTCTGGCACCAAAAACTCTTTCTCCCCTGTAAAAAACGAAGACATTTTCTAGCTGGTAATTGATCAATTTATGCTTTAGGCTCTTTTTATTGTACATCGCTTTGGCGTTTTGTGCTTTTACCTGGATCCCACGTGCAGTGGTTCGAAGAAGATAGGCTTTCGTTCATTTCTCTCCCTTTTTCGGTTAGAAATTGCTTGTTCTCTCAAAAGATCTTTTAATTTCTAACAATTGGATTTGATCAAAACCCCCAAACTCACTTTTTTCCTCAATCTAAAGCTAATCTTGAATGGCAACTTTCTCCCCCTTGCGAAGAAGAAGACCAGAATAAGTTGTCGCCAATGAAATCCACATTTCTTTACTCTTATGTGATTTGATTTAAACAAGTGAGGAAATGTATGACATATTTGGGAAGAAGAAGGAGGACTAGATTCACAAGCTCTAGGAGAAAAACAGAAATGGTACTCTGCTTCAAAAGATAAGTAGTCTACTTTGTGGCATAAAATCCATAGAAACTTTTGTTTTTATAAAATAATTGTTGTTAATCTTGAAAAAGAAGTTTTATGTGTTGTGTAAAGATTTTGTGAATTGTTGGACTAATAGAAATTTTGGTAACTAAAAACAAATGCTCTAGTATTTTGCTAATGGGGACAAAATCTAGCAAAATCTGTGATAGTCCAATTGGAGAAAAATCTGGCAAATGTAATCAAGTATTTCAAACCTTCACCATTGGAGCTTTCTTTTTAGGAGCTACCATGCCTATCGGTTACTTAATTTCTTTAACTTTATCTGAAAGGATGGAAAATGTCCATTACTTCTAGATACTGATTGTTATTAAAATACCATTTACTTTATAGTATATTCTTTGTTGCTAATCTTCTTATTATTCTTGTGCATATTCCCTTGCTAATCTTCTTTTTATTGGCATCTCCATTTATCCTTTTTCTATCCTCCTTACATTTTTTCTTACTTTTTTTTAACTCCAAATAAAGCGTTGATGTAAGTGAAAGCTAGAAATGAGTCACACAAAACATTCCTCTAAATGAATCTGTCTCTCAGATCTTACTTCAATAAATTCGTTTTCTAGAGCATCAAGATCACTCACTCAGAAGGACTTCGTTTTTGCTCTTTTTAGGTTTCCAACTTCTTGCATGAGCTTGTCTCTCTCGCTACGCTACTCTTGTATATTTTCAGCAGTTAAGGTACCCAGTTGCCTAAGACATCAAATAGTCATAATCACTTGTAGATATTCCTTGGTTGATTATTCCTATTTTGCCACATTTTGTTTTGGTACTTATTTTGTAGAAAATTCTTACTTATGTAATTTTTAGATAGTTTTTGATTGATAATGCCAACCTATTCAAACTCGACCAAAAAATTTGGTTATAATCTATATTGTGATTATGTTTATGTTTTTTGTTTGTCATTGTTATCATATTCTATTGAGAAAGATGATAATGCTGCTAGCAGTGGCAAGAGTTTTCTTGTTCAAAAAGATAATAACCTTATATTCTGGAGAATTCACTTCATACTTTTAGAATAATAAATATATTATTATTATTATTATTATTATTATTATTAGTAGTAGTAGTAGTAGTAGTAGTAGTAGTAATGTTTTATTGCAAAGATCAGTTTTTCTGTCCCTTTTTTATCATATTCTATTAAGAAAATTGATAATGCCACTAGCAGTGGCAAGAGTTTTCTTGTTCAAATTAGATAATAACTTCGTGCTTTTAGAATCACAAATATGTTAACCATCTGTTTTCGAATTCTTATTTTCTCCTTATGTCTTAGGTTGCTGCACAACACAGTTCAAGGAAGTTCATTCCCTCATAAAAAGCAAAGATCGCCAAATGGGAGATGTTCAAGGAAAGCATTCCTACAAGAATTAGGATTTTCTTGTCCTTAATATTATTCCTATTAGTCAATTTTGTAGAAATATTCTCTTGTTGAAAACCTATTTAAATTCCAGGTTTTAAGCATGGAAGCAATATTGGAAAGAGCTGTGTTCTCAAGAAGTCTACCAATTTAGAGCCTGGAATTAACCATATATTGTTGCTGGCAGTGACAATTGGTTTGCTGGTAATTCAACTTTTTTCTTTTTCTATTTTCTCAAATAAATGCATTCATACTTTTCCTTTTATCTAACTACAGCAACAAAAATTAATTTTCCCAAATGTAGAGCCTACATGGAGAAAAGGTTTTCTAGACCCAGAGCTATCACCCTCCAAGGTTTAATGTCTAGAACTCTTGATATCACCGAAAACCACTGGGGCCAACGGGTAACACACTATACAATAAATTTGAGGTATTTCCCCAAAACTTTGTATCTTTTTACATTTCTCTTTTGAACTAAAATTGTGTAATAAAATGTGCAGGTTGTAATGGCTGGAGAGAAAATGCAGTTGTATATAGAAGAAGGATCCAAGAAAGTCATTTGGGTTCCTTATAATCAAACTTCTCAACCTATTACTTGGTACAAGGTACAATAATCACTACAAAAAGTAAATAGAATACTAAAACTATGAACACTCAGGCAACTACTTTCTTATTCCTTTTAGGCATATTTTGATGCCCTAGAAGGGGACAACCTTGTTGTGCTAAGAATGACAACATGGAAAAGAGAACGGTTTAGGTTAACGGCCAAAGCATCGGCTGTTTTGGGTGTCTTACTAAAGATGGCAAATTTCTCATATTACGAAGAAGACCAGAAGAATGTATCGCCGTTGATGGCATCAATGAGGAAGCTATTTAACTCTATTGTACCTATTGGGTTTTTGGAAGCAAAGGAGAGCAATTCACTAGTTTGTAGTTCAAACCTTAGCCAAAGAACTCGTTGGTGAACGTGGTCCCAATCTCATGTTCCACGAGGTTCAGTACTATTATTAGGGTCTTCTATTGGTCTTGACGTTTTTTAAGTTCTTATTTGGATCTTACAATTTTTGGTCTTTCAAGTTATTATTTTGTGCAAAAGTTTGATTTTAGACCGGTTTTATTCAATAGAGAAAGAAAAGAAAAAAAAGGTGGAAAAACAAAATGTTGAAAAATAAAGGTTGAGAGTTTTATGAAAATGTAAGGAGATGGCGATCAATTATCAACATCATTGATGTCCTTTAAATCAGTTCTCATGAACAAAAGCAATCAGAGTTTGATTATCATGACGAGATTCTACTAAAGCTTCAAAAGGCTCTATTTTATAGGAGGAAATGCAACGGATAGCATGGGAAAAGTTATCAAGTTTTGGGAAATAAGTTCCTCCATCATTTTTATTTTTATCTCTGTTGAGTAAAAATGCCATCCATTTTTAGTCTTGATGGTGAATTAGTACTTCAAGCACAACTTTGATTTAATTCAGATATATGTGCATATTAAGGTCTTGATGCATACAAGCGGTGATGGCATACAACCTAGGATACCCTGTCCTAACAAGGAACCTCTTTATTTTGCTTGGTAGAGTGGCTTCTCTAAATCCAAGAATGTGCATGTGATTATTTCACGTACCATCTTTGCTTTAGTTATGTGCAATATTTGAGCGTTGCCCAGTAAAAACATGAAAACTTACCCTTCACCATACGAATATATATATATATATAATAATCTATTAAAAGTTGGTTGAAGTACTAATTCACCAACTTTTATGTATATATATATTTATATATAGATTTGATTACATACAACCTATTAAAATTGCTTGTTGCATATGCATGGTACTTGAAAGTTTTGTGCTTCTGTTTCATTGTGTTTGGTGCTATTTACAAGCTGTTGAACTATTGTACTTGAAAGTTTTGTGCTTCTGTTTCATTTTATTTGGTGCTATTTGGAAACTGTTAGACTATTGGTTGCCTTAGGATATGTATCAATCTCTTATTTTGATGAGAGACAATAATTTGGGCATTTTCTATGTTAGGCTACACAACTTCTTAGTTGGTTTCTTGGTCTAATTTTTGGTTCAAAATTTTGCAACTCATGAAGATTTTTGGTCCTACCTTCTCCCTTAATGCCTTGAGCAGCAAATCCATTTTATTTAATACTTCCAAATCACCTTTGTCACCTATGTGCTTCATGATATTTAATTTACCTCTCAATTGCTCAATTTCACATTTAATAATGCCATATTACATGCACATATATTTTTTTTTCTTTTAATGATAATTTTATATATCTCTTGTTTTTAATTTTTTTTTTATTTCACAAAAGGTTATAAAGATAAATTTTACAATTATCTTATGAAATACTTTGATAGGAGTGCACATCCAAAAAGAAAGCCTACATAAAAATTATCGTACATCTTTTTTGTATGTCTAGAATTTCAAAAAGTATTGCAAATAAAAATAAATATATTAATTCAATTAAACGGGCATGGCACCATGCCTTATGCGGTGGCCTTTTTTCTAGTTAGATAATATATATATATATATATATATAGAAGTTTAGGCACTCAGTGTGCTTATCAATAGGATCAAGGGTCGACCCTAATAGCTTAAGTTCCAAAACACTTGTTGACATAAGAGTAGTATTCAATTCAATTAACATTCAAGACAATGATCAATAAAACTCTAAAACCAATACTAACAAAAAACTTTTATATGTTACTAGCCTAGTACATACATACTCACACAACTTATCAAGAATTTGTCCTTTCATACGCACTTTGTTGAATCGCTCATAACATTCTTTCTATATATCTGATTGGCTTGATTCTTGCGGCATGAGAAAGTCAAGAAAGAGTACTAAATTTTTATAATGATAATGTAGTCTAAATTGGCTAATAAAAGAGAGAAAAATCAAGTTCAAGAGGCAATAGTGGTGCTGAAACAGATTTCTAGTTTTCAGAAATTTTTTCAATGTGACACTTGATTGTATTTAAGCTATAACTTTCACAACATGCTTCAAATGAAAGTGGTTCAAAAAATCCTATAAACTATGAAATAGATCTATAATTTATCTGTTGAAACCTTTTCCGAATTCAATTTGGAACTAAGAGAAAAATGCATTACAATGTTCTCATGGAAACAAACTTGCATTTTTTGTAGAAAGATTTCTAACATGGCACATCAATATATTTCATAAATAAAATAAAATAAAAACTTTTGGGTTCTAATATTACTAAATTATTCTAGACAAGTTTGAAATTAATTTTACAAAAATTAATAAATTAAGATACTTCAATTATAATACATAGCAAATTCCTCAAATTCAAGATAGTGATCCAACTTGACAAACATTGAGCCAATTTTACTTGAAGATTTTTAGAAAAAATAACTATACTGTCTAAGACTTTAGAATTTTATAGTAATATTTTAAACACATTAAAGTTTCATAATAAAAATTTTCAATTAAAAATTCTTTTGTTTCAATGGGTAAATAATTTTTTTAAAAAGAAATGATTCAAACTCGCTACTCAATCTAGCAAGAAAATTCCAGGATTTTTATAAAATTCAAGAAAAATAATTTAAATGTGAAAATTTGCAAATATGTTCTACACGCATTCAGTTTGATACAAAAATTTTTTGACATAAAATTACCAAAATTTGATCCACGAACTAATGTAAAACTTCTAACCTTAGAATTTGAAAATCAAAATATAACCGCATCAACTATTGAACTACACAATTATCAAATGCATACAAAATACAAATACTAAAACATAGTTTAATCAAAACTTATATTTGTATCATAATTTAAATATGAGATACCTATGAAGAAGGGAGAACAAGAGTTGATAGTGTTGAAATTTCTTGGCAATCTTTTTCTCCTACCGTTTTGGATTTCTTCAAAGGAGATGAATGTGTTGAGAACTTTCCAAAAAAAAAATATTTTGCTGGAAATTTGAAGTTTTGAATATACATTATAGAGAAGAAGAAGCTCTTTGGATGTAATATGGAGAAAGAGACCTAATAGATTAGGTGTTCTACAGGGACTAGAAGTGCTGAAAATTTTATCCTTATCTACTTAGTTGCTAGTTTGCTATTTCTTTCTTTCTTTTTTTATTGTATTCAGTTTTTCAAGAAAGAAATTAATTATAATATATAAAATTTAATTATTTCTTAAATAATTCACTAATCTTAATTAATTAAGGTTATAAATAAGAAAAATATGGGACACTGTAAGTATAAATCATTGATGCGTGAGCCAAATAAATCCTCTCGACACCACCATCGAAAATCACTGAACCTATCATTATGACTATATGAGTCCTAAGACTAACATGTCATTATCTTATGATCATGCAATGGCTAAATTAAGCCAAATTGAACTTGGTCCCTTATGTGTTGATAATAATACTGAAAATCCACAAAAAAAGTACCTAGTTTTGGCAACTATGCATTGCAAAACTGCTTTTATTATTGAGTTTTCGCTATTTATGTACTTATTTTGCGTGATTTTGTACTTGCTTTCCCAAAGATCGAGTTTAACCTCAATTTGATGCTTGGAACAACACATAAGACACTCTAATATAATAAAATAATCTCATTTTCAAATAATGCTCATGATAGTATGTGTTAACAAATAATGCTCGTGATAACATGTATTGAAAATGGTTGGGAACACAAACACCAATATCCAACCATTTGTACTCTCATTCATACTAGAAATCTGCAAAAAAGTATTTAGTTTGGGCAATTATGTACTTTGAAACTGTATTTCTGTACTGCGTTATCACTAGTTGTGTACTTATTTTGAGCATACACACACACACACACACACACAAGTATCTATATATAAATAAAATTTCATATTATATTAAGAATTGTAAATGCCATCCATTATAATCATCCAACTGCACAAATTTTAAATGCTATCGAGTAAGAATGTTAGAAATACTGAAACAATCAACTTAATATCCAAACAGGAAGTAAAACATCCATATAATAACCATCCTAACATCATCATTAAGTTATGGAATACATTAAACCATGCCCATCGATCAAATTTTTTACAGTAATATATGTTCGATGTGTGTCTCTAGAACATTTATTTGCATCTTCCTAAAAATCCTTGGTATTTTTTGCATAACACTCTACCCAAAGACGTATATAAACTCCACAGTTCAGGCCCCTATTTTTTGCATAACAATCTGCCCAAGTGTGTCTGAAGCTCATCTTATCATTCAACTCCTTCATAACATTTTTAAAGTATCCTAAAGAGCATTGAGAATATAGCTTAGAGTCTCTGTTACCTTCGGTAGTTTGGTGTGTAGGTCCTTGAGGTTTAGCCATTATTTCTGCAGAATATATATATATATATGACTACATAAATATTGCATTGGAGATTTTGGAACTACAACTCACAATTTAAATAATGAAAATTTGAATTTTTTGTCCCAAAAGAACTTGCACAGAATACTGAATCGGAAATTTTGTGCATTGCAACTCACAATTTACATATTGAAAGTTTGATTTTGCTTCCATATTATTTGAAAATATTATTAATCATATTAATGATTAGTTTGCAGGAATGGATGCCTAAAAAATGCTTAAACATGATTTATACATTTTGTATATACCATAAATTAGATAATGTCCTTAAATTTTAGTTACGAACAACTAATGTACAACATATCTTATATGAATTTTATAATTATTAAATTCAAATAATTGATAATTGAAATATATAGTTAAAACAACAACTAAAGTACAAATTGGCAATATTCAAGTACAAAAAAACTTACATTATAGGTTTTTATAAGAGAACCAATTGATTGGGGGTGAATTGAGTATATTAAAATTAGGTCTAAAATAATTAAAACCAAGATAAAATAAGAAGCAAACAAAGAAAAGTATGAAAATTCTTTCAATATTTCAATACAAAATAGTAGAAGAGAAAATCACAAAACTTACCTCGTAAACTATGTAATTGAGGAGTGAAAATATAAATCCTTCTAGCTTGGACAACACAATAAATAGTGAAAAATTAGTTCAAAAATAAGAAAGGGAATAGAGAAGAAGGCCAGTTGTTGCAGCAGTAGTGGGAAGAGGGCAAAGACAGTGGGAAGAAGGCGAAGACAATGTCTTTTGAGAGAGTGAGAATCGATTTTGAAGATGAAGGAAAGGGGAAGAAAACAATGTAAATGGAGAGAGTTATTTTGCAGAAGCGTGTTTGTTAGTGATTGAATGGAGTGTCACTTGGCATTTTCAATTTAAGTAGGATTGTTCTTGTCTTTTTAACTCAATTAGGGAGTAGACTAAAAAATAAATAAAAAAAATGATTGGGAGTGAAGACTAACAAGATTCAAATAGGAATTAATTTCTAAATTGAATGTAACTTTGGCTACTCTCTCCAATTAACCTTTTAGTAAGGGCTTAAATTGTAATGTATTTATTAAATTTCTAGAATAAATAAAATAAAAAATTTACCAGTTTCAACTCTAAAATATTTCAAGAAATTTTGCCAAAAGCGATTGTCGTATGTTGATAAGCCAACGTTTGTATTTTGATAAGCCAAAGGAAATTTTTCGATAAAATATCTCTCTTCTGTAAAGAATAATGCTCTCTCCACTTCCGCCCTCAACGGCTATTTCGCCCTCCGAACGGCTCTTTCTATCAAGATCCTAAATGCTCAATTTGAAGTTTGGGTTGTTCGTTCTTTTCCACCTAAGACACTCATTCTTTACTATCCTTTCTCTTTCCCCTCTCAATCCTCTCTCATGGCGAATCGTACAGACCCACCGGCGAAGAGCATAAGGGGTGCGAACCTGCAAAATTTGGTTGAGAAGATTTTGTAGACTAAGGTTTATCAGAGCACATACTGGAAGGAGCAATCGTTTGGGCTGATGGCGGAGACGCTAGTGGGCAAGGCCATGGAGCTCGACCACCTCGGCGGTACCTATAGCGGAAACCGTAAGCCCACCCGTTGCATGTGCCTCACTATGAAGATGCTCCAGATTCAGCCCGACAAAGAAATTGTTGCTGAGTTCATAAAAAATCCCGAGTATTTGGAGCCTTTTGTTTACGACTTACAGGGATAGAGGGGTTTTGTGGATGATCTCGACACTTTGGATTTTCGGAGTGGGTTTTATTCCCATGTTAAACAGCCTGGTTCAGAAGTTTCTGAAAAAGAATGGTGGGAAACACAAGAACGGGGGCAAGTTGTTACTCTGATGAAATTGGGCTAGTGAGTCTTCGTTTTCATGCAATTGTCAGGTGAGCTTCGGCTCCTGCATAGCCTTAAAAGTCTTGTTGCTACAGTCTGCTGACCTCTTTCAAGTCTCCAATATCTGTCTGTGCTGCATACTCCATATATCTAGTTTGTGTAGTAACCATTTAATTAAGGCACTAGTCATGTTTATTTACCATGAAGGCATGCCGACTCCTACTAGTTTGCACATAAATCTGTGTGGATGATTGAAGTATGTCAAAATTTCATGTTCAGTGACCATATTAAGCCTATATCAAAGGAACTTTTGGCATGTAGACTTCATATCAAAACTATTTCTATTATTTTTCTGTATTGTGCTATATGTGGCTATGCTATTTTGGATGTATTTCATTGATTTCTCTATTTTCTGCTTCAGAGTAAGATGTGCTTTCGTCCCTGATTAGGCATATATACTAAACTATTCCTCTCAAAATTAGGGAGGAAACAGTACCAATTGGTTCTTTGTGTGGACAAAGGTCCAGCAGAAATAATTAAGATCAAGCCACTTTCATTTTCCCCAGATCTTGTGGGCTCAACTCGCAAGCTTATGAGCTGCTTCTGTGTCCTAGTATCACATGAAAATACTTAGGATTCTTATATTACATTTACTTTCCAAGTAAAATTAACAGGGTTATTCATTCTTGTCTGGTGCTTAAAAACTAAGCTGCTTGAGCACAGGTGCTTTGTTAATTAATTGATGTGCTTTATTTGCAAATTGACTGTTGTCTCTTATAATTGGTCAGTCAATGGTTAGCTGGTACAAGCTAGATTGAAGATAGTATTCATAATGGTTACTGTTTGCTTATTGAAAGATTAGGATGTTTTGTCTGTATTGAGGATCGAAATTGATTTACCACTAACTTTTAATTTCAGTTAATTATCATTTTATATTTAACTATTTTGAGATATTTTTTGGGAAAGTGGGGCATAATTTGTCTCAGATTATAAAAAAAATAATCCTCATAGGAAATTAGATGCTGCCTAAATTTCATTGTGTAAAAAAGCTTTAGACACAATACAAAAACACTTAACTACTTAACATGGGTTTAATTAGAATGTTGCCTCATGTCAGGTGATTGACTTATTGTAGCCAAATCATAAAAATGTGCAGCCTGATTGCTGCATCTACAACTTCCACGCCTGCTTCGTTTTTCATTTTGATATTTGAGCATAATTTCTTGTGCTTATCAAATCATTTAAACATTTGAACAAAATGTATGTGCTCACTATCTATGGAAACTGGGATCTACATAACTTGATGAATTGCTTCTTTTATGTTTAATTATTTTCAAGTATGATAGCATATCATATGTTTCCAACCTCAATTGGCAACAAAGTTTATTGTTTGGTTTTTTATCCATTTGGATGCTGCATCTGCATCTTTGTACTTTTGAGCATCTCTATTTCCTAGATCACAAAACTTGACCCTTAGGAATGTTAAACTGTGTTCTTCTAGACTTGTTTGTGTCAATCTGTTCATTTCATTCTAGTAGGATAGTTTAGTCTATTTACTCAGATTCAAGCACAAGAGATGGCATAGACGTGAAAGGAAATTACTTAATATGAAACCTTGTTCAGTAAGTCATAGAAAAGTTGTGACTTTTGATGTAGAGAGTGACACAGGAAGACAAAAATTAGCTACTTGCTTTGGTCAATCAGAAGAGAGGCAGTTGCTTGAAATACTATGAAGAAAAGAGATTAATAAAAGATGCATGGTAGATTGCTTATTCAGTGAGTACATAGAATGAGCTTGTTACTTTCGAAACTTCTAGCTACATAGTAGAATGAAATTTAATATGTGGTTAACATGAAAGTCTATTGATGCCCTCTAATTACTTTTCCCTTAGAAGCTCCAAAAATGTTACATCCCAACTCAGAACAACAAGAAGAAAAGAGAGGAAAACTCCAAGTATATTCAAAACAGCAATTAATGGAAAACCTTCACCCAATTGAAAGGCGATATAGTAATGAAACAGGAATAGATTGGTGGTGCCAAGACGATGTTAGGACATACCTGCTTTCTGAGATACAACCAAATAGATAAAAAACAGCACAAAGAAAGAGTAATCCAGCCTTAAATACACCAAAACAAATCTTCACTCTTTTGGATTTTGTGCCAGCTTGCCATGTGTTTCTTCTCACAATATCTGATATGTGCTTAACTTGAAAAAACATGTTTTTCCTTTTTTCTTTATTATCATTTTGCCACCTGGGTATAACATTACCCCCATCTTCAGCACAGTCGTGTCCTCAAGGCTGGAAATCTGGATAAAGCTTTTGAATGGCCTCATAATCTTTCCAAGTTGCATGTTCTGGTCTAGAACCTTCCCATTGGATTAGCCATTGATGAATCTGCTAGTTTGTCTCACCTATGTTGATTTGCCCTTGAGGATATAGTTGCTAGTTTACTTGAAACTGTGATAAATTCTCATCACTTAAATGTCTGACATTTTGGTTACCAATTTTTGTTTGGTGATACTTACAATGATTGGGTTGGGTTTGCTTATCTTATTTTTGCCTCCTCAAAATCCTAGGTAATTCATTAACTTTCTAAGATGTCATGTCTAACCATGAAGCTAGCCATTCATTGTATACTTTATGTGTTAATGGAAAGTTCTTAATTGCAAAAAGATAATTATTTAAGATGATATTGGTTAAAGGCTATTTCTAAGCCAAAGTGATCGACAATTCTACTCAGTTGGGATGGTTGTGTGTCCCTCTTTTTTTTTTTTTTTTTTTTTTTTTTTTTTTTTTGGTTATGCTTGTCAAATTGGATTTGTCCACAGCTTAATGACTTTGTGTTATTCACTAATATGTTTATCAATTTGTATGCAGAATTTCATGGAATTGGGAGTAGAAAGGCTCGTTTGGCCGCTTGTTCCTAACTGAACACTTGGACCACTTCAGTTGGGTTTTCCGTGATGAATGAATCAGAGAGATTAAACTTTCTGCACTACACCTTCCTAGACTTCTAGGGCACAAAATTTTACCAGAAAGTCTTACCAAGCAATCTTCTTGATTCAACCCTATCTATAGGTATATTACATGCTGGAAACTACTTTTAGTCGAAGGTTATCCTAATTTTTTTTTTTTTGTTGGAAAAATACGATCTAACTTCTTAGACTAGTTCATATGCATGCATATTTAATGCAAGAGCACATACAAAAAGTTGCGACCATTTTGACAAAAAAATGTGACAATTTTGATTTATTATCCATGATGATGTTTGGTTTCTTTGGATTTATTGATCTTTGTGATGGTTGAAACTTGGTACCAATGAGTGATAAATTCATGCATTTTTTCTTGATCAAGTGAGAATGTCCACATTTTTGCGTGCTAAGTCTCTTACGTAGTGGAGTGTGGTATACTTAGATGATTGTGTGTTCCTTAAGATTAGTACGAGGGAGTGTCAACTAGAATTTGTTTGAATCAACCTTGAGGCGTAATTCTAGGGAATGATGTGATAAGAATATGACTTGGGCCATCTTTGGACCGATTGAGCCTTTGAAACCTACCTATGTCATTTATCCCTAGTACCCTAATTGGGCTTTTAACATTTATCTCTTTGCTTGTTTAGCTTCTAAAAAGCCTAGCCCTTTATTGTGAATTCACGTTTGTTCCATTACATAGCACTTGGTGTTCATGAGCTATTCTGATGAAGACACTACAAGTGAGGTGCAAAACAAGGTTTGTTGTGCATGAAAATTTAAAAAATTTACAAAAAAAAAGAACAGAAAAATAAAGAAAAAAAAAAGTGAAAGGAGAAAATGCCCATGAAACTTAGGCAAGAAATGCATAAAAAATGGTCTTCACTCAAAATAGACCAATAAAAATACTTGCCTAAGTATGAAGATGAAACAAAAATAAAGGGAGAAAGTTATAAAAAGCAAACAAAAGATATCTATTTGAGGAAAGGTTGGATGAATACAATGGTAGGAAGTATTGATGCTACACCATGGTGATGCTCAAGTCCGTGTGATAGTGTTGTGGTTCCTAGATGGAATACAGATCACCAGAATCTAATGTGTAATAAGCAATATTGTTTAGCATTAGATAAATCTCCATGTTGGAGACATGCATATTGAAATCTATGAACTTATCAACACGAAAGGATTTAAAAATCATGTTATATTTTGCAATGGATGTTTAACATATGTCCAAAACTGGAAACGTAATAATTGTAAGGATTCTATGTTCATTTTTGATCTGCTTTTGTTTTGTAAGTGTGGCTGTTGATTACTTGTATCTCTAGTTCATGTCTCTCTTACACGAGTAAAATGTGTAGAGATGGTGGTAAATTGTCGACTCGAGACTTGGAAAAGATGGTTCAAGCTTTGACTCAGTATGGTGAACAAATTGAAAAGCTCCCCCTCCATGTTGATGTAAGTCTCATTTGTTAATGTTAGTTATTTGAAGAGCTTAGTGGTATACGTTTGCTCAAGTAATATGCAACTTATATTCCTGAATTTGAATGCTGATAAGAAAATACTCTCAAACTGAATCCTTTTGTTATTGGAGCCATATATTCTCACCAGATAGGTTGCAAATATCAGGTTTTGTTATCAAATCTGAAAGTTATGGATCTAATTAGTTGCTTTGAGAATGAAATCAGCTATCCTGTTTGAAGCTGAGTTGTTATTGTGTGGTACGTGCCAGTTCATGAGTTGGTATGTTGATGGCATAATTCCTTTTGGTAGCAAAACAACTTATATAAAAAAACAGAGAATTTTTACATTAAACATGTAGTTTAAGCAACGCTTGCTTGTTTTTCTAGCTTATAGCTCATAGGAAAGTTTTCACTTGATGATTTTAAGGATCAGTATTAAAAAAATCTAGCAATAAAAATATTTTATTGATTCTGAAAATATCCTTATTGTTTCCATTTACTTTTTGGGGTTGGCTAATATTATGTTTTTTCTACAGATTGCTAGTAAAATTAACAAAATTATCAGGGAATTGGGGATTAAAGCAGGATCTTGTTTTTGGAGATGCAGGAACCAAAGACCTTATTAGTTTTCTTACAGTAAAAGAGGTGAGTGTACATCTCAATTTAAGTAATGATGTGACATACTAACTCCCAACCACTGTTGAATCTCAATAACTTGTCTACATTTTTTTCTGCTCTAGGGGCTTATGAAGTGAGAAACAAGATTTAAATCTATCCCTCCAGTGAGATCATTTACTGCGCGTATTGGGTTTTATGTGAAGAAAAACAACTACAAGGTGACTCATGCACCCACAATTTTCTCTCATTGTGACTCTTGATATGTTGTTCCAAAATATGTTTAAACATATCATTTCTTATACCAGCTAGGTAGATTGGGCTTCTGTGCATTTTGTTTCCCTCTTTCCGTGAATACTCTATTTTATTATTCTTTTCAAACTTTCGGTCTTGAGCTCTTTTTCTTATAAAGCATATTTTTTAATTCTTACATGCAACTCTAAAACGGGAAAAAGGCATTTATTATTTTAGTTAGTTTTTTTTTTAAAATTAAATTAAGTAATATTTATGTGCCTGCTTTTTAAATTCAAGTTTCAACTTGATTTTGCTGGAATTATTTCCTAAAGAAACTTTAGAACTTTGACCTGCCTGGGCTTCTCTTTGTGTGTTCAAATGTGTGATTACTCCTGCGCTCTTTATTTCTTTAGTTGTTTCGTTCCATGTGTTTTCTTTTCTTAAATTTGGCTGCTAGGTGCACGCGTATGCACACATACATTAATCCTTCTAATCTAACTCTTTTTTCCTTTTTCAGCTTAAGCGTGAAATTTCAACCATGAAATTGATAAGGCATTATAGTAATTAAAGGCAAGAGGCGGGCGACCAAATGACGAATGAGGAATCAATGAAGGAAAAAAAAATGTATATAAAGAGCATTGAAAAAAAAAATAAAAAAATAAAACAGAAAAAAAAGGAAGAAAACAAGAAAATAGAGAAAAAAAATAGAAAAAAATATAAAAAATTGAAAAACAGGAAGACAAAAAAAAAATTGGAAATAAAAAATGAACAGAGAAGAAGAGAAGAATACGAAAAATACAAAAAAGAAAAAAAAAAAAAAGAGAAAAAGTATACAAAAAGGAACAACGGGTGCCAACAGGTCAAGAAGCTGTAGAGGAACACAAGAGCCTTATGGATACTCTAGCAGCTGGACTGTTTTCATACCTAATTGATGTATTAAGGCGTTTGAAGGTATGTTGCATAATTACTGGTAAAATAGACTTCGATTTCTATTCTTATTTATCAAGATACACGGGTTTGATTGCTTACAGTCTCTTGCTCTTTAGTTTTATTGAGCTCTGCAAGTGACCGAGTTTCTAGTGTAGAATTCCTCTTAAAAGCCTGGTTTGAGTTTTAGGGGATCTTCAAATTATTTGGTAGATCTGCCTAGCTGAATGTTAATTTTGATTTTCATGATCATTATTAGGAAAGCACGGGATATGAAATTCATTTCTTGTCTATCCATTAAAAATCTTTGAATGTTGCTTTTTCCATATAATAAATTACTCCGTGTTTGCCTTTCACTTGGATGATTTATTTTTATAGCCACTAGCTGGAACGAAACGGCAAAAGAATCTAGTGGAAATACTACAGAAGTCCATCCGTACTCTATTAATTATTGATAAATTCAATTTTCTTTTTCTTTACTTCTTCCCAACATTTTCCCTATTCTTGGAAAGAACTGATTTTTACAAATGCTTCTGGCATTATATTTGTGTTCTAAATTAATTATCCTAATGCTGTGAAATGGGACTTTTGGACTGTTGATTCATGTAGTTAGTGAGGACCATGGGCAAGATGGAACCAGTTCAACATACTACTCTTACTCATGCATTGAAACTTAAACCTTACATTGAGGAACCAGCCTTAACTGTTGCATTCTCTGGTTTCCTTTTCCCTGATTTGTGCCCTCAACTCATACAGGATTTTGTTCTTTCAAGCAGAAGAGCTGTTGATGAATGCTGGAATACTTTGGAGTACTGTTAAGCTGCAGCTAAATCAAGAGCGCTGTGCTTGCATTTCTAGGATTTGCAGTTCATGAGGTGGTGGCCCTGGCCTTTTTTTCAGTTATCTGATTTCAATTCGAATTTGGTTACAGTACACAGCTGTCATTAATTAACTCGCCTTGTTTATTGCTGGATTATGGTGGATTTTGATTGTGTAGCAGTTTCGATTAGTGGAAACCCTGAATGTATGTGATTACATGGTAATTTGAGTGTGCGGTAGCTTTGATTAGTGGAAACCCTGAGCGTGTGAGAGGAAATTGACTTTCCATATTTTACGAAATATGAGCAATATTCAGCCTCTCTTTATTACTTCTATCTTTCATTTTTAGGAGGTCAACTGTTTATGCCTACTTTGAAGTTTTTCACCATCACATTTTGAGCCAAAGCTTCATGGACATGGTCATTATGACAATGACATGGAACAATTGGTGAATTTGTTGAAGAGAGGACAAATTACAGAACTTCTTCTAGAGCTTCCTATTTTGTATGAGGTTTATGACATGAATGATGCTGCAGGATCCAAGGGGTTAACCATTTTGCCAATTCAGTATCGAAGGATCAGGGGGAGGGTTCGATTCACCATTGGGTGTTTCTAGCCTGAGTTGATCGGAGAGACACTGGATGTCTGGTAAATTAGTAAATAGATTATTTACCCACTTCAAATGTATCTTACTTACACTTGTTCTACTTGATGTTCATTTTCATTATGCATTAGGAAGAGAGTTGGAGGGCTGAATTTGGAAGATTTACCAGGTCTAGATGCATTAAAGATTCCAGGTATGGTTGGCATGCCATTTTCTACTCTTCTTCTTCTTCTTCTTCTTCTTTTTAATAATATAAATTTGGATAGTTTATTCTCGAGTAGATGCTTCTCAATAGAAAAAATGATGTGTGGTGTTGGTGTTGCCTGATTCACAATTGAAAGATGTTAACTTTTAAAATGAACCCCCGAAACCATAAATGCAAACCTGTTTAAACATTCAATGATGAGGAACTAGTGATGCGGAGACCAAGGTACTTTAGAAAGAAGATAATGGTGGCTTATGCTTGGAATATGAGAGAACATAAGTGGGATAAGGTAATACAGTATTTTATTTCTGCACCTACCCTTATGTATTTGTTGATAGGGATTGCTTGTCTTTAATTTACATGTGAGATGGTCCAACAAATGTTCTTCTATTCATCCTTTTTGTTCTTTATTTAATAATGTGATTCTTATAATTTTAGGATTTTCGCACATCTGATTTCCTTTAGGGAGCTTCCAGTTGAATTTCCATGAAAGGAAGGGCAAAGAAGGATTTGGTTTGGTCTTAAAATTTCAGAAAGGAGTGAGTATGCCCCATTGGCTTATGTATATAATCAGCTTCTTTTATTTGGTATTGTTTTGTCATTAGTTTATTTTTAAATGTTACTTTTATTCTTCATTTCCTATTTAGATTTGTGAAGTTGTTGTTGGACTAGATGATGATATGAAGAGTCCTGTGCTTGATGGAACTCAATATGACTATGCGGATGCACGATTTCAATAATCTTGCTAGAAACTACCCCAACAGATTCAAAGTCTACTATGTACTCGATCAAGTAAGTTTAATATGTCTTTATCTTTAATGAGACATTTAAAGGCTTCTTTAAATTGGACTAATATGATCTTTTTCTTAATGTTCGCAAAGACAGAAAATGAACTAAGCTGTTCTTGATGGCTCTGTTCATTAATCGTGTAGAGACATGATATAGTTAGAAGAAATGCTAACCTACCTAACAAAATCACTGTGGTTTTTGCACTTGAGACATACAGATGTATTAGATCTTAATTAACCTCGGACCTTTCTCTTTGTCATCAAATGAAAAGGCTGTGCTGATAATCCAGCACTAGCAATTATACCATCCATCGCAACTAATGACTTCGTTTGGTTTTATGGTTAAACTGGCAGTTTTCAAGAGCCTTTTTTTGGCATCTGTGCATTATTATTTTTACTTTAAATAATAAAAATGATCTTGGGAATTGAGTTCATGTTAAACATAAATTACAATTGCTCAGATGCTCTTAATGAAACTTATATTTTTCAAGAACACACAAAAATCATTGTACCTTCAGCTCATCAAAATTATGCATGAGATGCCAAATGTGGATGTGAAATGTAAATAACATGGTACAGTAGCTTTTTATGAGTTCCCCCTGTATTTTTTATGTTTATATGATGCTTATATTTTCTCAGATCAGACATTTCATCAGTCTTCCTTTTGGTTGATGTTGTAAACAATGACTGACTTACAGAAAATCAATATTTTGTGGCTGATGAGTGGAAAACTTACCTCTTTCTTGTTGACAACAAATTATGGAGTTTATTCTGCAAATCACAGGATAGAAAGTCTTCACTCCAGATTCTTTGTTTCGAGATCCTTACACTTGATATTAGGTCAAAAGTTGATAAGGTCTATGCATTGCTGGAGATACTTTTGATGTGCCATTCTCCCTAACTGGTTCTCTTGCATTTTAATGCTTCAGCCTGTGCTTATGCAAATGAAGCACTTCCAAGTTGTCTACCCTTGCCAATTCTTAGCTTTATGGTAACCAGAAGTTACTGAATTTTACCAGAGACCTTTCTTTTCCGTGTTAATATATGGATTAAAGTTGATACTCTTTTGGGCTTTGCAGCTATGTTGTTCTTCTGATTGAGAACAAGGACGAGAAGGTCAATTGCAAGTTCTTTCAGCAGCATTAGAGGTATCCTTTTGGTACTGATTTTTCCCTTTTATTCTGGAATAGCAGAAATTACAGAAGACATGCATGCATATATGGACAAAGAAAAGAAAGAAAAAAGGCACTCATGGGTTTAGTATATTAGGTTACTCAACCTTTTCCCGAGGGTAGTTTTGCCATATGGGTTACTGATCATGATATGTTTAGGAGTAGTTCTTGGACATGTAATTAACATTTCCCCTTTGTTGCTTTTTCATTTTTCTCCTGGAGGATGGCAGAAGAGGAAACTGTTGATTCTAATTCAACAAGGTTATCCAGGTTAAAGTGACATGACTTTGAAGCTCTGAAACGGGAACTCTTTTATCCATACTTTCCTTACACATACAGGTTTTCCTTTTACTTTCTTTTGAATAGTTTTAGTATTTTTCCCCCCTCTCATGCATGCTCTTAATTCTTAAATGTAATGTAGATCCAATATCAACATCCTTCACTTTGGACAAAAATACATGTTTACTGACCATGTGTGGATATATAATTTTTCATGTGTATTGCTGTTTTCATTTTCACGGCTTATGCTAGAGGTAATAGTGGTTTAGAATGCTGTTTTTTCTTAAATCTGCAGCTTGTAATTATTTATTCTTTTTAGTGAAGATGAAGCTCTTAAAATTAGGACAAGGCACGCAATGTGTTATTTGGTCTTACAATTTGGGTGAAGCCCACCAAGACATCAAAAGGATTTGAATTCCCTTATGGTATATGTAGATTCATGAATTGGTGTTTTTTTCTTGCCTAGATTGCAAGTAACAAGAGGAAAACCTCTATAGCTCTGTGAGACTAAGCTTTAGATTGGAATTGATCCTTGAATGTATTTGACGATAGCTGTCTTTCTTGATTGGTTTGTGTATATGCTATAGCTATCTTTCTTTTCATTTATGGAGACTTACCTAATCAATAATTTCTACATAGCATTTATTTTTCAAATCACTTCCCTCTGAATTATATCATTTCATATTGTTCGTTTGACATGGTAGCTGAGGTTGATATTGACATGTTCAGAAAAGGTTTTGCATATACAACTATTCATACGCAAGAACAATTTTCGATTGGAATCTTTTGGTCATGATCTCATTTTATGGATTTTCATAAGCCTCTTCTCAAAAACTATACAAAGGATTTATATAGAACTGTGTAAGAAGATGTAATCATTGTTCACTAAGCAGTGTAACTTGATGCTACCTTCTTTTGTGAAAATTGCAGTATATAGTTTGCGATGGGATGTTAATTGTTAGTTATTTATTTGTATTTAGAACTCTCCAAACCTTGCCGTGGGGAGGCGGGAGGAAAGGCCCCCTACCACACTAGTGACCATGAATGCTTTCAAGCTTAACTCTACCTCACAGGGTTTCGATCTCAGTTCCTTCTTTGAAAAGCAAATGGTATGTCTAGCTTAATAAGTTAGATGGATTGGTAGAGGAGTGATGGAATCACAATCTTGTGAATTTTAGTAACATGTCCATATTTTTCCTGACTATAGGGGACTTATGATGCGAGAAACAAGAATTTACACCTATCCTGCCTTTGAGATCATCTCAAAATTTGAGCACCCATGGGGTTTGATGTGAAGAAAAACAACTACATGTTGACTCATGCGCCCACAATTTTCTCACTTATGACTCTTAATATTATGTCCAAAACATATTTAGACATATCATTCCTGCAACTAGCTAGGTGGATTGGGTTTCTATGCATTTTGTTTCCCTCTTTCCATGATGATATTCTATATTTTATTATTCTGTTCAAACTTTCAGTCTTGAGCTCTTTTTCTTATAAAGCATATTTTCTTTATTCATACATGTACTCTGCCTTCAAATTTCAAGTTTCAACTTGATTTTGCTGGAATTATTTTCTGAAGGAACTTTTGAAACTTTGGACTGCCTGGGATACTCTTCCTGTGCCCAAATGTGTGATTTCTTTTGCTTTATTTATTTGGTTTGTTCCAGGTGTTTGTTTTCTTAAACTTGGTTGTTAGACATGCTCCTGTGAGCTTGCGTACACACACTTACGTTAGTCCTGTCTGATCTAACTCTTTTGTTCCTCTTGCAGATTAAGCGTGAAATTTTCAACTATGAAATTGATGAGGCATCATAGTAATTAAAGGGGAGAGGAGGGTGACCAAAAGGCGAACAAGGTGTGAATGAAGGAGAAAAACATATAAAGTGCACTGAAAAACAAATATAAATAAAAAAAAAAGGAAGAAAACAGGAAGCAGGAAAAAACAGAAAAACAAAAAAAAAGTATAAATGGAAAAATTGGAAAAAAAATGTATAAGAAATGGGAGTACAAAAAGAGAGGAAATGAAAAAAGAACAGAAGAAAAAGAGAAAAATACATAAACACAAAAAAAGAAAAAAATAGAAAAAGTAAGCTGAAGGGAACAATAGGTGCCAACAGGTGTGGCCATTGGGAAGCTGTGGAGTAATACAAGAGCCTTATGGATACTATTGCAACTGGATGGTTACCATGTATAATTGATATATTAAGGCATTTAAAGGTATGGTGCATAATTACTGGTAAAATAGAGTTTGATTTCTATGCTTATTTATCAAGACATGTAGATTTGGTTACTTATAGTCGCTTGCTCATTGGTCTTATTGTGCTCTGCAAGTGACTGAATTTCTTGTGTAGAATTCCTCCTAAAATAGTTGCCTGGTTTGAGTTTTAGGGGATCTTCAAATTTTTTGGTAGATCTACCTAGTGTATTTTCATTTTGATTTTCATGATCAATATTAGGAAAGCATGAAATATGAAATTCTTTTCTCATTTATGCATTAAAAATCTTTGAATGTTGCTTCTTCTATATAATAAATTACTCTGTGTTTGCATTCACCCAGATGATTTATTTTATCGCCACTAGTTGGAAAGAAACAACAAAAAAATCTACAGGGGAATATTACAGAAGTACATCCATATTCCATTGGTTAGTGATCAATTCAATTTTCTTTTTCTTTTCTCAACATTTTCCCTATTCTTGGAAAGATGTGATTTTTACCAAAGTTTCTGGTTTTATGTTTGTGTTCTAAGTTAATTATGGTAATGTTGTGAAATGGAACTGTTGCGCAGTTGATTTGTCTAGTTAGTAAGGGCCATGCACAAGATGGAACCAGCAGCCCACATACTACTTTTACTCAGGCATTGGAACTTAAACCTTACATTGAGGAACCAGCCTCAACTGTTACATCATCTGGTTTCCTTTTCCCTCATCTGCGCCCTTAAGCCAGCCAGACATGATTTTGTTGTTTCAAACAGAACAGCTGTTGATGGATATTGAAATACTGTGGAGTATTGTTATGCTGCAGCTAAATCAAGAATGGCTTTGCTTACATTTTCAGGATCTGCAGTTCTTGAGGTGTGATGACCCTGGCCTTTTTTCTTTTCTTTTTCTGATTTCAATTCGAATTTGGTCATTGTGCAAAGTTGGGACTAATTAATTCGCCTTGTTTATTGATGGATTATGGTGGATTTTGAGTGTGTAGCAGTTTTGAGTAGTGGAAACCCTGGATGTGTGAACGGAAATTGACTTTTCCATATTCTATGAAATATGAGCGATTTTCACCAACCTCTTTATTACGCATATCTTTCTTTTTTAGGAGGTCAGCTGTTTACGTATACTTTAATGTTTTTCAATATCACATTTTGAGCCAAAGCTTCATGGACATAGGCATGATGACAGTGACATGGAACAGTTGTTGAATTTGTTGAACACAGGACAAATTACAGAACAACTTGTAGAGCTTCCTATTTTTGTCAGGTTTATGATATGATTGATGCTGCTGCATCGAAGGGGCTGACCAATACGGAGGTAAGTGCGCTTATTGCATCCAAATAAAGAACAATGCTATTAAATGTTGGACTTTGATTTCTTTGTTTTTCCATCCTAATCAGGTTGTTTGTTGCATTTCCTTGGTCTTCTATTTTCCTCTTGCTACTTGTATACCCTGAACCCCAAAAACTTCCTGTGTTCCTCAGGATGCATTCTCCCAACTTTCTGCATGTTGATAGTTCTTTTCAATTAAAGCTTTAACTATTTCTGTGTATCACATTGTTTAGTGAATCTTGAAGCTATCATTTGGTACACTCTGATGAATTAAGGGACCATTACTTGTATAGATTTTAATTTGAAGTTCTTGTTGATACAGGTGCATATGCAAAATGACTTGGGTAAATATAATACATCTCTCTGATCACTGTTTGGTTTATAGATATATTTTGGGGGTTACATCTATAGTAATTATTTCAAAGTGCTAATGTAATTTTGGCTCTCTTTCTATGTAAGGGATGGCTACTAGGTCTTAGAAAGATAGCATAAATATTTTACTGTTTGACCTGATAATGTTGGTTGGATTTTAGTCACACGCTACAAATCTTTGTATGCTGGATGTATTGGAAATGCAATAAATTTTCTATGAAATGTGCTTTGGGTTTGACAACTGGTGGTTTGTTTGAGACATCAGTAACAGTCAAGTGCTGAGACACTTGCAAACTTTAATGTCATGAGCAGGTATGTAAAAGGCTTGGACTATATGCAGCAAGGCGTACCACAAGCATTTTCCTAATAAAGTGATACTACATTTGGATTGCATTTATAGCTGGAAAGTCATAATAAGGATGAGGTCTATCAAGTTTCTACATCTGGCAACTTTGGTCCTGTACGGTTCCCATTGAAAGAGAAATAGTTCCGCTAGAAGTCGAATCTAATTCACCTGATGTGGATCTTGACATTCATGAGAACTTGCGCCAGCCTGTGCTGGTGCTAGATACTTCTACTTCCGTGGGGAATGTTTGAGGTATCAGTGAAACTGAAAATGGTGCAGCAGTCATGACAGGGGCTTCTAATGGTGCAACTGTGGATGATGAAGGATCTAGTATTCTGCTTTTACAATCCAATCCACAGAATTCTAATTCAGAGCTATGACCAGCTGAGGAAATAGTGTAGGGCAGTAAACCATATCAGACAATAATCAGTTAGAAACACATTCTCCTACTGTTGTAACAACTACTAGGCTTCGATCATACTGTCAGCGTTCCAGTTGTGACAGCGTTCTAGTTGGGACAAACTGTGGCTGCAACAGGAAAATCGAAGTGGTCCTCCACCCATCAGTTTATATTGTCACCTCAATTATTAGCTCAAATCATGATAAAATGAGGTCTTTTGAAAGTTGAAACTCAAGTGTCAAAGAAATCATATATTCAGAAGAAGAAGGCCCAACCGGTTCCCATATTGGGCAACATGCAGAGATTTCCAAAAAGATTAGATGTCCAATCAGAACGTGCTGAAGTGATGCGTGCTAATGAGTTTGTACTGGCAAAAATGGTTTGGTAAAGCTTCTTCACATCTTTCTTTGGGGTTGGATCAGCAGTTCCCCTGGATGGGATGATACTTTATTCTCCAATAATCATTCTTACGATTAGGAAAATCCACACAGCACTTGTAAGTTGTTCGAGTTAGATCTGGCTATTAGGTCCATGCACTTGAGTTGTTCTTACAAGTGGTAGGTTCTGCTCAAAAGTTTGAGGATATGGTTGAGAAATGTAGAAGTGGTGTCCATTGTGATCTTCCTGTGAAGGAATACAAGAGCCTTATGGATACTCTAGCAACTGGACGGTTATCATGCCTAATTGATATATGAAGGTGTTTGAAAGTATGGTGCATAATTACTGGTAAACTAGAGTTTAATTTCTATGCTTATTTATGAAGACATACAGATTTGGTTACTTACAGTCTCTTCCTCATTTGTCTTATTGAGCTCTGCAAGTGACCGAGTTTCTAGTGTAGAATTCCTCTTAAAATAGTTGCCTCATTTAAGTTTCAAGGGACCTTCAAATTGTTTGGTAGATCTTTCTAGCTGTATGTGAATTTTGATTTTCATGATAATTATTAGGTAAGCATGAAATATGAAATTTGTTTCTTATCTATGCATTAAAAATCTTTGAATGTTGTTTTTTCTATATAATAGATTACTCTGTGTTTGCCATTCACCTGGATGGTTTATTTTTATAGTCACTAGCTATAAAGAAACAACAAAAGAATCTAGTGGAAATATTAGAGAAATCCATACTCCATTGGTTATTGATAAATTCACTTTTCTTTTTCTTCTCTTCTCAACATTTTCCCTATTCTTTGAAAGAAGTGACTTTACCTATGTTTCTGGTTTTATGTTTGTGTTCTGAGTTAGTTATGGTAATGCTATGAACTGGGACTTTTGGACAGTTGATTCGTCTTAGTAAGGGCCATGCACAAGATGGAACCAGCAGCCCCACATGCTACTCTTAATCGTGCAATGGAACCTAAACCTTACATCGAGGAACCAGCCTTAGCTGCTGTTGCATCATCTGGTTTCCTTTTCCCTGATCTGCGCCCTCAAGTCAGACGTGATTTTGTTCTTTCGAGCAGAAAAGATTTTGATGAATGCTGGAATACTTTGGAGTATTGTTATGCTGCAGCTAAATTAAGAGCGGCTTTGGTTGCATATGCAGAGTTCATAAGGTGTGCTTGCCCTGGCCTTTCTTTTAGTCATCTGATTTCAATCCAAATTTGGTCACAAATGCACGACTGTGATTAATCGATTTGCCTTGTTTATTGGTGAATTTGCCTTGTTTATTGGTGAATTATGGTGGATTTTACTTTTTCCCTCTACTTTCAGAAGGAAGTGAGGCAGAATTCCTCTACTTAGGAACTGTGATCGGTTTCTGCTGACATGTTTGGTCACGTGAATGTAAACCTACATACAGCCCCTTATATGATTTTTTATGGGCCTGTTTCAAACAATCATAATAATTAGAATCACTGATGTTGTTATGCTTAGGATCTTTTATATCTTCTCTTGTTTAAACACCATAGGGGTGCTGCATAGTAGGTCAGCTTGATGTCGGTTATTATACACTGTAAGACCCTAGCTAACAAAGTGAAGGATTTGTTTCACGACTGAATTTGTATTTCCTTGATAGAACCCCGTACGAAACAAGTTCAAGAAGCAGTCTAATTAGATAAGGAAGCTCGTGAATTACTCTATTTCTGTTGTCATACACAGTTGACAATTCACTCTCTTTCAATTACTCTTCTTCACATTTCTACCAGGGGTGCGTGTTTTTAAACTATAGCAAATTAGATTCCTGATGGCTCTGCTGATTGCTATAGATTGTTTCTAGTTTCCCTTCAAATCTATTTGGTTGGATATAATCAATTTCTTTTGATGTGGATATGTATTCTTATGTTTGAACTTTTCACGGGGTATTGTTAAATTCTTATCATGTTTAACCCTTTTCACAACTGCATCCTTGTTTCCTGTCATATTTTAGGTTCACTCTTTATAAATGGGTATTGAACTTTGTTCAGCTTTTTCATCCCCAAACATGGGCGTCTGGTTGGGTGATGACAGCTGGCCAGTGGGTGGAACTTCTCAGACGTGTTGCAGAAGATGACCCAAACAAAAGGCTTTCATCCATTGAGTACGGGAAGATTGCTAATGATCTTAATTTGGCTCTGGAGCAGGTAGGTTTACTTGGAATATTATTAGTATTTTGGCATTTCTTTTTTCACCAGAACATTTCCCAATGTATGTAAGTTTTTGGTAGTTGATTCTTATATTAATATGCTGGTTTTCAGTTGAAAGCTTTCAACATGTTTGGTTTTTGGTTGAAAGCTTTCCCAATATTGTTAAATTCTTATTATGCTTGACCCTTTTCACAGCTGCATCATTGTTTCTTGTTATATTTTAGGTTCACTCTTTATAAATGGGTATTGAACTTTGTTCAGCCTTATCATCCCCAAACGTGGGCATCTGTCTGAGTGATGACAACTGGCCAGTGGGTGGAACTTCTCAGACATGTTGCAGTAGATGACCCAAACAAAAGGCTTTCATCCAGTGAGTATGAGAAGATTGCTAATGATCTTAATTTGGCCCTGGAGCAGATAGTTTTACTTGGAATGTTATTAGTGTTTTGGTATTTCCTTTTTCACCAAAACATTTCCCAATATATGTAAGTTTATTGGTTTTTTATTCTTATATTAATATGCTGGTTTTTGGTTGAAAGCTTTCAAAATTTTACCTTGCGGTGCAAACTGAGTATGCTGGGTCGAGCACTTGGAGTCTTAGGCTCAATTTTGATTATAAGTTAATTCCATCTGGAGAAATTTTGATACAATTTTCATGTCTCTGTACCTGCAAAATCTAAAAGTTATCTTCCAATGCAACTAGTTTTTGAATACATGCACTAATTCACATAGTAAAATTCAACTGCTAAGATAAGCCAATTGCACGCATTTAAGGATTTCCTGTCATTCAGGGTTCAACAAACAAATTGTTAGTAATTACATGAATCATATGTTTATGTTATTGCAGGTGCTTCTTGTCGATTATGACAGGAGGCAGCAACAGCTTACTAAATTTAAGATAGTTTTGGATGCTGAAGGTCAGGAGCTTGAGACAGCTAAAGGCAAACATATCATATCTGTGTAAAAGAAAATGACATTCAGATAGGTTGTCCTCAAAGCTTGTGAAAGTTAGCATTGCAGATGGACAGTCAAATCTGGAGACAGCCTATTCATTATTAGATTCTGATAATCAATTTACTGAATTGACTACTTCTGAGGTTATTATGATTATTAGTATTTGATTATCTTATTTTTGGCAAACTTTCGGCAGGCCAACTAGTGTGTATCACTATCATGGTCTGGGCACCTGTAAGCTGTGATTTTGATATGTATATTTTGTACATAACTGGTGAGTTGTATTCTGTATAGACTATAGAGTGAGTGAAGATGTTCACAGGTAGGTTCTGGCTAGCAAGACAGAAAGATATATATTATTATTGGATTTGTAACTGGTGGCGAACTCTTTGACAAAAAATGTATGTTCCTTTGGTTCTCATTCTTGAAATACATGTCATGACAATTTGATTGCATCCAATATAGAGAAAGTGCAATGATCCTGTTGTTTTCTTGTGGTCAGGCATTATAGGGAGGCTAAAAAACGATGAAGGGAATATTTTCAGCAGCTCATCAATGTTGTTGATTATTGCCATAGCAGCTGTGTTTACCCTATGGACCTTAATGTGAGCTTGCTATTTCATTTTTTTTAATAAATCTTTTCATCTCTTAATTTCTCTATATTATTGCTTACCATCTTGTGACGATGAAAAATACCTATGTCTTTTGTTAGTTGCTTGATTTACAACCAGAGAATTTGTTGCTTGATGCCAATGTTCTTCTCAAACTCTCAGACTTTAGATTGAGCGTCCTACCCTAGCAACTTAGGGTAGTATGATTTTCATTTTCTCTTCATCAAAGCAGTAATCATTTTATTTGAAATTTCTTTTATCTATTTTTATCTCTGGACTTCAGAGGCTAGGGCAGCTTTGTTATTAAAATATGCTTAACTAAATTGTATAATATGTTACAGGTTCATTTTCTTAATCTTGTCATTAGAAGATGGAGTACTTCACACAGCATGTGGATCACCAAACTATGTTACTTCACAAGTATGCAATCAGCTTTTTGGCACAACACCATATAATTTTTGTTTTCTGAATTTTTTTAGTATAACTCCCTTTGGCTTTGATTTTCCTGGTATCATCCATAAGGACTATGATAGAGCCAAGATGGATCTTTGGTCATATGGTGTTATCCTTTTTGTACTTTTGGTTGGTTATTTGCCCTTTGAAGTATCAAATCTAATGGCATTGTACAAAAAGGTAAATTTTTCATTGTTTGTCATGATGTTCATCATGAAATTAATTCTAACCAGATGATGAAATTGTTTGTTGGGGGGTGGGTGGGGAGGAATGAATGAAAGTCAAAGTTGGAGAAAAGGATAAGATGAAAATAACTGAACAAAGATAGATAATTGACTTGATTGAAGTTTAAGCACCAAACAGCAAATGTCAAGGCATGAGAACTGTGGGATGTCCCCCAATAATTTTGTTAAGCATGTGATTGTGTGTGCTCTTTGTGTTCTTAAATGCAAACCAAAACTAATCGTTATTTAACTTGATTGAAGATATTTAAGGTGGACTTTTCATGGCTTGGATGGTTTTCCTCCAGTGCAAAGAAACTAATCAAAAGAATACTGAACCCCAATCCATCAACAGTATGTACATTTCTTTCATGCATTAAACGCCCTACCTAACCCTACAAGGAACTGAGAGAAACAATACCAGAAAGTTTAAGCTCCTTTTGTCAAACTTTAAGCTCCTTCTCAAGTGTTCTTCCTATGTGCTCTCTCTCTCTCTCTCTCTAGCTGGGGGTTGGGGGGAAAGGGAAGTAAGGATGCAGGGTTCAATTTTAAATTGGTGACTGCCACATGAATTGCCTGCATTTTTAATAAATGCTGATTGTTAGTGCAGGGAAAACTGTACATGATAATGGAAATCTGTTGTATATTCGACGGGATATTCAAAGAGCATCTTGAAGGAGTGTATATGTATCTGTATCTTTTTCATGCAGTTTTTCAAATGTGCAATATCAATTTGGGTTTTATTTTCTTTTGATCTTATTATTTATTCTGATTTAATTCTCGCAGTCGACCTGGTGGTGATAAAATATATAATTTCTATGATAACTGACTGCATGCTGCATTGAAGCACTTGCAGTTTAACAAGCATCTTGCTATGGAGAATGTACGAAAATTAATTACTGAAGCTGATTGATGGACATCAGCCTCACTTCATAGCAACTGGGTAGGGTTATCGTCATCTCATTGAAGCAGCGTTGGTCACTATTAAAGGTCCTGCTAAAGCAGTCGTTGATGCGGTATGTATTCGTTATGTTTTTACTTTTTTCTAGATCGCGGTCTTATGTTGTTCTCGTTGGTATTGAAAATGATTTTATTCTGGATTTTATTCTGGATTATTCTGTATTCAAGTCTAGTGATAGCTGATGCAGCTGCTCATGTAAGCTGCATTTAAACTGCAGTTGTTCTGTCTACCATTTTTGGTCTTCCATTGGTACTTACAAATGATGTTGTGGATTCTTTTGGGCTAGCCCCATAAAGTGATATCAAGAAATGTTGGATTTACGGTCTTGCTGATTTGAGAAATGTGATGAATGATAGAATTGAATTGCAAGTATTGGATGATTCTGGAGTTGACTTGACTATGAATCTGGATATGTTCTATTATGCCTGATACTGAAACATATGTTGGTCGAATTCAATATGTGAGCTTTTGATTGCTACATTAAACAACAGTATGTGGGAGGCTGTGTTCATGACATGGTGCCCTTTGGGTTCTTAAGTTGAATCAACTCTTTCGAGCTAGCATTTGTTGCAACATTTTTTTTGTTTAAGCATTTATGCTGCGTGGTAAACTTGTGAGTCTATCGATCTTTTATCTTTTCAAGTCTATGCAATAATGAAGGAAATAGTTCATAATTCCATTAATGAGACTGTAGTAAGTCTCCAACTTCTTTCTATGTTATGTGAGTGATTGATTGGTTATAATATACACAAATAACTATAGTTCCTTGGACATGACAACCCTCAAGCTCTCAAAGTCTGGTCATTTTAATTTTATTCAGTTGTGGAGAGTTCTTTCAGTTTGATCTTCAATCTATAAATCGTTTCCATCATTAGAGGTTCCCTATCTCCCAGTACTATACCTTCTTCCTCTCCTCTGAAAATTAAGAAAAGAGAGTTAGACAACTTGAAAATGATAGGATATCAGTATACTGCTAGAAATGGCCTGACAAAAAAATTCTAGACATAATTGTGTTGATACTTGTCTCAGGAGTTGTGCAGCTGCTCAAGCAGAGATTGATTCATTAGCCTGGTCGAAATAGGGGGTTGATGTCTCTCTTACTCCGTCATATGTACTTCTTGCTGTAGTGCTATTCTCTGTACACCACTAAAGGTTGGACTATGTGCTTCTTTGCCAAATTTGTTCCTTCTTACTGAGTTTTGGTCCAGTGTAATTATTGTTCTGAATTTTGTATCTCAGGAGAGGTATTTGTCTGTCGATTTCTTTCAGCATCGTTGTTCGCTGGAATAGCAATTATGTGAAGTAGTGATTATGTGACAGTGTCACAGCTGGAGATTACAAATGCGATGCTTTGTATATTGTTGTTGTATACAAAAGATGCATGATCCTATTCCTTTTGATGAAATTGGTGGGGAATTGCCATATACAGTCACATCTGATTTCCTTGAGGTTGGTCCTATTACTTTCTTATTTTTCTTTGTGACTTCTATTTGTTGCTTTCTTCTCATTGTCACTTGCTTTCTGTGATATTTTATAATCCAAGGTTTAGTTAATTTAATCTCTATGTCAAACATTGATTTGGGTTTTTACCCTGAGTTAGAGATATGGTGATCACAAAGAATAGAGCACGTTGCCCGCTCTCCGGGATGCTTTGTCGTCTTTGGTGGTCAGGTTTGATTATTTTCATTTTCTTCTGTGTCGTTTTTTCAAAAGAAAATTAGAAAATATTTTATTGTTGTGATGTTGATCTATGCGAGCTGAGAACTTTGTGATTTTAATTGTTCTTACTCCTTTATGATCATATTAAATTTTTGTTTAGTCGATTTTTTGTGTTTCTTCTTGGATTGGAGTTGAGATCTGCTAATGAATAGTTGTTCATTTGAATTGGCTTTTTTTTTTTTCCTTTTATTTTTAAATTTATTCTCTCACCTTTTGTCTTATCAATTTCTATTTTTATATTTTCGCTATGCCATGTACTTGTACTGCTATGGCTATTTTCCTTTTTTTTGTCCTAATATTATTGGAATAGGCTGCATAAGGCTTTGATTTTCTAGTATTAGTTGCCGACACTGCGGTATAGGTTGGTAAACTGGTAAGTTGATGAATTCTGATGGCACTCACTTTGTCCTAAACCCAAGCCCAAACTTCCAGGAAGAGTTCTGTTTATATTTTATTAGATGCTAACAAATGGGTAGCCAGTACTTCTAGCTGATCTGACTTTCAATAGCGAATAGATGATATAGATATATTGTTTTGATGTTGTGGTGTGATCTCCTGTTTTGCATATTTGCACTTGCACAGTGGAAATGGATTCTGAATGCTTATTAGCTGTTTTTCTGTTGTTCATGTGTTATTGTTTATTTGTTTTAATAATGTTGCACTTTTTTTTCCACTGAAATGCACCTTGTTTAGACACCTTAATTTAATGATTAGCGTTTTCTGGTTAGATGATCCTAAAATTTGTGCTTTATAGAGTTTTGGCAAGTCTTCACTACTTGAAAGTGTTGTTGGCAAGGACTTTTTACCTTGTGGATCTGGTAATCTTTGTCTTTTGTATACATTATCTTAAAATGGACAACAAAGGCAAAAACACAAGGATTTATTTCTTGTATAATACACATGTATTGTTATTTGACGTCCACTTACCCTACAGCTTCAGCGGATTGATGAAGGTAGAGAATATGTAGAATTTGGACATCTTCCTGGGAAATTTGATTTTGGTAAGTCTATTTTGTCAATAAACTGTCTGGAGCTCACACTTCTCTCGAGCTATGCTATGAGACATTCCCAAACACTTTCCTTTGGTTGTTTCTATAATATTCCTTTTGGGGGGTTCACAGTGCTTGATTGCTAGTTTCTTGGTAACCCTTTCTTAAATCTTGCATTTGCTGGTCACTTCTTGCGTATAGGTTGTCGGAATAGTGTGTTTATTTAACAAATGTTATTTTAATTTTAGATGCTAAATCTTTGTCATATTTTGTGCCATTGCTGTGAGAAAGGAGACATCTGATGAAACTGATAGAGAGGAAGGACATACTAAACATGTTTCTAATGTCCGAATATATCTTAGTATTTATTCTCCTACTGGTGAGTCAAGAGTGGATTAATAATTTTTCATTTCTACAAATGAATTGTGATGATTATAATGGTTGATGTTAGCATGATATTGTCGTTAATTAATTTTGATCTTTTTGAGACTAACTGAAGTTGATTAGGAATCATATGAAATGGCTTTATGTAGCAATCATAACATGTCAAGTGTGAAAAACACTCTTTACATTCATACCCACTATCCATCCTAAAGTGAGCAAGAAAAACTTTCCATTTGAGTGTGAATTATGTAGCATGTGGATGAAAATGAATTCAATAAACAAGAAATTGGAGCAAGCTTGCTCATGAAACTTCTAATTTTGTAGCTGGTTTTTTTTGGTCCTCATTTAGATTTTATTTTCTACCTTGCTTTTTGTATTTGTACCTCTTTTTCTTTTATATTTGGTGGGATAGAGGGATCATCTTTTGCTTATCATGTCATGTGTGTGTATTAATAGTAATATATAGGAGGGAATAGGCAAAGCTAGAGTGGCCGGTCCCGGATCACTGGATCCCCACTATTTACCTTTTTTTTTCTTTTTTTTTTCTTGGTCCCTTCCTTTTTGGCTTCTAAGTTCAAATCGGCCTCTGCATGTGTCCGATTCATATACTGCCTTGCTCCACATGTTCGGTTCATATCTATTCCACTGAATTTATTTTCGTTTCATCCATTCATCGTGGTGAGTGAAAAATATGGAGAATGTTGATTGTTCAACAGCGACTCGAGGCCACTTGGCGGTGCTCTTGGCTCACCTTTCGTCCTCAACTGATCGCTCTGATGGTGTTTTGATTGGAATTCTAGAATATCCTGGCCTCTCCGCCACTGTGGCACCTCCTTGAAATGTCAAAGGCTCATTGACTTTGATTGATGAGCATAAGGGAAAGATGTACCAGGTTGCAGTCTCAGAAGAAAGCACTATTAAGGCCATAGACTTTAAGAACGTAGTTTCAAAATTTAACAAATTGTTGTTTCTATTAATTCTTTAAATTTTTTCACGGTTTTATATCTGTGATCATTTATGCCGTATTTCATTTCATTAATTTCTTTTGTTTCGATTATTTCTGGATAATTATTGAAGCCATAATATTTACTTAAGATTAGATAAGGTCAGGATCAGGTTTAAGTGAAGTTATTGATACAGGCTCCAGAAGGTAAATGCCAAAGGAAAACAACTGGAAAGAATGAGAAAGCTTTAATTATCCGGGATACCTTAACACAACGACTGTTTCATCTTCGATATGCTACATTGATGGCGGGATTCATGGATACAGGGGTTATCCAATTGAGGAGCTAGCTGGCAGGGAGTTCCTTTTGAGCAAGTGTTACTACTAATATCTTTGTTTGGTTGCATGTCTGAATTCTATGTTTGAAGACTCTAAATTAATGACTTCAGAGTTTTTTCAGTTTGACCTTTGGACTCATTCATTGTGTTTTGATGTTAGCGTATAGGGATCTACCATTTGAGGTCAGTTGGCGGATCTACCATCTTTTATGCTGCTGCCTACTTGTATACATTCAGAAAGGTGAACCCTTTTTTTTGGGGTCCACTCTTTGAAAGTGTCTCATCCTGTTTCTGCGACATCTTATTTCCTTGTTGCATCAGCTATTTAGGATAATACATTGCAATTGTGATAATTTGGGATTTTTCATTTAGGATAAACTAATTGTACTTGGAAAAGTGATGTCCTTTTCTCTTTCATTCTACTGAGAGGTCAATTGATTGTTTCATTATTAAATTTTGTTCACATTGTATGACTTCATTTTTGTATCAATGTTCAGCTTATCATGAATTCTTGTTGCAGCAGCAATAAGAGGTGTGCTAATCATGTTTGCCAGCTCCTAAAGTTGCTGCAGCAACTTATTTGAGGGCTTGTTTGAGGATGGCAAGGGGGCAACTGCTCTCCTGCCCAGCAACCTATCATACTCCGCAAACTTCTTATATATGCCTGACTCATTGCATGCTCTCATTCTGCTTCTGAATCTACCTAGTATCAAAGATTAAAATTGAGTATTCTCTGGTTTAATTGGGTTAACATTTGTCTCTCTTTTAAGGTGATTTGACAACTGTGATTATTCGTTGCAGCATGAAATAAATTGTAAAATTCCCATAGTCCTTTAAATTCGAGCTGTAGTTCTAACTAAGGGTTTTGAGAAATGTCGGATTTATGGTTGTTATTGATTTGAGAAATGTTATGAATGATAGAGTTGAACTGCAAGTGTTAGATGATTCTAGGGTTGAGCTGACTATGAACCCAGTTGTGTGTTATATTATGCCTAATAGTGAAACATATGCTGGTTGAATTCAAGATGTGAACTTTCGATTGCTACATTGGACAACAGTATGTAAGAGGATGTGTTCATAACTTGGTGCCCTTTGGGTTCCAAAGTTGAATCAACTCTTTTGAGCTATTGTTTGTTGCAATATTTTTTCTTTTTGCAATACTTTTTTATTTAAGTATTTACAGTACATGGTAAGCTTGTGATCTGTTGGTCTTTTATCTTCTTAGGTTCACGCAATATACTAAAGGAACTAGTTCACAGGTCAATTAGTGAGACTGTGGTATGTCTCAACTTCTTTCGGTGTTATTTTAGTGATTAGTTACAATATATACAAATAAATATAGTGCCTTGGACATGACTAACCTCAAGCTTTTTAAGGCTCGTTTTAATTTCATCTTGTTGTGGTGAGAGTTCTTTCAGTTTGATCTTCAATCTAAAAAACATTTACTTCGTTAGAGGTTTCCTATCTCCCAGTAGTACACCTTATCCCTCTCCTCTCAAGATGGAAAAAAGGAAGTGAGACAACTTGAAAATGATAGGAGATTGGTATACTACTGGAAATGGCTTGACATAAAAATTGTAGACGTAATTGTGTCAATACTTGTCTGTTTGTTGCAGGAGCTAAAGTACTGCCCCATCTCAAAGTTGAAGTTGGGAATGCTGCTGGTTAACGATTACATAGGACAAAGGGAGAAGGCAAGAGGGGAATTATACAGCTTGTAGAAATGGAGCATAGTTATTTTACTATAGATTACTAGATTTCTTCTGGAAGCTTCCTCGAGATGTCGAATAGTGTGGCAATCCAACCCATTCAATATTAAATAGATACAGTGATTCGTATCTTCAGAGAATTGGGAAGTATAAGAGTTTTGATTTTACGATACATTAATGTACTCCCCGATTATCAGTAAATTTGCTAAGTGTGCCTCCAACTTCACACAAAGCAACCGTCTTGTCTCATGTCAATATGTTATGCGGAAGTTTGAGGAGCTCCATTCCAAATTCTATTGTTTCTTTTCAAGTTTGGGAGGCAAAGCGCAGCTTGCTTGATCATTTCTAGATGAGGATCTGACAATTATCCAACAACGTCTCTTGCGAAAACACTGGAGTTGTACGGAACTGCTCAAGCAGAGAATGATTCCGTAGCCTGGTTGAAATTGGGGGTTGACGTCTCTCTTACTCTTTCATATGCACTTTTTCGTTTAGTTATCGCAATGAATAGTTGGGATTTGAGGGCTCTTAAGTTGTTGTAATGCTATTCCCAGTACACCAGTAAAGGTTGGGCTATGTCCTATTTAAATGTATAGCTTAATTTCAAAGAATTGAATAAAGTATGTGATTTCTTAGTACAGGAGTGTAAATCCTCCAAGTCTTGTTGGACTAGAGCCTTATGGTTGGGCTGACCCTTGAAGTAGGTTAGTTTTAAGTTATGCTGATCTCATGGAATGTGATAATCTCTTTGGAATCAGTCCATCCATATTCAGAAAGATACATACACTTTGATATTCGTGTAAAGTTTTAATGTTATCTCCAAGATAGGAACAAGGTAATTATAAGATGGAATAAATGTTATCTCTAGGGTGAGGGTGGTTTCATGGGATGCTTCATGTTCTGGTGATGTGAGTTAATTGTGGTAGGAGCTTAATCTTAGTTTCCTTGAGCACCTCTATGGTGTATTGACATATTTTAACCATCCGCATTGATTGTTTCAGGTACTAATTCTATTGATGCAGAGGAATATTGGATTCCTAGCAACTAGAACACCCACAGGAATATCTTGATGCAGTTTAACGAGCCTGGTATTTTCCTTTTCGAACTACTTTATATTGGGCTTAACATCACATATTTTGTGCTTGTGTTTTTGTGAGTATGTAAATTACTTGCATATATGCATTCACTTCACACTTTTAAGTTTTAATAAATTGTGTACTAATATATGAGATCTGCTGCTCACAAGTTTTGTTGAAAGGAAGTTCGGATGTTGAGGAAACAAGTTTGGTTGTTGCCCTGGGCAGATTCTCTGGACACACAATCGTTTAGTGAACCTTTTTTGTTGTAAACATTCAGACTCTGTTTAATTAAAAAAAGATGACATCTTTTAGTTGTTAGAAGTGTGAGATTGCTAATATTCGATAGTGTGAGATGAGCCTTATTATATTAAATGTTCCCGAAGAAAGAGGTCCATTTTGACTGAGGCATGCATTGCTTAACTCTTAAGAGCTTTGATGTTTACATGTTAATAGAAGAATTTTGCATCTTCAAACAATTCAAACACAACAACAATTTTCAGCTAAAGTAAGTTAATATACTTTCAACTTCCTATAATCTTATTGATTCAGGTTTATGTCAAGCTAGTTGGTGAAGATTATTTTTCCATGCATAGCTCACTCTTGCTCTTTCCATCAATTGAAAGATCTCTTTTGTTAAAGTTGGTTGGGTTGAATAAAAGGGACAATAAGGAGACTATGGTCTATTTCAAATTCAGTCAAGATGGTTCCCCATGTGAGTTCAATCTCTAGAATGTGATCGTTCTTGCAATCCAAGGTCTGTACTAATTTTTTGTTTTGCTAATTTGTCTTCTGCTTGAGTTGCTTCTAGATATTCATTGAATCTCTTCAGATGCCTTTGAAAAGTCAAAATGTTGTTGTTTCCTAAGTTCCATGTTCTTGCAAAGAATGTGCATGGCAGCTGATCTGGCGGAAGTTATATTGTTGTATGAACAAATTTGTGGGGTTACTTAGAAGTTGTGGGACAGCGTGTATAACATCAGTGGCTATGCATATTTGTTGGTCCTCTGTTTCTAATAAGACCTACTGTAAATGTACCAAATGATTTTAAATCTTTCATCCACGATTGATGACACTGTTGCTATATCTTGGTATAGCTCACGTTGAAAAATATATGAATGATTACTGCCACTTGTAGTTGGAATCTTCTCCAAAGCTTCATTTAGAGGTAGGGTCATACTGCTTGCCTTCTTGTCAAGCATAAATAGTTCGGAAACCTTCATAAATAATCCAATGGTGAGATATTCCATTTGGCCATTGGTTGAAATTATTGATCATCTAAAGCTGGAAGTTGACAAACAAACCTTACCCTCTATCTTGGTCTTAGAAGGATCTGGACAGCAATTTGAACATGATTAGAAAGTTGGAAGAAAATCATCAGAAAGGCAACACTCTGTAAGTTTGAATGGGTAAGTGGATTATTGATTAAGGCCATAGAAAATAGGGAATGATTTGCTGTTCTGCAAATTCCAAACCGCTGCAATTCAACGGTTTTTATATTCTATTTCTCATTTTCTTGTAATTTTTTTTGTCAATTAAACCTTCATGGGGCCCTTTGATGTTAATCTTTATGTTTTCTATGAAGCTTAAGTTTGTAATATTTTACTCCATGCAGGTTCTTGGTAGGATGAACTTTGGTTGAGCAATCTGGATCTATTGCCATCAATGAATGTGGAATTGTGGAAGGAAACCTAGTGGCTCTTCAGCCCCATCCTAAATTCTGGATTTTTTCACTCTTAATTCTAGCATAGGTGAAGTGAAAAAAATTGCAACCCAAGCACTGAGAAAATAGAGGGCTTGAAATATATTGGATGCAGCCTAATTGGCTGGTATGCATGGTAGCTTTGATGAGATTGAGCTCAGAGAAGTGAAGAGATTTATTATTTTGTCTGGGATTCCTGTGAGTAAGTTAGTTGATTGCCAAAGCCCACATTTATGCTATGCATGAAGGATGGCATCTTGATGTAAGCATCACATATCTTGAGCTTTCATGCTGGGTGTAGTAGTTATTTCAGTGGTTCGTCACAAATGGCAACTGACCTCTTGGAATTTATGCTATGCATGAAGGATCGCATCTTGATGTAAGCATCACACATCTTGTGCTTTCATGCTAAGTGCAGTTATTTAAGCAGCTTGTTACAAATGGCAGCCGGTGGAACTTCCAAATTAGTTGGAAGCACACATATCTTTCATCTTTCTATGAGGGGAAAGCAAAACACTTGTTTCTTAAGCATATGTTTCTTATTTATAAATTACTCATCTAAAGATTGCTTGCTACTTTTAGCTGGAGGTTGGCAGCCCCCTTGAAATTAAGGGATTATGTTTCTTAGTAAAAAGAGGCTTGTGTTAGACAAAATATTGTATGTCTGAATCATTGGGATCACAGATTGCATCCTAAATATGTAGTTCAACCTTGAACAGAGGTTCAAAGGGAAAATCTTCTCTTGCAGGAGACTCAAGGATGTTCATCTAATGGATGCTATATTGCATAGCTAATGTTTCCTGTGGATTCAGATGGAATGCCTGCAAATTATGGTGCCCAAACTAATCCGGAGTTGGATTTGGCCATTAGTCACTCGATTTCAAGATTTACAGAAAAGGAGCTGCAGCATTCCATTTGGACAAGGATATTTCAATTATGCAGTAAGGCTTACATCTCTAATAGTGATTGGTAAAGATTCCACGTCTCTCTCTATACTCCCAATGGAATTGATTGATGTATGCCCATCTGTTGGTATGTTTAATTCCTAGCACATTCATCTAATCAACTTGATTGAGTGTGTTACCATATTGAGACTTAGCCTTCAACAATGGTGCAAAATGAATAAGCACAATCGCGACTTGAAAGCTCAACTTTCTAACCCCGTTTGACTTCACTATGAAGGATGGAGGAAAAGCTACTTGACTTGCTCGTTGAGTCGCCTTCTTTTGATGTGGCTTTTGAGTCACATAGTGACCTCCTTGATCAATATCATTTTATCTCGAATTGAATGCCAGCTGATGTCTTGGCAATCTTTAATGAAGGATGCCGTGAATTTGCAGAGAATTTGTCCTGCGGAAGTATAAATATTTCAAGCAAGTTCCTGTGGTTAACTTACTTTTCCCTTTTTTGATTTCCCTTTTCTTGGCCTTACTGTTTTTCATAGGATCTATTTTCACAGGTTTACTGTTTCTAGACCTCCTTTATATAGATTGAGATGAAATACTCGGATGGTGTCTCATTGTTGCACTTGAATACAAGCTAGCCCTTGCTCTTTCGAGGATGTATTTTTTTGGTCGAGCGGTGTTGCAAGATGCATGAGCTTTTTATTCTTGTTGGTGAAATTGGTGGAGGGGAAAGAGCTATTTGACACTTGCTTGTCATGTTGGTTACCAAATTACACTTATTGAATTGCCATCCTACATAGAAACATCTAATTTCCTTGAGGTTAGTCCTTTTACTTTCTTAGTTTTCAGTATTGAAATGTCTTGTCTTGCTATATTAGTTTCTAAAGAAAAGGTGTAATGCGTTCTAGTGGATGAACTTAATTTTGCACCAAAATCTGTCTTGGAGGTATTAATTTGTAGTTGTCAGTAGTTGTGATCTCCCTTCCCACGTGCGGCCTGCCTTTAACTTGTTGTTTATGACACCTCCCACTATCCCTAGCAAAATTGGTTCTCTTCTCTGCTTCTTCTATGAATTGTCCTTCTGCTTATTGCTGCTGATTAGGTTCTTATAATTCGTATGCTAGCGTTGCTGGGTGGATGATGGTTCTGGTAAAACTAATTCTGCAGACATGCAAAGTGATTGGGGATTCACTTCTTCCATACCTCTCAACAAATTTTGTGACCCTGGTTGAGGTTATCTTGTGAATGATACAAATATAGTTGAGGCTGATGTTTCTGTTGAGTTATTGATTACTGGTTACATGACTTGAAAAAAGAGACAGGTTATGTGGGGCTCAAGAATCAGGGTGCTACTTGTTATATGAACTCTCTTCTACTTGTTATATGAACTCTCTTCTCCAGACACTACTACCATATTCCTTCTTCAGAAAGATTTGCAAATAAATCTAGTGTTGTCTCTTCTGTGACGTGGAGAAAGGACCTAAGAACTTTGTTGCAGGCTGTTTACCACATGCCAACCACAGAAAATGATAATCCATCTCGAAGCATAGCTTTGGCTCTGCAGAGTTTATTCTATAAGCTACAGTATGGTGATACCATTGTGGCAACTAAGGAGTTGACTAAGTCTTTTGATTGGGACACATGATTCTTTTATGCAGCATGGTGTTCAAGAACTGAACAGAGTGCTTTGTGAAGAACTTGAAGACAAAATGAAGGTAATATGTCGAAAAGTATAAGATCTTCTCCCACTAAAAAAATGAAAAGAGAAAGTTAAATCTCTTTGCCTGTGCTGCTGCTGGGGGATTAGTTGCTTATTTTATTATTCATTTTTTTCCAAGGAATAGTAGTGGGGGAATGATACAGCAGTTGTTTGAGGTTCACTATATGAGTTATATAGAATGTGTTAAGAGGGACTACAAATCAACAAGTAAGGAATCTTTCTATGGTATGCATTTAAGACCCCACTTGAGTTACTTGAAATCATGATGCGGTTTTCGTCCATTGATATATATACTTGTCTCAGATCTGCAGCTTGATGTCAAAGGATGTGAAGATATCTATGCTTCTTTTGACAAATATGTGGAAGTGGAGTGGCTAGAGGATGACAACAAGTAGCATGCTGAACAATATGGATTGCAGGTTGGTAGTCTTCTATTTATCTTTATCTACTTCGGAAAATTTGGATAATACTGCAGTGAGGTGCATTGGCAACAGTACAAGATATGCTTCTTAAGAACTGATAACTTCTGCAGTGGGCCAGTAGATAAAACAAAAATAGGGCAAATGAAGACAAAAAAAAGAGTAGTGCTGAGAGAATAACAGTTAGGTAAATCTTTTCAAAACTCGTTTTTGTAATTTACTAAAAGCAATCTGTGCCGTCGTGTTTATCTTTTATTTTTCTCTAGGAATAAAACAAGTTGTGAATTAGTGTAAATGAATTTGGATGTTGGTGGTGGTATGTTAGGCTGATTATAGGCATCTACTGTGTTTTCTGCTCAAGGTGCAAATTTGATGATATACGTGTAACCAAAGAAGAAACATAGAGGACATTGGAAGAACAATATGGTGGTGAAGAAGAGAGAGCTTTTTCCTTTTCTCTGGTGAATTACTTTCTTGCAGGATTGCATTGTAAATTTTTCTGCTTCTTGGCTTGCATTTAGTCATGTCCTAACAATGTCCTCTTTAGTGCCAAAGCTACCACAGACAAACCCTGGATTTAACAACTCCCCATTCAAATTTAAAAATATTTGGATGCATACATGCTTTATACACGGGAGGGACAAGGAGAAAATAATTTGCAATGTGGATGTGAAGGACATAGCAGAACATCTTATGGTAAGGTTCATAACTTTTGACTATTGATCAAGTTTGTCGCTTGACTCCATTGGATCTCTTGTTAGATATGGTTAAAGATAGAGTAGGAAGAAAAAAGGAAAAGAGAAAGGAAAAGCTGAGGCACATCGCTACACCATTATCAAGGTTCTTGAATTTTTAGTTGTTTCTTGTTTGTTTCCTCATGTAGAAGATTGCTTTTATTTGATTGTATTTATAGGTTGCTCATGATGAGGACCTAGCGGTACAGATTGGGAGAAAAATATACTTTGATCTTGTGGATCATGGCAAAGTTCATCATTTTTCTATTCACAAGCAGTTATCTTTTAATACATTTGAGGTATTTTTACATCGTCCTGTATTTTACATTTGGTTTTGTTAGTTACATTTGTTTGACAAGATCCACTAATAACCTTGTGCTAAAATTGGAAGGGGCTGGGCCAAATAAACACAGTCGCATTGGGGTATCATAAATTTGTTGGGATGCTACTGCCTATCCACAGGTTAGGTTGAATATGGCCAGTTGAATTTATGTTAAGACTTGTTATCTCTGAACATTGATTTGTAACTAATGCTGCTTTAACTGAATGCTTATGGTTCAAAAAGTTAAAAGGAAGTGGAAATCAGAAAATGTGCCTGGGAGAGATGGAGATCCTCTCACTTCTTTTTTTTTTCTTTTTTTGGAGCTTTTGAAGGGGATCACTTGAAAATATGCTATGGTTTTGTCGACCCTATGGGAAGTTGATGTTTCTTGTAACTTGATTCCTCATTAGAAAATAATCACTTCCTACGACTGATGTGTAAAAAGTAATCTATGTCATATAAAATCCATCCATGTCTAGTCTTTTGCCAACCTAAAACCATAATGACTGGTGGAGAGCTTGGTTTACTGTTCCAAATCCAACTTGCCACCCTAGTTGATCTGGTAGATAGTGGATTATTCTTTCAAAGGCATGCAGTGAAATGCCCAGCAGGATTCTAGGGTTAACCCACCACAGAATGGCCTTTGATTTATGGCAGTACTCCAAGGAAGAGATGTATTAATTGGTCAGTGATTTTTCTTTTCTTTTCCTTCCCCCCCCCCCCCCCCCGCCCCCCAACATATATTGTTTTTTTTCCCTATTAGATTACTGCCGTATGCTTTAGAGTTACATGCTGTGTGTACAAAAAAGATGTTGAGACTGCTTTAACCAGGAAAAGTTGGTATTTAAATGTACAAAAAAGTTGTTTTAGCAGTTTCATTGTTAGTTAAAGAACAAGATGCAGATTAGGCTAGTCTTCAGTTTAAGCATGGTTACTAGCAGAATATCAATAAGATTGTGTTTGTGAACTTGATTGATAGCTTCACCATGACGAGTGAAATTTCATTTTCAGGGAAAAAATAGTGGGGGTATTTACATAAATGAACTACAATTTTCATTACACAATTGCATCTTATCTTATTATCTTGTCAATTTCAGGAATAAGTTGCCTAGGAGTTTGGAATACCAGTGCAGTTTAAACACTACGGGTTATGGGCAAAGTGCCAAGCCAAAATCATACATACCATCTAAATCAGTCCCAGAGACCTCAAGAAGAAGCGCAATTTGTATGTTGTTTTTATTAATTTATTTACTTTTTGATCCATCCACTTTGGTTAGTTGTTCTTGACTTATAAAACTTAAGTTACCTCCACTATCAGAAATTCAACTGAACAACCCCTTAATTCTTATGGTCTATTTGAAAATAGATGGTTCTCTAGACTGATAGACGTGATCATTTTCTCCTCAGATTAGTCTCAGTTAAAAGTAGTAATGTTTTCCAATTTTCTATTCTTGCATAGCATGCATGTGGAAAAATTTATGATGAGCAATTCCAGGGAATACAGTTATGTAAAATATCCACTTTTGATTTTTCTTCTTCCAAAATCTTTGCAGGATAATGTGCACAAATAAATATAAATTGAAGATGGTTGTAATTTTTCATTCTAGAGTTATGTCACCTGATGCCACTGTGGTAGATGAAAAAGATATTCCAAGTGCTAATAATGATTATAGTGACCCTAGCTTTGGAAGAAACAAGCAAGCAGAATTTGTTGATGATCATTATGCATTAAACTTCAACATATAAAAGGTCATCTAGTTTCAATAATATTTATCCTTGTCTTTATTAAGGCTATTTTTGGACCTCAATTTTAGTGAGGACAAGGAGATGATAAAGAGTATAGCATTTAAAAAATAAAGCTAAAATTTCTATCATTTTGAGTGAGGAAAATGTTTCCTTAGTGTTCTTGCTTAAGATCCAAACATAGTGCATGTGTTCAGTTAATATTGATACTTCACCAGTTAATGCAGAATTTGACTTGTGTTTTTTGCAAAAGACTAAAGATGATTCCTATTTTGGCTCACTAGGTGGAAAAGATAAGGAAAGACTTCAGTCCAATCGTAAAAGTTGGTATGTGACTTGATAGAAGATTTAGTTGTTCGCTTTAACTGTGCAAGTACTTGGTGGTCCTGGATCACAGGTGGTTGAAAACTATGGGCTAATCTGTCTGTGTTTTAAGGTTAATAGTGGTGATGGATGCTCTAGGTAAAAGAGCTAACAGGAAATTTGGTTGTGATGGGATCAAAGTGGTTCATAGCTTTTATTAATAGAGTTAGTTCATCAAAGGCTTGAATATTTAGCAGAAGAATATAAGAAACCTAGCTGAAGAAGTTCAAAAAACACTCCTGAGATTGTGTTTATCCAATTGAGGATTCAAAAGGAAGTTTAGGGGAAGTTCATATATACTGATATTTAATGTATTTCTGGTGTCTAAAGGCTCTAAGTAGACTAGTATCATATGCATATCCAAACTCTTTATGGAATTGACATAACAGAGAAATAGTTTATGGCTAAATCCGAACGTACATCTCTTGACTAACTGCAAAGCATATGTCACTTCAAAATGAAACCCATATTGGTTAATTTCCATTTAGATGTGATCCTTGGCTTGAAAAGTCGAGCTAGTATTGTGATAATGGTTTTTACCAATACATGCTCGCTTAGTCTTGGGCAGGTGGGCTAAAAGAGGTCAACAGCCACCATGTACTCCCTGGAGCAGCTGAGTTAATTATTACCCTGGGGTGGTCTCTGTCTTGGGGTTAAAAGTTTTCCTTTTCATGCCTGCTTTCATCATGCAAAGTACTGGAATGATTCCCACCATAGTCTCATTTAATACTATTAGATTTTACAATTATTTTGTGCATTCCAATAAGAAAGAACTGATTTAAAAATTAACTTAATCTTTTATAGGGAACAATTGAATCATGACTAATATGTTGCTATGTCAGAAGTTTCTTGCAATGCGTAAGTCTGACAGTTATTTCTTGGTCATTTATAGTATTGTTAGTCTTTTCATGCTTTACTCCCCTCTTAAAAAGTTGCATTTAAATTCCAAAACTCCTTTTCCTTGGTAAAAGTGAATATAAAATTGTTATCCTCATCTTTCAACTTATTCACTTGTTTCTCAAGATAACTGAAAGTACAGAGTTGATTGAAATTGTTGCAAGATCTAAATGGGTCAATTCTATTATACTTTCTGAAAAGATTTCTTGTGACAAGCAGCTGATACTGAAGTAGAAATAAAGTCTGGATTTCATGCTCGATATAGTAGTTGGTGTTGAGTTTCACATGGAAACCCTATATAGAATATTTAGACTAATGTGGATTATGTGAACATATAGACTTTATTTTACTGTTGGGGCTTGCCCTTAGAAAATCTAACAAAATGTTGGCAAATACCTAAGCAAGGTAGTCTTGGGAGGATGACTAGTTATACCACCCATTTTGCAACTACCATACAAACAAATTATTCTCATGGCTTATTTTCCCTTATTGATGGATATATTTTGGAAGCAATGTGATATATGTACAGGAGTATTTATCATGAGTAAGGAATGATTAGAAAGAACAGAGTGTTCATGGTGCTTATATATACAGTATCCTGATTCCAACATTTCCATTCTTCATATATGGAACTTAAAGTCTAGAACTCTTTTTGATGGTAATATGTTGTTGTATAAGGAAATAAAATTACCTGATTATTTTATTGGTGCAGTTGTCCTTTGCTAATGATTTAGTTTTGAGTTTTTTGTTGCAAGGAGTGTTCTCATGTGATGTCTGTTTAATGCTTTGCGATTAATTCAGAATATGGCTTGGTAAAACACCAATCACTCACTCATTTTCATTTTCGCAGGTGTCAAATGATGTTCTCTGCTCCTTGACTTGTTTTCTTTCCTTCATGCCAATAACAATTGATGCAGGACATGCAGCCTATTCCTCCACCAAACAAGACTAAGGAGGACATTCTTTTGTTTTTACAACTTTATGACCCAATCAGGAACTGAGATCACGGGTATTCCATGCTAATTATATCATTATCTCGGAAGGAGGTTGGAGAATTCAGTGGAATTCATAATCAGAGAAGCAGACCATCAAAACAGTCTCAAACTCCATTCAGGTGAGTTCTGTTTTTGACGTCCTGAATCGCTGTGAAAATAGGGATACTGTTGAGGAATTAAATGATGTGTGTGATAATTGTGGGATGCATTTGAAGGATGTCCTAATGGGTCAAATTCTGGTCATGATGATAATACTCCGACTAACTATTGATTATTGTAATACGGGGAAGAAGTGCCTGATACAGTAGATGATGGAAGAACTGTTGATGATGATGCTATCAGTGCCTGTGATGGTGTCAGTAATGATGTAGAACTGAGAAATAGTGGGAAAATTGACCCTCTTATTGTATGTGAATGTGGGGCAGATAAGTCTGAGGTAAATTTGTCTGAACCTCCTCTGCATATTGAGAGAGCTGAGATTGGAACAGGTTCTGATCCTGATGGTGCTCAAAACTGCCATGTTAATTCATGTAGTGTTGCTACTGATGGTGTGTGTTTCCATGGTCTTAATAAACTGTTTGATGGGGGATTTGGTGTTGTTGACAGCTTTGCTGCGCCCTCTATGCCCTCTTTCACGCCCTCAGAGAGCCCTGCCCCTTTTTCTTCTCTCCAGTCACTCCCCAACATTCTGTTCAAGCCCCTCCTATTCTATCCCTCGTCAAATCCACCTCCCAGTCCTGCTCCATTTAACACCCCCCAAATTGCTTCCCTTCTTCAAAACCTCCAGCCACAAATGACTTTGTCCTTGGCATGTATGCAAAAACCTATTGCGATGCAATCTGAGGTCTTAATCCCCCTTGTGACTTGTCAACTGAAGATATCTTTCAGGCTGCCCCAGAAGCCCAAAACGGCCTACAGCTGAATTTTTGAACAAGTGGGTTCGTCGTGATACTGAATCACGCAGTAGGCATAGATCTCAAAGACTTAAAGGCAAGGGGCAACGGTCTTCTTGTCACTAATTCTTTGTTGCTGATGGTTTTTTCGGACAGAACCTTGGCACCTTTCTTGGCCGGGGGATTCTGTCTTTAATTTCTCTGTCTCTTGAGAGATGATCTTTATTGTTTTTATTAGTTTGGAATTTTGCTGCAAGTTGTTTGGCATGTGGTTGTTCTGCTGAAAGTGATGTGAACCTTAAATGTGAAAGAAAAATTTGGCTGGATTGGGAAAAAGAGTGGGTTGAGCTTGGGTTTTGCTGCTCAGGGCTGTGGCTGTGAAATTCACTGTACCGGGCAGATGAGTGCTCTCTCTGTTTTCAATCGGGATGCAAATCCAGCTTTTAAGAGTAAGTCAATCATCATAATTCATGCAACTCTCATTCTCCCTTTATTCTTGTTTTGATACTCCTCCTACTTGTGGATTGAGGATTGAAGACTGATTCCAGGTCCAGTTTATGGGACGTTTTAAGTGCCTCCAAAATGCTGCCTTTGGTTTTATAGAGCTCTCTGGACATTTTAGTTTATAGAATGTCAGTAGCATGAATATTTTGCAATTTTGTTGGTATCTTTTCTATAGCATTTTTTATGCTGCTGCCTACTTGTATACATTCAGAAAGGTGAACCTTTTTTTTTTGGTGTCCCCTCTTTGGAAGTGTCTGATCCTGTTTCTGCGACATCTTTTTTCCTTGTTGCATCAGCTATTTAGGATAACACATTGCAATTGTGATAATTTGGGATTTTTCATTTAGGGTAAACTAATTGTACTTGGAAAAGTGATGTCCTTTTCTCTTTCATTCAACTGATAGGTCAATTGATTGTTTCATTAACAAATTTTGTGCACATGGTATGACTTCATTTTTGTATTAATGTTCAGCTTATCATGAATTCTTGTTGCCGCAGCAATAAGAGGTGTGCTAATCATGTTTGCCAGCTCCTACAGTTGCTGCAGAAACTTATTTGAGGGCTTGTTTGAGGATGGCAGGGGGGCAACTGCTCTTCTGCCCAACAACCTCTCATACTCAACAAACTTCTTATATATGCTTGACTCGTTGCATGCTCTCGTTCTGCTTCTGAATCTACCTAGTAGCAAAGATTAAAATTCAGTATTCTATGGTTTAATTGGGTTAACATTTGTCTCTCTTTTAAGGTGACTTGACAACTGTGATTATTCGTTGGAGCATGAAATAAATTGTCAAATTCCTATAATCCTTTAAATTCGAGCTGTGGTTCTAACTAAGGGTTTTGAGAAATGTTGGATTTATGGTTGTTATTGATTTGAGAAATGTTATGAATGATAGAGTTGAACTGCAAGTGTGTTGTATTATGCCTAATAGTGAAACATATGCTGGTTGAATTCAAGATATGAACTTTCGATTGCTACATTAGACAATAGTATGTAAGAGGATGTGTTTAGAACTTGGTGCACTTCAGGTCCCAAAGTTGAATCAACTCTTTTGAGCTATTGTTTGTTGCAATATTTTTTCTTTTCGCAGTACTTTTTTATTTAAGTATTTACTGTACATGGTAAGCTTGTGAGTCTGTTGGTCTTTTATCTTCTTAGGTTCATGCAATACACTAAATGAACTAGTTCACAAGTCAACTAGTGAGACTGTGGTAAGTCTTCAACTTCTTTCTGTGTTATTTTAGTGATTAGTTACAATATATACAAATAAATATAGTGCCTTGGACATGACTAACCTCAAGCTTTTGAAGGTTTGTTTTAATTTTATCTTGTTGTGGTGAGAGTTCTTTCAGTTTGATCTTCAATCTAAAACCCGATTACATCGTTAGAGGTTCCCTATCTCCCAGTAGTATACCTTATTCCTCTCCTCTCAAAATGAAAAAATGAAGTGAGACAACTTGAAAATGATAGGAGATCAGTATACTACTGGAAATGGCTTGACATAAACATTGTAGACGTAATTGTGTCAATACTTGTTTGTTTGTTGCAGGAGCTAAAGCACTACCCCATCTCAGAGCTGAAGTTGGGATTCTGCTGGTTAATGATTACATAGGATGAAGGGAGAAGGCATGAGGGCAACTATACAGCTTGTAGAAATGGAACATTGTTACTTTACTATAGATTACTAGATTTCTTCTGGAAGCTTCCTTGAGATGTCGAGCAATGTGGAAATCCAACCCATTCAATATTCAATAGATACAATTATTCGTATCTTCAGAGAATTGGCATGTATAAGAGTTTTGATTTTACAATACATTAATGTACTCCCCAAAAATCACTAAATTTGTTAAGTGGGCCTCCAACTTCACACAGAGCAACTGTCTTGTCTCATGTCAATATGTTATTTGCAAGTTAGAGGAACTCCATTCCAAATTCTATTGTTTATTTTCAAGTCTGGGTGGCAAACCGCAGCTTGCTTGGTCATTTCTCGACGAGGGTCCGACAATTATGCTACAACGTGTCTTTCTTGTGAAAAAACTGCAGTTGCTGCTCAAGCAGAGAATGATTTAATAGCCTGGTTGAAATTGGGGGTTGACGTCTCTCTTACTCTTTCATATGCACTTTTTCTTTTAGCTATCGCAATGAACAGTTGAGGACCCAAGGGCTTAAGTTGTTGTAATGCTATTCCATGTACACCAGTAAAGGTTGGGCTATGTCCTATTTAAATGTATAGCTTAATTTCAAAGAATTGAATAAAGTATGTGATATCTTAATATAGGAGCATAAACTAGGTTTTGATCCTCCAAGTCTTGTTGGAGTAGAGTCTTACGGTTGGGCTGACCCTTGAAGTAGGTTAGTTTTAAGTTATGCTGATCTCATGGAGTGTGATAATCTCTTTGGAATCTGCCCATCCATATTCAGGAAGATACATACACTTGGATATTCGTGTAAAGTTTTAATGTTATCTTCAAGATAGAAACAAGGTAATTATAAGATGGGATGAATGTTATCTCTAGGGTGCGCGTGGTTTCATGGGATGCTTCATGTTTTGGTAATGTGAGTTAATTGTGGTAGGAGCTTAATCTTAGTTTCCTTGAGCACCTTTATGGTGTATTGACATATTTTAACCATCCGCATTGATTGTTTCAGGTACTAATTCTATTGGTGTAGAGGAATCTTGGATTCCTAGCACCTAGAACACCCACAGGAATATCTTGATGCAGCTTAATGAGCCTGGTATTTTCCTTTTCGAACTACTTTATATTGGGCTTAACATCACATATTTGCTTTTGTGAGTATGTAAATTACTTGCATGTATATATTCACTAATATCTGAGATCTGCTGCTCACTAGTTTTGTTGGAAGGATGTTCAGATGTTGAGGAAACAAGTTTAGTTGTTTCCCTGGGCAGATTCTCTAGACACGCAATCGTTTGAATGTGACTTATCTTCGCAGGTTAGTGAATCTTTTTTGTTGTAAGTATTCGGACTTTGTTTCCTTCTATTTTAGTTTCGTTCTTTCCCATCTTTTCACTTGGTGTTTCTAGGAATTGCTTGGATTTTTAATTAAAAAAAGATGACATCTTTTAGTTGTTAGAAGCGTGAGATTGCTAATATTCAATAGTGTGATATGAGCCTTATTATATTGAATGTTCCCGAAGAAAGAGGTCCATTTTGACAGAGGCATGCATTGCTTAACTTTTAAGAGCTTTGATATATTTACATGTTAATAAAAGAATTTTGCATCTACAAATAATTCAGACGCAACAACAATTTTCAGTTAAAATAAGTTGATATCCTTTGAACTTCCTATAATCCTATTGGTTCAGGTTTATGTCGAGCTAGTTGGTGAAGATTATTTTTCCATACATAGCTCACTCCTCACTCTTGCCCTTTCCATCAATTGAAAGATCTCTTTTGTTTTTTAGTTGGTTGGGTTAAATAAAAGGTGTCATAAGGAGACTATGTTCTATTTCAAATTCAGTCAAGATGGTTCCCCATGTGAGTTCAATCTCCTGAATGTGATCGTTCTTGCAATCCAAGGTCTATACTAATTTTTACTTCTGCTAATTTGTCTTTTGCATGAGTTGCTTCTAGATATCCATTGAATCTCTTCAGATGCCTTTGAAAAGTCAAAGTGTGATTGTTTCCTAAGTTCCATGTACTTGCAAAGAATGTGCATGGCAGCTGATCGCGCGGAAGTTATTTAGTTGTATGAACAAATTTGTGGGGTTACTTAGAAGTTGTGGGACAGCGTGTATAACATCAGTGGTTATGCATATTTGTTGGTCCTCCGTTTCTAATAAGACCCACCGTAAATGTACCAAATGATTTTAAATCTTTCATCCGTGATTGATGACACTGTTGCTATATCTTGGTATTGCTCAAGTTGAAAAGTATATGAATGATTACTGCAACTTGTAGTTGGAATCTTCTCCAAAGCTTCATTTAGAGGTAGGGTCTTACTGCTTGCCTTCTTGTCAAACATAAATAGTTCAGATACCTTCATAAATAATCCAATGGTGAGATATTCCATTCGGCCGTTGGTTGAAATTATTGATCATCTAAAGCTGGAAGTTGACAAACAAACCTTACCCTTTATCTTGGTCTTAGAAGGATCTGGACAGCAATATGAACATGATTAGAAAGTTGGAAGAAAATCATCAGAGAGGCAAAACTGGAAGTTTGAGTGGGTAATGATTTGTTGTTCTGCTAATTGCAAACCGCTGCAATTCAACGGTTTTTATATTCTATTTCTTATTTTCTTGTACATTTTGTTGTCAATTTTACCTACTTGGGACCCTTTGATATTAATCTTTATGTTCTCTGTGAAGCTTAAGTTTGTAATATTTTACTGCATGCAGGTTCTTCTTGGTAGGATGAACTTTGGTTGAGCAATTGGGATCTATTGCCATCAATGAATGTGGAATTGTGGAAGGAAACCTAGTGGCTCTTCAGCCCCATCCTAAATTCCAGTTGCTTGTCACTATTAATTCTAGCAAAGGTGAAGTGTAAAAAAATTGCAACCCAAGCAATGAGAAAATAGACGGATTGAAATATATTGGATGCAGCCTAATTGGCTGGTATGCATGGTAACTTTGATGAGATTGAGCTCAGAGAAGTGAAGAGATTTATTATTTTGTCTGGGATTTCTGTGAGAAAGTTGGTTGATGTGATTGCCAAAGCCCATATTTATGCTATGCATGAAGGATGGCATCTTGATGTAAGCATCACATATCTTGAGCTTTCATGCTAGGTGCAGTTATTTCAAATGGCAACTGACCTCTTGGAATTTATGCTATGCATGAAGGATCGCATCTTGATGTAAGCATCACATATCTTGAGCTTTCATGCTAAGTGCAGTTATTTCAGCAGCTTGTTACAAATGGCAGCCGGTGGAACTTCCAAATTAGTTGGAAGCACAAATATCTTTCATCTTTCTATGTGGGGAAAGCAAAACACATGTTCTTAAGCATATGTTTCTTATTTATAAATTAATTCATCTAAAGATTGCTTGCTACTTTTAGCTGGAGGTTGGCAGCCCCCTTGAAATTAAAGGATTATGTTTCTTATTTAGTGCAACCTTGAACAGTGGTTCAAAGGGAAAATTTCCTCTTCCAGGAGACTCAAGGATGTTCATCTAATGGATGCTATATTGCATAACTAATGTTTCCTGAGGATTCAGATGGTATGCCTGCAAATTATGGTGCTCAAACTGATCCGGAGTTGGATTTAGCCATTAGTCAGTCGATTTTAAGGTTTTCAGAAAAGGAGCTGCAGCATTCCATTTGGACAAGGATGTTTCAATTATGCAGTAAAGCTTACATCTCTAAGAGCGATGAGTAAAGATTCCACGTCTTTCTCTATACTCCCAATGGAATTGATTGATGTATGCCCAACTGTTGGTATGTTAAATTCCTGACACTTTCATCTGTTGGTTCAAAAAGTTAAAAGGAAGTGGAAATCAGAAAATGTGCCTCGGAGTGATGGAGATCCTCTCACTTCTTTTCTTTTCTTTTTTTTTTTTTTTTGTTAAAAAAAAATTATATTGGAGCTTTTGAAGGGGATCACTTGAAAATATGCCATGGTTTTGTCGACCCTATGGGAAGTTGATGTTTCTTGTAACTTGATTCCTCAGTAGAAAAATTGGTGGAATTATCGCAAAAGGCATCCCATCTCTTTAATCACTTCCTACGACTGATGTGTAAAAAGTAATCTATGTCATATAAATCCATTCATGTCTAGTCTTTTGCCAACCTAAAACCATAATCGCTGGTGGAGAGCTTGGTTTACTGTTCCAAATCCAACTTGCCACCCTAGTTGATCTGGTAGATAGTGGATTATTCTTTCAAAGGCATGCAGTGAAATGCCCAGCAGGATTCTAGGGTTAACCCGCCACAGAATGGCCTTTGATTTATGCCAGTACTACAAGGAAGAGATGTATCAATTGGTCGGTGATTTTTCTTTTCTTTTCCTTTGGGGGCCCCCCCCCCCCCCCCCCATAAATTGGTGGAATGATCGCAAAAGGAATCCAATCTCTCTAATCACTTCCTACGACTGGTCTAAAGTAATCTATGTATATAAAATCCATCCCTGTCCAGTCTTTTGCCAACCTAAGACCACAATGGCTGGTAGAGAGCTTGGTTTGCTGTTCCAAATCCAACTTGCTACCCTAGTTGATCTGGTAGATAGTGGAACATTCTTTCAAAGGCATGCAGTGAAATGCCCAGCAGGATTCTAGGGTTGACCCGCCACAGAATGGCCTTTGATTTATACCAGTACTCCATGGAAGAGATGTATTAATTGGTTAGTGATGTTTCTTTTCTTTTCTTTTTTCCCCCTATATATTGTTTTTTCCCTGTTAGATTATTGCTGCATGTTTTAGAGTTACATGCTGTGTGTACAAAAAAGATGTTGAGACTACTTTAACTAGAAAAAGTTGGTTTTTAAATGTACAAAAAAGTTGTTTTAGCAGTTTCATTGTTAGTCAAAGAACAAGAAGCAGATTAGGCTAGTCTTCAGTTTAAGCATGGTTACTAGCAGAATATCAATAAGATTGTGTTTGTGAACTTGATTGATAGCTTTACCATGACGAGTGAAATTTCATTTTTTCAGGGAAAAAAGAGTGGGAGGTATTTACATAAATGAACTACAATTTTCAGCACACAATTGCATCTTATCTTATTATCTTGTCAATTTCAGGAAGAAGTTGCCAAGCAGTTTGAAATACCGGTGCAGTTCAAACACTTCTGGTTATGGGCAAAGTGCCAAGCCAAAATCATACATACCGTCTAAATCTGTCCCTGAGACCTCAAGAAGAAGCACAATCTGTATGTTGTTTTTATTAATTTATTTACCTTTTGATCCATCCACTTTGGTTAGTTGTTCTTGACTTATAAAACTTAAGTTACCCCCACTGTCAGAAATTGAACTAAACAGCCCCCTAATTCTTATGGTCTATTTGAAAATAGATGGTTCTCTAGACGGATAGACGTGATCATTTTCTCCTCAGATTAGTCTCAGTTAAAAGTAGTAGTTATTTCCAATCTTCTATTTTTGCATTGCATGCATGTGGAAAAATTTGTGATGAGTAGTTCCAGGGAATACAATTATGTAAAATATCCACTTCAGATTTTTCTTCTTCCAAAATCTTTGTAGGATAATGTGCACAAATAAATATAAATTGAAGATGGTTGTAATTTTTCATTCTGGAATTATGTCACCTGATGCCACTGTGGTAGCTGAAAGAGACATTCCAAGTCCTACTAATGATTATAGTGACCCTAGGTTCGGAAAAAACAAGCCAGCAGAATTTGTTGATGATCATTATGCATTGAAACTTCAACATATCTAAGGTCATCTAGTTTGAATAACATTTATCCTCGTCTTTATTAAGGCTATTTTTGGACCTTAATTTTAGCGAGGACAAGGAGATGATAAAGAGTATAGCATTTAAAAAATAAAGCTAAAATTTCTATCATTTTGAGCGAGGAAAATGTTTCCTTAGTGTTCTTGCTTAAGATCCAAACACAGTGCATGTGTTCAGTTAATATTGATACTTCACCAGTTAATGCAGAATTTGACTTGTGTCTTTTGCAAAAGACTAACGATGATTCCTATTTTGGCTCACTAGGTGGAAAAGATAAGGAAAGACTTCAGTCCAATCGCAAAAGTTGGTATGTGACTTGATAGAAGATTTAGTTGTTCTCTTTAACAGTGCAAGTACTTGGCGTTCTTGGATCACAGGTGGTTGAAAACTATGGGCTAATCTGTCTATGTTTTAAGGTCAATTGTGGTGATGGATGTTCTAGGTAGAAGTGCTAACAGGAAATTTGGTTGTGATGGGATCAAAGTGGTTCATCAAAGGCTTGAGTATTGAACAGAAGGATATAAGAAACCTAGCTGAAGAAGTTCAAAAAACACTCCTGAGATTGTATTTATCCAATTGAGGGTTCAAAAGGAAGTTTAGGGGAAGTTCATATATACTGATATTTATCGTATTTCTGTTGTCATATGCATATCCAAACACTATAGAATTGACATAACAGAGAAATAGTTTATGGCTAAATCCGAACGTACATCTCTTGACTAACTGCAAAGCATATTTCACTTCAAAGTGAAACCCATATTGGTTAATTTCCATTTAGATGTGATCCTTGGCTTGAAAAGTCGAGCTATTACTGTGCTAATGGTTTTTACCAATACATGCTTACTTAGCCTTGGGCAGATGGGCTAAAAGAGGTCAACAGCCACCATTTACTCCCTCTAGGAGCTAAGTTAATTATTACCCTGGGGTGATCTCTATCTTGGGGTTAAAAGTTTTCTTTTTCATGCCTGCTTTCATCATGCAAAGTACTGGAATGATTCTCACCCTAGTCTCATCTAATCCTGTTAGATTTTACAATTATTTTGTGCATTCCAACAAGAAATAACTGATTTAAATATTAACTTAATGTTTTATAGGGGGCAATTGAATCATGACATATACTGTTGCTATGTCAGAAGTTTCTTGCAATGCGCAAGTCTAACAGTTATTTCTTAGTCAATTATGGTATTGTTAGTTTTTTCATGCTTTACTCCCCCCTTAACCAATTGCCTTTAAATTCCAAAATTGCCCTCCTTTTCCTTGATAAAAGTGAATATAAAATTGTTATCCTCATCTTTCAACTTATTCGCTTATTTCTCAAGATAACTGAAAGTAGAGTTGATTGAAATTGTTGCAAGATTTGAATGGGTCAATTCTATTATACTTTTCAGAGATTTCTTGTGACAAACCGCAGATACTGAAGGAGAACTAAAGTCTGGATTTCATGCGCGATATAGTAGCAGTTGTTGAGTTTCCCATGGAAACCCTATATAATACTTAGACTAATGTGGATTATATGAACATATAGACTTTATTTTACTGTTGGGGCTTGCCCTTAGAAAATCTAACAGAATGTTGGCAAATACCTAAGCAAGGTAGTCTTGGGAGCATGACTAGTTAAACCACCCATTTTGCAACTACCATACAAACAAATTATTCTCATGGCTCATTTTTCCTTACTGATGGATATATTTTGGAAGCGAAGTAATATATGTACAGGAGTATTTATCATGAGTAAGGAGTGATTAGAAAGAATAGAGTGTTCATCGTGCTTATATATACAGAATCCTGATTCCAACATTTCCATTCTTCATATATGGAACTTAAGTCTAGAACTCTTTTTTATGGTAATATGTTGTTGTATAAGGAAATAAAATTACCTGATTATTTATTGGTGCAGTGGTCCTTTGCTAATGATTGAGTTTTGAGTTTTTTGTTGCAAGGAGTGTTCTCATGTGATGTGTGTTTAATGCTTTGCGATTAATTCAGAAATATGGCTTGGCATAATGCCCATCACTCGCTCATTTTCATTTTCGCTGGTGTCAAATGATGTTCTTTGCTCCGTTACTTGTCTTCTTTCCTTCATGTCCATAACAACTGATGTAGGACATGCAGCCTATTCCTCCACCAAATAAGACCAAGGAGGACATTCTTTTGTTTTTACAACTTTATGACCCAATCAGAAACTGAGGTCAGGGGTATTCCATGCTAATTATGTCATTATCTCCGACATTGGAAAGACATATTAGTGTTGTCCTGTGTGATATTTCTCATCTCTTCTAAAACATGTTGGACTTTTCTCTGTGAGCTTGATGGATTGTGTTCTTATAAATCTGTTCAAATAGGAATCTTTATTAGGAACTGAGATAATATATTGTGTTTATGTAGCTCTTTCTATGGATTTCCAACTGCTGAAAATGAATAGCTATACACTATCCTCAATGTTCTTCTATAAAAACAGCATCCAAGTCTCAGTTTTATGTCACCCCATCTTACTTTAGCAGAACTGATCTATGTACCGACTTTTATTCTCTGTGATTAGGTATGTCGGACAGCTATTTGTAAAAGGCAACAGCAAGCCTATGGAAATATTGAAAAAGCTTAATGAGATGGTCGGCTTTGCTCCTGATGAAGAAATTGAAATCTTTGAGGTTTGCCCTTTTTTGGTTTTTCCTGTTTTGCTCTGAAGTACATTATATTTCATATATTTCAGTTGTTGGAGTTTCCAACTTTCCTTGCTCTTACATTTATGTTTAGAAAATTAAATTTGAACCTAACATCTATGAGGAAGTCCCTAGCTATTGTTGATGAAGTCACGGGTCAGCTACGCATGGGTTTGCATTGAAGTTGATTTGAATCAGCCTTTGCCAACTAAAATTTTTGTGGAACAGGGTAATTCAACCACAGCTCTGAATCTCATCTATGAGAAAGTCCCAAGCTATTGTTCCCACTGTAAGCACATTGGTCATAGCACCCAATCTTGCTATGTTAGCGGGAATGTGCCGAGACCAGGCCAACTGAGGAATTTCAAGAAGAGCACGCCTGTTGAAAAAGAAGATAAAGGTAAAAGAGTGGAATGGCCTTCTCGGAAAGAGGTTGGAGAATTCAGTGGAATTCATCAATCAGAGAAGGAGACCATCAAATCAGTCTCAAACTCCATTCTGGTGAGTAATGTTTTTGACGTCCTGAATCGCTGTGAAAATAGGGATACAGTTGAGGAATTAAATGATGTGCGTTATAATTATGGGATGCATTTTAAGGATGTCCTAATGGGTCAAATTCTGGTCGTGATGATAATACTCCGACTGACTGTATTGATGATTGTAATACTGGGAAGAAGTGTCTGATACAGTAGATGATGAAAGAATTGTTGATGATGATGCTATCGGTGCCTGTGATGGTGTCAGTAATGATGTGGAACTGAGAAATGGTGGGGAAATTGGCCCTCTTATTGTATTTTGATGTGGTGCGGATAAGTCTGAAGTAAATTTGTCTAAACCTCCTCTGCATACTGAGAGAGCTGAGATTCGTACAGGTTCTGATCCTGATGGTGCTCAAAACTGTCATGTTAATTCATATAGTGTTGCTACTGATGTGTGTGTTTCCATGGTCTTAATAAACTGTTTGATGGGGGATTTGGTGTTGTTGACAGCTTCGCTGCGCCCTCTATGCCCTCTTGCACACCCTCAAAGAGCCCTGCGCCTTCTTCTCTCCAGCCACTCCCCAACATTCTGCTCAAGCCCCTCCTATTCTATCCCTCGTCAAATCCACCTCCCAGTCCTACACCATTTAACACCCCCCAAATTGCTTCCCTTCTTCAAAACCTCCAACCAAATGACTTTTCCTTGGCATATATGCAAAAACCTATTGCGATGCAATCTCAGGTCTTAATCCCCCTTATGACTTGTCAACTGTAGATATCTTTCTGGGTGCCCAGGAAGCTCAAAACAACCTTAGAGCTGAATTTGTGAATTAGTGGGTTCATCGGGATATTCGATCTGGCAGTAGGCATAGATCTCAAAAACTTAAAGGCAAGTGGCAGCGGTCCTTTTGTCACTGATTCTTTGTTGCTGATGGTTTTTTGGGACAGAGCCTTGGCATCTTTCTTGGCCGCAGGATTCTGTCTTAAATTGCTTCATGGTCTCTTGAGAGATGATCTTTATTGTTTTTATTGGTTTAGAATTTTTCTGCAAGCTGTTTTGCAGGTGTTTATTCTGCTGAAAGTGATGTGAACCTCAAATGTAAAAGAACAATTTGGCTGGATTGGGAAAAGAGTGGGCTGAGCATTTTTTTTTTTTTTGCTCAGGGCTGTGGCTGTCAAATTCTTTTTACCGGGCAGATTGTCTGAATCAATTAATTTCACTGCTGCTGTGGTCTAATGCCTATCTGCTGGCTGCTATGGTTTAATGCCTGTCTGCTGTTTTGCCAGGTTTTAGTTAATTTTGGATGCCATTTTTGAACTATTTCTGCTACTTTTGATGTTGTTAGCTATTGAAATGTGCTGTTACCTTGATTCGTGCAGATAATAAAAAAATTGTTGCTGCTACATTTCTAGAGTAGAATCTCGCTGCTGCTCTTTAATATCTTGTGTGCATCTTCGTTGTGCTATCACTTGTTGAAACTTTGCCAATTTGCTGCTTAGAATTTTGTTGCAATTTGCTTTAATTGGGACTCAATCTCTTCAGTGCATTTTGCCGCTATAGTGCACGTTTTGCTTCTGTATTTGTTTCTGCTGGTTTTAGACAGGGGCTAACCAAATTTCAGCAGAAACTGGATGATTTGATCAGCTTCACTCTTGATTTGTTGCTGCCAAAAGCTTGGGATTAACATGAACTTAATTGCTCAATTGGAATGTGCTTGTTATTCTTTTGTGCTAGAACTTTGCTGATGCTTTGGTGGCATGCAGAACCTTAATTTGATTGATGTGGATAGGGAAATGACGTACTGGGTTGCGGTCTCGGAAGAAAGCACTATTAAGGCCATAGACTTTAAGAAGGTAGTTTCAAAATTTAACAAATCTTTGTTTCCATTAATTTGTTAAATTTTTTCAAAGTTTTATGTATGTGATAATTTATGCCATATTTCATTTCATTAATTTCATTTGTTTAGATTATTTCTGGACAATTATTGAAGCCATAATATTTAGTTAAGATTAATAAGGTCAGGACTGGGTTTAGGTGAAGTTATTGATATGGGCTCCAAAAGGTAAATGCCAAAAGAAAACAACTGGAAAGAATGAGAAAGCTTTAATTATTCAGGATACCTTAACGCGACGACTGTTTCATCTTTGATATGCTACTAGGGGTGTAAACGGATGGGATACACTGTTTTCATATTTGTATTCATTTAACTTTTCGAATATTCGGATGATATCCAAATTCGTATCCGTTGGATATCGGTCGGATAGGAATATATCCATATTCGATTATAATTATTCAAATGCATTCATATTTTATTAAACTTATCTGTATTTGAATTATTATTTTATATTCATATTCGATGATAATTATTTAGATATCCATTTTCGAATATCCAAATACGTGAATCTATGAACCTATAACAAATACATATTTTAATTAATAGAAGGAACTATATAATTTCATTAAAACGAAAGCAATCAAACAAATAATATAATTTTTAATGAATAATTGACTTTGTAATTAATTATTAGTACTTATTAATAATAATACTAGCATTTGAGTATATTAATTATAAAGTCAACCAACAATAATTATGTTGATTAATTTAATTCTTCACTTTTTTCTTTATATTGCAATAAATTTTTAAATTTATTCTTTATTCTTCCCAATTCTTCAATTATAATATATATATATACATATATGTATTATGAGATTTTTATTGAAAAATATAAATAATATATTATTTAATAAATATATATTCGGATCGGATACATATTTACCATATTCATATCCATTTATAATCGGATATCTACTAATCGAATATAGATAATATCCACTTTAAATTGATGCGGATAAATTTTGTATAAACGAATACGAATGCGAACGGTAAACGAATTTTCGAATGTCCATTTATAGCCCTATATGCTACATTGATGGCGATGAAGGAATTCATAGATGCAGGGGTTATCCAATTGAGGAGCTAGCTAGCAGGGAGTTCCTTTTGAGTAAGTGTTACTACTAATATCTTTGTTTGGTTGCATGTCTGAATTCTCTATGTTTGAAGACTCTAAATTAATGGCTTCTTAGTTTTTTCAGTTCAACTTTTGGACTCATTCATTGTGGTTTGATGTTAGCGTATAGGGATCTACCATTTGAGGTCAGTTGGCGGATAAGGAGTTTGCCATTTCACAACGCTCAACTGTTCAAAAACAAATGTTGGTATACCTGCTTTCTTTTTGTAGATAGAAATATTCAAGTAGAAGTGTTTGATGTCAGTTATTTTTCGTACTTCCAATGCCTCATTGCTATAGACAGTAAACTATTATTTTGGTTTGGTGCTCAATTCAGCCCTTGCTAGCAGTGAATGTAAATTTCCTGAATGCCTTCATATTTTGCAGGACATCATAGGCAATGCCCATGATGCTCACCCAATTGGTGTTCTTGTCAGTGCAATGAGTGCTCTTTCTTTTTTCAACCAGGATGCAAATCCAGCTTCTAGGGTAGCTCAATCATCATAATTCATGCAACTCTTGTTCTCCTTTTAGTCTTGTTTTGATACTCCTACTTTTGGATTGAAGACCGATTCCAGGTCCAACTTATGGGACATTTTAAGTGCCTCCAAAATGCTGCCTTTGGTTTTATAGAACTCTCTGGACATTTTAGTTTATAGAATGTCAGTAGCATGAAGATTTTGCAATTTTGTTGGTATCTTTTCTATAGCATCTTTTATGCTGCTACCTACCTGTATACATTCAGAAAGGTGAACCCTTTTTTTTGTGTCCCCTCTTTGAAAGAGTCTCATCCTGTTTCTGCGACATCTTATTTCCTTGTTGCATCAGCTACTTAGGATAATACATTGCAATTGTGATAATTTGGGATTTTTCATTTACTAATTGTACTTGGAAAAGTGATGTCCTTTTCTCTTTCATACTACTGATAGGTCAATTGATTGTTTCATTATTTAATTTTGTGCACATGGTTTGACTTCATTTTTGTATCAGCGTTGAGCTTATCATGAATTCGTGTTGCAGCAGCAATAAGAGTTATGCTAATCATGTTTGCCGGCTCCTAAAGTTGCTGCACCAGCTTAGTTGAGGGCTTGTTTGGGGATGGCATGGGGGCACATGCTCTTCTGCCCTAGAACCTCTCATACTCAGCAAACTTCTTATATATGCTTGACTCATTGCATGCTCTCATTTTGCTTCTGAATCTACGTAGTGGCAAAGATTAAAATTGAGTATTCTCTAGTTTAATTGGGTTAACATTTGTGTCTCTGTTTTAAGGTGATCTGAAAATTGTGATTATTCGTTGCAGCATAAAATAAATTGTCAAATTCCTATAATCCTTGAAATTCGAGTTGTGGTTCTAAGTAAGGGTTTTGAGAAATGTTGGATTTATGGTTGTTATTGATTTGAGAAATGTTATGAATGATAAAGAGTTGAACTACAAGTGTTGGATGATTCTAGGGTTGAGTTGACTATGAATCCAGTTGTGTGTTATATTATGCCTAATAGTGAAACATATGCTGGTTGAATTCAAGATATGAACTTTCGATTGCTACATTAGACAACATTATGTAAGAGGATTTGTTCACAACTTGGTGCCCTTTGGGTTCGAAAGTTGAATCAACTCTTTTGAGCTATTATTTGTTGCAATATTTTGTCTTTTTGCATTACTTTTTTATTTAATTATTTAAGGTACATGGTAAGCTTGTGAGTCTGTTGGTCTTCTATCTTCTTAGGTTTATGCAATATACTATAGGAACTAGTTCACAAGTCAATTAGTGAGACTGTGATAAGTCTTCAACTTCTTTCTGTGTTATTTTAGTGATTAGTTACAATATATACAAATAAAAATAGTGCCTTGGACATGACTAACCTCAAGCTTTTGAAGGTTTGTTTTAACTTTATCTTGTTGTGGTGAGAGTTCTTTCAGTTTGATCTTCAATCTAAAAACCGTTTACATCGTTAGAGGTTCCCTATGTTCCAGTAGTATACCTTATCCCTCTCCTCTCAAAATGGAAAAAAGGAAGTGAGACAACTTGAAAATGATAGGAGATCGGTATACTACTGGAAATGGCTTGTCTGTTTGTTGCAGGAGCCAAAGCACTACCACATCTCAAAGTTAAAGCTGGGAATGCTGCTGGTTAATGATTACATAGGATGAAGGTAGAAGGCAAGAGGGCAACTATACAGCTTATAGAAATGGAACATAGTTACTTCGCTGTAGGTTACTCGATTTCTTTTGGAAGCTTCCTCGAGGTGTCGAGCAGTGTGGCAATCCAACCCATTCAATGTTCAATAGATACAATGATTCGTATCTTCAGAGAATTGGTAGGTGTAAGAGTTTTGATTTTACGATACATTAATGTACTCCCCAATTTATCAATAAATTTGCTAAGTTGGCCTGCAACTTCACACAGAGCAACCATCTTGTCTCATGTCAATATGTTATGTGCTAGTTTGAGGAACTCCATTCCAAATTCTATTGTTTATTTTCAAGTCTGGGTGGCGAAGCGCAACTTGCTTGATCATTTCTGGATGAAAATCCGACAATTATGCAACAATGTGTCTCTCTTGCGAGAACACTGGAGTTGTACGGACTACTCAAGCAGAGAATGATTCAGTAGCTTGATTGAAACTGGGGGTTGACGTCTCGCAATGAACCTTTGAGAATATGAGGGCTTAAGTTGTTGTAATGCTATTCCCAGTACACCAGTAAAGGTTGGGCTATGTCCTATTTAAATATATAGCTTAATTTCAAAGAATTGAATAAAGTATGTGATATCTTAATACAGAAGCATAGACTGGGTTTTGATCCTCCAAGTCTTGTTGGAGTAGAGTCTTGTGGATGGACTGACCCTTGAAGTAGGTTAGTTTTAAGTTATGCTGATCTCATGGAGTTTGATAATCTCTTTGGAATCAGTCCATCCTATTCAGAAAGATGCATACACTTGGATATTCGTGTAAAGTTTTACTGTTATCTCCAAGATAGGAACAAGGTAATTATAAGATGGAATAAATGTTATCTCTAGGGTGAGGGTGGTTTCATGCGATGCTTCATGTTATGGTGATTTGAGTTAATTGTGGTAGGAGCTTAATCTTAGTTTCCTTAAGCCACCTCTATGGTGTATTGACATATTTTAACCATCCGCATTGATTGTTTCAGGTACTAATTCTATTGGTGCAGAGGAATATTGGATTTCTAGCACCTTGAACACCCACAGGAATGTCTTGATGCAGTTTAACGAGCCTGGTATTTTCCTTTTCGAACTACTTTATATTGGGCTTAACATCACATATTTGTGCTTGTGTTTTTGTGAGTATGTAAATTACTTGCATGTATGCTTTCACTTCGCACTTTTAAGTTTTAATAAATTGTGAACTAATATCTGAGATCTGTTGCTCACAAGTTTTGTTGGAAGGAAATTCGGACGTTGAGGAAACAAGTAAGTTGTTGCCCTGGGAAGATTCTCTAGACTCACAATCATTTGAATGTGAATTATCTTCGCAAGTTAGTGAACCCTTTTTGTCGTAAATATTTAGACTCTGAGCCTTATTATATTGAATGTTCCCGAAGAAAGAGGTCCATTTTGACAGAGGCATGCATTGCTTAACTTTTAAGAGCTTTGATATATTTACATGTTAATAAAAGAATTTTGCATCTACAAATAATTCAGACGCAACAACAATTTTCAGTTAAAATAAGTTGATATCCTTTGAACTTCCTATAATCCTATTGGTTCAGGTTTATGTCGAGCTAGTTGGTGAAGATTATTTTTCCATACATAGCTCACTCCTCACTCTTGCCCTTTCCATCAATTGAAAGATCTCTTTTGTTTTTTAGTTGGTTGGGTTAAATAAAAGGTGTCATAAGGAGACTATGTTCTATTTCAAAGTTAGTCAAGATGGTTCCCCATGTGAGTTCAATCTCTAGAATGTGATCGTTCTTGCAATCCAAGGTCTGTACTGATTTTTAGTTATGCTAATTTGTCTTCTGCTTGAGTTGCTTCTAGATATCCATTGAATCTCTTCAGATGCCTTTGAAAAGTCAAAGTGTGATTGTTTCCTATGTTCCATGTACTTGCAAAGAATGTGCATGGCAGCTGATCGCGCGGAAGTTATATTATTGTATGAACAAATTTGTGGGGTTACTTAGAAGTTGTGGGACAGCGTGTATAACATCAGTGGCTATGCATATTTGTTGGTCTTCCGTTTCTAATAAGACCTACTGTAAAAGAACCAAATGATTTTAAATCTTTCATCCGCGATTGATGACACTGTTGCTATATCTTGGTATAGCTCAAGTTGAAAAATATATGAATGATTTTTGCCACTTGTAGTTGGAATCTTCTCCAAAGCTTCATTAAGAGGTAGGGTCATACTGCTTGCCTTCTTGTCAAGCATAAATAGTTTGGAAACCTTCATAAATTATCCAATGGTGAGATATTCCATTCGGCCGTTAGTTGAAATTATTGATCATCTAAAGCTGGAAGTTGACAAACAAACCTTACCCTTTATCTTGGTCTTAGAAGGATCTGGACAACAATTTGAACATGATTAGAAAGTTGGAAGAAAATCATCAGAAAGGCAACACTCTGGAAGTTTGAATGGGTAAGTGGATTATTAATTAAGGCCATAGAAAATAGGGAATGATTTGTTGTTCTGCAAATTGCAAACCACTGCAATTCAACGGTTTTTATATTCTATTTCTCATTTTCTTGTACATTTTGTTGTCAATTATACCTACTTGGGACCCTTTGATATTAATCTTTATGTTATCTCTAAAGCTTAGGTTTGCAATATGTTACTGGATGCAGGTTCTTGGTAGGATTAACTTTGTTTGAGAAATCTGGATCTATTGCCACCAATGAATGTGGAATTGTGGAAGGAAACCTAGTGGCTCTTCAGCCCCATCCTAAATTCCGGATGTTTCTCACTATTAATTCTAGCCAAGGTGAAGTGAAAAAAATTGCAACCCAAGCAATGAGAAAATTGAGGGCTATAAATATATTGGATGCAACTTAATTGGCTGGTATGCATGGTAGCTTTGATGAGATTGAGCTTAGAGAAGTGAAGAGATATGATTGCCTGGGATTCCTGTGATAAGTTGGTTGATATGATTGCCAAAGCCCACATTGATGCTATGCATGAAGGATGGCATCTTGATGTGAGCATCACATATCTTGAGCTTTCATGCTGGGTGCAGTTATTTCAGTGGTTCGTTACAAATGGCAACTGACCTCTTGGAATTTATGCTATGCATGAAGGATCGCATCTTGATGTAAGCATCACATATTTTGAGCTTTCATGCTAAGTGCAGTTATTTCAGTAGCTTGTTACAAATGGCAGCCGGTGGAACTTCCAAATTAGTTGGAAGCACACATATCTTTCATCTTTCTATGAGGGGAAAGCAAAACACTTGTTTCTTAAGCATATGTTTCTTATTTATAAATTACTTCATCTAAAGATTGCTCGCTACTTTTAGCTGGAGGTTGGTAGCCCCCTTGAAATTAAGGGATTATGTTTCTTAGTAAAAAGAGGCTTGTGTTAGACAAAATATTGTATGTCTGAATCATTGGGATCACAGATTGCATCCTAAATATGTAGTTCAACCTTGAACAGAGGTTCAAAGGGAAAATCTTCTCTTGCAGGAGACTCAAGGATGTTCATCTAATGGATGCTATATTGCATAACTAATGTTTCCTGGGGATTCAGATGGTATGCTTGCAAATTATGGTGCTCAAACTGATCCGGAGTTATTTAGCCATTAGTCGATTTTAAGATTTACAGAAAAGGAGCTACAACATTCCATTTGCACGAGGATGGTTCAATTATGCAGTAAAGCTTACATCCCTAAGAGCGATGAGTAAAGATTCCACATCTCTCTCTATACTCCCAATGGAATTGATTGATATATGTTAAATTCCTGACACATTCATCTAATCAACTTGATTGAGTGTGTTTCCATATTGAGACTTAGCCTTCAACAATGGTGCAAAATGAATAAGCACAATCGTGACTTGAAAGCTCAGGGTGTGATTGCTTGTGTTTTCATTTCCCATTTCTCATTTCTTAGAGGAAATGGTGAGGTTTTTTTGTTTGTGAGGTAGAAATTTTTTTTATGAGGTAGTGATTGTTTGTGAGATAAAAGTGTAATGATTACAATTGATGTGATAGGTGAGAGAAAATGAGGTGGTGATTGTTTGTGAAAATTTTTGTGAGAAAAGTTGTGAGAATGTGTTTGGTGGTGAGATTTTTTTTGAGTGAAATTTGTGAAGTTTTGATTGATTATGAGAATTTTTATGAGAAAATTTTAAGAAATGATAATTGGTAATGAGTTTTTTTAATGTAAGCAAAATTATATTAAATTTATATATACATTATTGTAGAATAAATTAACATTAATTTATTATTATCTAAAATATCCTGTATATTGTAATAAAATTTAATATTAAATTAATTTAATAATTTATTTGATTAAAATTTGAAAAAATTTTGTGAAAATTTAATAATTTATATATTGAATATAAATATATATATTCATGTATATTCGTTAAATATATTATGTATTTAGTAATAAATTAAATATTGCATATATACTAAATATTCATAAAATATATTTAATATATTCCTATATTTTTCCGTTAAACATTAGTTATTTATTCATTAATATATATTAAATAGCAATTCTTTATGTATATTGATTAAATATATATTAAATAGCACAACATACATTAAATATTACATATATACTATAAATTCATTAACTATTCTGTTGGAAGAAAAGGTGGGGTTGTTGACATGGGTCGGTGGGGTAGCGCCGCGGCCAATTGACAACGAAATGGCGGTGGAGGGGTCAGAAGTGGAAACAGTGAACCCAAAAAGAAGGAGAACAATGAGAAGAACCATAACAAGAAGCTGGATACATGTTAGCCATGGGATTTTGTAGCTCTCTATGATTGGCTCATCCCCAATCTCCACCATTTCTTCTGCTCCACAACTCCAATGCTTTTTTCACTAATTTTACTTATTATATACAGTTGAAATCATGAAAAATGACAGAGGAACTGACAGAAAAAAAAAGGGGACAGCAGAAATGGAGGAGAAGTGGAGAAGAGGATTTGACAGCGGGAGGGGAAGAGAAGACTGCTAAACTGTGAGTGTTGTGAACGCCGACTGAAGTATAGAAAAAGGGACGTTAAATTCAATTGAAAATTTTGCAGAGATAGAGAGAGAGAGGCGAGAAGAGAGAGAGAGAGAGCCCAACTGTTTTCTCATTTTTTCAGGAACCGAGAGAAAGAGAGAGGCGAGAAAAGACAGAAAGGGGGGGCAGCTATTTCCTCATAATTTCTGTGAGGTGGATTAAATTTCCACAAGCAATCACACGTTTGTGAGAAAATGTATTGGGGGGCTTGCTTGTGAGAATTTTCTCACAAGCAAGCACAGCCTCAACTTTCTAACCCCGTTTGACTTTACTATGAAGGATGGAGGAAAAACTACTTGACTGCTTGTTGAGTTGCCTTCTTTTGATTTGGTTTTTGAGTCACACAGTGACCGCCTTGATTAATATCATTTTATCTCAAATTGAATGCCAGCTGATGTCTTGGCGTTCTTTAATGAAAGATGCCGTGAATTTGCAAGGAATTTGTCCTGCAGAAGTATAAATGTTTCAGGCAAGTTCCTGTAGTTAACTTACTTTTCCCTTTTTTGATTTCCCTTTTCTTGGCCTTACTGTTTTTCATAGGATCTATTTTCACATGTTTGTTGTTTCTAGACCTCCTTTATATAGATTGAGATGAAAGACTTAGATGGTGTCTCATTGTTGCACTTGAATACAAGCTAGCCCTTGCTTTGTCGAGGATGTATTTTTTTGGTCGAGCGGTGTTGCGAGACGCATAAGCCTTTTATTCTTGTTGGTGAAATTGGTGGAGGGAAAACAACTGTTTGACACTTGCTTGTTATGTTGGTTACCAATTTACACTTATTGAATTGCGATCATACAGAGAAACATATAATTTCCTTGAGGTTTGTCCTTTTACTTTCTTAGTTTTCTGATCACCGACAAGTGCTACAACTTTAGATGAACAAATTGCAAATTTGACGAAAGCTGTTGAAGGACTCATGAAGCATGTCCAAGAGTGAGACTTTCAAATCTCCAAATTGATGAGCAAAGTGGATAATCTTGATGCAAGCTGCATGGTGGAAAAACAAATTGAGGCTCACGACAAAGGCGAAACATTCACAAAAAAATAGCCAGCCAAAAATGAAAAGACTGCAACAAAAGAATTAAAAGTTTTCACCGGATTAATTCCTAGCAACCCACTGAAGGAGTTTATCATGGAGATTATCAAAGACAAGCTTAATGGAAGTTCTAAGTCGTATATGACTTACTCCAAGCCATATACTCAAAGGATTGATAACTTGAAAATGCCGATCAGTTACCAACCCCCAAAGTTTCAACAATTTGATGGCAAAGGCAATTCAAAGCAGCATGTGGCTCACTTCATTGAGACTTGTAACAATGCTGAGACATATGGAAATCATTTAGTCAAGCAATTTGTTCGATCATTAAAGGATGATGCTTTTGATTGGTATACTAACTTGGAGGTAAGCTTTATCAGTAGTTGGGGGCAACTGGAACAAGAGTTCCTCAATCATTTTTACAGCACTCGAAGAACAGTCAACATGATTGAACTCACCAACTCTCGCTAGTGGAAAGAAGAACCTGTCATTGACTACATCAATCGCTGGAGAAATTTGAGTCGTAACTGCAAAGGTCAATTATCGGAGGCTTCAGCAATTGAGTTGTGTATCCAAAGAATGCATTGGAGTCTTTGCTACATACTTCAAAGAATTAAACCAAAAACTTTTGAAGATTTAGCAACTCGTGCACATAATATTGAAATGAGCATGAATTTTGATGAACAAGAAGACCCAAGTGATACCGATGATAATGAAGATGTTGAGGGCAATTAATTTTTATCTTCAAATTAAAAATGCTCCTCGATATAAGTCTAAACTATCAATAATACTCCTAGATAAGAGTATAAACTATCTAAAATTTTCAAGTCTCCAAGTCCAAGACTCAAATTTTTAAGTCTCCAAATCAAAGACTCGAGTCTCCAAGTCTTCAAATTCAAGATCATGTCTCAAGTATTCAAGTCAAAGCTCAAGTTTCGAAGTCTTCAAATTCAAAACTCAACTTTGCAAATCTCTGAATCTATGACCCAAGTCTTCAAATTCAAGACTCAAGTCTCCAGATGTCCAAATTCAAGAGTCAAGTTTTCAAGTTTCCAAATCAAATACTCAGATCTCCAAGTCTTCAAGTCCAAAGCTCGAGTCTTCAATTTTCAAAAGCTCCTAGATACGAGCATAAGCTATCTGAATTTTTAAATTAAAGTTTCCTTTGTGCTCCTTGATAAGAGCTTAAACTGTTAATAAGGCTCCTAGATACGAGCATAAACTATTTATATATTCAAAGTCTCCCCATGTGCTATTTGATATGAGCTTAAACTTTCAATAAGGCTCCTAGGTACGAGCATAAACTATCTGTGGAAAATTAGGCTAAGATTGAGCAATAATTCTAGGAGTTAGTTAGCTGAAATCTTGCTAAATTATTTAGGATGATTTGATTAGATTGTTAATATGTAGGGATTTTTTCTATTTTTAGTCAGATACGGGCAATCTCCTTATAAATCGAGGGATTTGGTCTAGAATAGATTATTAGGTTTCTTTTTTTCTTTTCCTTCATGATCTCCTATAAGAAGGGAACCATGTAATACTATATTGGTAATAAGAAAAAGATAACAGGCAGAAACATTTTGTTTCTTCCAACATATGTTTCAGTCATTTAGTTAGCATGGTATCAGAGCCAAGTTGGCTACTGATCCTCTCATTTGAAAACCTTAGCTAATTACTCACCATGTTAGACAGTTCGTTTGATATTGCTCCTTCCGAAACTACTCCTAATGTTTCATCGCGAAATATTGAAACTAAAGCATCTGATACACATTCAGTTCAGATTACAACTATTAGATTAAATGGAGATAATTTTCTGCGATGGTCTCAGTCCGTACGAATGTACATTAGGGGCAGAGGAAAGATGGGATACTTAACTGGTGATATGAAGGAACCAGTAAAGACAAGCCCTTTGTATGTTGCATGGGAGGCAGAAAACTTTATGGTCATGACATGGCTTGTGAACTCTATGGAAGAAGAATTAGTTCCAACTCTATGTGCTATTCGACAGCTAAGGAGCTGTGGGATAATGTCAACCAGATGTACTCCGATCTAGGTAATCAATCCCAACTTAATGAATTGACTTTGAAACTTGGAGAAACTCAACAAGGAGAGGATAGTGTCACTAAGTACTTCAACTCACTGAAAAGGGTATGGCAAGATCTTGATATGTTCAATGATTATGAATGGAAGTCTATTGATGACTGCAATCATTACAAAAAGATGGTGAGGACAATCGCATCTTCAAGTTTCTTGCAGGACTTAACACTGAGTTTGATGAGGTAAGAGGACGAATAATTGGGAGGCAACCTCTACCTCCGATTAGTGAAGTATTTGCTAAAGTCAGAAGGGAAGAGAGCCGTAGGAGTGTGATGCTTGGGAAAAAGGTTGCTGGTGCTTCTCTTAAGAATTCAGCATTGGCTGCATTTGATGCCAATAATAACAAGAATCTCCCCTACCAGCAAAGGGTCAAAAGCCTAGAATTTGGTGTGACTACTGTAATAAACCTCGACATACTCGGGAAAATTGCTGGAAGCTTCATGGCAAACCTGCAAACTGGAAAAACAGCAAGGCTGGTGATAAACCTAGACAATGTGTATCCCTCAGCAAATGAAGTCGAGATAAGTCCATTCACTAAAGAGCAGATGGATCATCTTCTCAAACTGCTAAAATCCAATCCTTCACCAGGTACTCCTAGTGTTTCTCTTGCTCAAACATGTAATAACCCTAATGCTCTATCTTGTAATTCAAATTCTGCTCCGTGGATTATAGATTCAGGAGCTTCTAATCACATGACCTCTAAATCTCACTTATACAGTACCTATTCACCCAGTTCTGGCAATGAAAAAATTAGAATTGCTGATGGTAGTTTCTCACCTATTGCAGGAAAAGGTTTAGTAAAAATTTTTGAACAAATAGAGCCAAAATCTGTTCTTCATGTTCCTAAACTTGCATGTAACCTTTTATCTGTGAGTAAACTATCCAAAGATTCTAATTGTCGTGTTACTTTCTTTGATTCTCACTGTGAATTTCAGGACCAGAACTCGGGGAGGATGATTGGCAGTGCTAAGATGATAAAAGGTTTTTACTACTTTGATGACAACCCTTTCAATGATAAAAAAGCTCATGGACTTGGTAGTAGTCGTTTAATTCCTGTTAACGAGCAAATAATGCTTTGGCACCTTAGGTTAGGTCATCCTAGTTTTCCTTATCTTAAACATTTGTTTCCTACTTTGTTTAAAAATTTGGATTGCTCATCCTTTCAATGTGAAAGTTGTTATTTATCAAAAAGCCACTGTGCTAATTATATCTCAAAACCCTACCGTCCTTCAAAACCATTTTATTTAGTCCATAGTGATGTTTGGGGACCTTCAAAAATTAGCACAGTCTCAGGAAAAAAATGGTTTGTGACTTTCATTGATGATCACACACGGTTGTGTTGGATATATTTGATGAGTGAAAAATCTGAAGTGGGAAAATTATTCAAAACCTTTTACAATATGGTTGAAAATAATTTTCAAACAAAAATCAGCATATTACACTCTGATAATGGACTAGAATATATTAATGAATGCTTGGGAAGTTTTCTAAATGAAAAAGGTGTTCACCATCAGTCCATATGTCGAGATACCCCCAAACAAAATGGAATTGCTGAAAGAAAAAATAAACATCTTCTTGAAGTGGCCCGTACGATGATGTTTTCTATGCATACATTCTGATTTACCTTTAAAGGTGTTTGGCTGCACTGTTTTTGTTCATATACCTAACACATTTAGGTCTAAGCTTGATCCTAGGGCTGAAAAATGTGTTTTTATAGGTTATGCACCAAACAAAAAGGGATACAAGTGCTACAACCCTCAAACTAGGAAAACTTTTGTTAGCATGGATGTCTCTTTTTTAGAAAGTTAGCCCTTTTTTGGCAAAAATCATCTTCAGGGGGAGATAAAGAACAAAGACAACTTTTGGAGTATTTCTACTCCTCTACCAAATCCAGTCCACAATATTTCTGAAGCACCAATAGTGGTAAAAGATGTTCAAGATGTTGAAAATTTAGGAGATCCCAATCTTCCGTTGCCAAGTATAGATGTTTCACAAACAGGGAAGGAAATACTATAAAAGGATCCAGAGCTTCTAGTTTACACTAGAAGGAGAATTCATCAGAATAGTAAAGATCAAGCTATACAAGACCAACCAAAATCCTCAAGGGATGGATCTTTGCAAATTCCAGGTAATCATAGCCTTATTCCTCTTTCTACTCCAATTCCTTCTCCAATTTTGTCTCCTAACAATGAGTTTCCAGATCTTAATGTTCCTATAGCTATTTGCAAGAAACCTGTTTGTACAAAGCACCCAATTGCCAAGTACTTATCTTACCAGAGGCTTTCTCACAATCATAGAGCATTTATAACTAAAGTTTCTCACTTGTTTGTTCCAAGAAACATTCAAGAAGCTCTGGGTGATCCAAATTGGAAACTAGCAGTTATTGAAGAGATGAATGCTCTTAGAAAAAGTGGCACTTGGGAAGTTGTTGACTTGCCGAGAGATAAAAAGATAGTTGGGTGTAAATGGGTATTTACCGTGAAATGTAAAGTTGATGGAAGCATAGAACGGTATAAGGCAAGACTTGTGGCAAAGGGATTCACCCAAACCTATGGAATTGATTATCAGGAGACATTTGCTCCAATGGCAAAAATGAACACAATTCGGGTTCTACTTTCCCTAGCCGTGAATTCAAATTGGCCATTGCATCAGTTAGATGTTAAGAATGCTTTTCTAAATGGAGATTTAGAAGAGGAAGTTTTTATGAGCTTACCACCAGGATTTGAGGAAAAGTTTGGTGAAGGTAAAGTTTGTAGACTAAAAAAGTCTTTATATGGACTTAAATAATCTCCGAGAGCATGGTTTGAACGTTTTGGGAATGTAGTAAAGAGCCATGGTTATTGTCAAAGTCAAGCAGATCATACTATGTTTTATAAACATTCAAGAGAAGGAAAAATTGCTATCTTGATTGTTTATGTAGATAACATAATTTTGACAAGTTCTGATGATGATGATGAATTAGAAAGATTGAAGAGGAGACTTGCTGATGACTTTGAGATCAAAGATTTAGGAGCTCTAAAATATTTTCTTGGGATGGAGTTCGCTAGATCAAAGGAAGGTATATTTGTTAATCAAAGTAAATATGTTCTTGATTTACTTGGTGAGACAGGTTTACTTAGGGCCAAGGCATCTGAAACTCCAATTGAACCTAATCGAAAGCTTCAGTTTGCTAAATCTGAAGAGGTGATGAACAGGGAACAATACCAATGACTTGTTGGAAAGCTGATTTATTTATCTCATACACGTCCCGACATAGCTTTTGCAGTAAGCATGGTGAGTCAGTTCATGCATTCACCAGGACCTGAACACTTTGATGCTGTTTATAGAATTCTGAGATACTTACTTAAAAGGAACTCCTGGGAAAGGATTGTTATTCAAAAACCGTGGGCATCTACAAATTGAAGCCTACACTGATGCAGACTGGGCAAGGAATGTTCCTGATAGAAGATCTACTTCTGGCTATTGTACTTTTGTTGGTGGAAACCTTGTTACTTGGCGAAGTAAAAAACAAAATGTGGTGGCAAGGAGTAGTGCATAAGCAGAATTTAGGTCAGTTGCTCAAGGAATCTGTGAGGTGATTTGGATTAAAAGACTCCTAGAAGATTTGAGGATATCTAATCCATCACCTATGAAGGTGTATTGTGATAATAAAGCAGCTATTTCGATTGCTCATAATCCAGTTCTCCACGATAGAACAAAACATGTTGAAGTAGATAAGCATTTTATTAAAGAAAAACTTGATAATGGATTAATTTGCATGGTGTACATCCCAACCACGAATCAAATTGCTGATGTACTGACTAAAGGGTTACTCAAGGCACAATTTGACAGGTTGATTGGCAAGCTGGCAATGGAAGACATCTTCATGCCACCTTAAAGGGGAGTGTGGAAAATTAGGCTGATATTGAGCAATAATTCTAGGAGTTAGTTAGCTGAAATCTTGCTAAATTATTTAGGATGACTTGATTAGATTGTTAATATGTAGGGATTTTTTCTATTTTTAGTCAGATGCAGGCAATCTCCTTAAATCAAGGGATTTGGTCTAGAATAGATTATTAGTTTTCTTTTTTTTTTTTTTCCCTTCATGATCTCCTATAAGAGGTGATTCTAACTCATTTGACACAACAAAAATTCCAGCAAGTGAGAGGAGCTTTGAAGGAGTTCAGCAATTCTCTCAATTAAATTCAAGGAGATCCACGGCGTTCAAGGCGTTCTTTGCGGAATCCATATATTCTTGGCGTTTAATTCGATATTAAGGTGTGAAGCCCCCGAATTGGCGTTATTCTATTCCAACCAAATTCAAAAGAGATCCACAGCGTTTTAAGGCATTCTTCGCAGAGCTCAAGATTATATTTGGAAGGGAAGAATCAGAGGATTAGATTAGATATTGAATCCACAGCTAACTGATAAGTTTCAATTTTATTTTATTTATACGATTTTTCTTGTCTTGTAATTTAATTTTGCAAACAAAGAAATTTGTTGTTACACTGGTGCAATTTAAACACTTCTGGTTATGGGCAAAGTGCCAAGCCAAAATCATACATACCGTCTAAATCTGTCCCTGAGACCTCAAGAAGAAGCACACTATGTATGTTGTTTTTATTAATTTATTTACCTTTTGATCCATCCACTTTGGTTAGTTGTTCTTGACTTATAAAACTTAAGTTACCCCCACTATCAGAAATTGAACTAAACAGCCCCCTAATTCTTATGGTCTATTTGAAAATAGATGGTTCTCTAGACTGATAGACGTGATCATTTTCTCCTCAGATTAGTCTCAATTAAAAGTAGTAGTTATTTCCAATCTTCTATTCTTGCATTGCATGCATGTGGAAAAATTTGTGATGAGTAGTTCCAGGGAATACAGTTATGTAAAATATCCACTTCTGATTTTTCTTCTTCCAAAATCTTTGTAGGATAATATGCACAAATAAATATAAATTGAAGATGGTTGTAATTTTTCATTCTGGAGTTATGTCACCTGATGCCACTGTGGTAGATGAAAGAGACATTCCAAGTTCTACTAATGATTATAATGACCCTAGCTTTGGAAAAAACAAGCAAGCAGAACTTGTTGATGATCATTATGCATTAAAACTCCAACATATCAAAGCTCATGTAGTTTGAATAATATTTATCCTTGTCTTTATTAAGGCTAATTTTGGACCGCAATTTTAGCTAGGACAAGGAGATGATAAAGAGTATAGCATTTAAAAAATAAAGCTAAAATTTCTATAATTTTTCGTGAGGAAAATTTTTCCTTAGTGTTCTTGCTTAAGATCCAAAGACACTGCATGTGTTCAATTAATATTGATACTTGACTAGTTAATGCAGAATTTGACTTGCGTGTTTTGCCAAAGACTAATGATGACTCCTATTTTGGCTCACTGGGTGGAAAAGATAAGGAAAGACTTTAGTCCGATCACAAAAGTTGGTATTTGACTTGGTAGAAGATTTAACTGTGCAAGTACTTGGCGGTCCTGGATCGCAGGTGGTTGAAAACTATGGGCTAATCTATCCACATTTTAAGGTTAACAGTGGTGATGGATGTTCTAGGTAGAAGAGCTAACAGGAAATTTGGTTGTGATGGGATAAAGTGGTTCATAGCTTTTATTAATAGAGTTAGTTCATCAAAGGCTTGAGTATTGAACAGAAGGATATAAGAAACCTAGCTGAAGAAGTTCAAAAAACACTCCTGAGATTGTATTTATCCAAATGAGGATTCAAAAGGATGTTTAGGGAAAGTTCATATATGCTGATATTTAATGTATTTCTGGTGTCTAAAGGCTCTAAGTAGACTTGTGTCATATGCATATCCAAACTCTTTATGGAATTGGCATAACAGAGAAATAGTTTATGGCTAAATCCGAATGTACATCTCTTGACTAACAGCAAAGCATATTTCACTTCAAAATGAAACCCATATTGGTTAATTTCCATTCGGATGTGACCCTTGGCTTGAAAAGTCGAGCTAGTATTGTGCTAATGGTTTTTACCAATACATGCTTGCTTAGCCTTAGGCAGATGGGCTAAAAGAGGTCAACAGCCACCATGTACTCCCTGGAGGAGCTGAGTTAATTATTACCCTGGGGTGGTCTCTATGTTGGGGTTAAAAGTTTTCCTTTTCATACCTGCTTTCATCATGCAAAGTACTGGGATGATTCTCACCCTAGTCTCATCTAATCCTGTTAGATTTTGCAATTATTTTGTGCATTCCAATAAGAAAGAATTGATTTAAAAATTAACTTAATCTTTTATAGGGAGCAATTGAATCATGACTTATATTGTTGCTATGTCAGAAGTTTCTTGCAATGCGTAAGTCTGCCAGTTATTTCTTGGTTATTTATAGTATTGTTAGTTTTTTCATGCTTTACTCCCCCCCTTAACCAGTTGCCTTTAAATTCCAAAATTGCCCTCCTTTTCCTTGGTAAAAGTGAATATGAAATTGTTATCCTCATCTTTCAACTTATTCACTTATTTCTCAAGATAACTGAAAGTAGAGAGTTGATTGAAATTGTCACAAGATCTGAATGGGTCAATTCTATTATACTTTCTAAAAAGATTTCTTCTGACAAACAATAGATACTGAAGGAGAACTAAAGTCTGGATTTCATGTGCGATATAGTAGCAGGTGTTGAGTTTCACATGGAAACCCTATATAGAATATTTAGACTAATGTGGATTATGTGAACATGTAGACTTTATTTTATTGTTGGGGCTTGCCCTTAGAAAATCTAACCGAATGTTGGCAAATACCTAAGCAAGGTAGTCTTTGGGAGGGGATGACTAGTTAAACCACCGATTTTGCAACTGCCATACAAACAAATTATTCTCATGGCTTATTTTTCCTTACTGATGGATATATTTTGGAAGCAAAGTAATATATGTACAGGAGTATTTATCATGAGTAAGGAGTGATTAGAAAGAACAGAGTGTTCATGGTGCTTATATATACAGAATCCTGATTCCAACGTTTCCATTCTTCATATATGGAACTTAAGTCTAGAACTCTTTTTTATGGTAATATGTTGTTGTATAAGGAAATAAAATTACCTGATTATTTATTGGCGCAGTGGTCCTTTGCTAATGATTGAGTTTTTAGTTTTGTTGTTGCAAGGAGTGTTCTCATGTGATGTGTGTTTAATGCTTTGCGATTAATTCAGAAATATGGCTTGGTATAATGCCCATCACTCACTCATTTTCATTTTCGCTGGTGTCAAATGATGTTCTTTGCTCCTTGACTTGTCTTCTTTCCTTCATGTCCATAACAACTGATTTAGGACATGCAGCCTATTCCTCCACCAAATAAGGCGAAGGAGGACATTCTTTTGTTTTTACAACTTTATGACCCAATCAGAAACTGAGGTCAAGGGTATTCCATGCTAATTATGTCATTATCTCCGACATTGGAAAGACATATTAGTGTTGTCCTGTGTGATATTTCTCATCTCTTCTAAAGCATGTTGGACTTTTCTCTGTGAGCTTGATGGATTGTGTTCTTATCAATCTGTTCAAATAGGAATCTTTACTAGGAACTGAGATAATATATTGTGTTTATGTAGCTCTTCCTATGGATTTCCAACTGCTGAAAATGAATAGCTATATACTATCCTCAATGTTCTTCTATAAAAACAGCATCCAAGTCTCAGTTTTATGTCACCCCATCTTACTTTAGCAGAACCGATCTATGTACCGAGTTTTATTCTTTGTGATTAGGTATGTCAGACAGCTATTTGTAAAAGGCTGTCCTATGGAAATATTGAAAAAGCTTAATGAAATGGCGGGCTTTGCTCCTGATGAAGAAATTGAAATCTTTGAGGTTAGTCCTTTTTTGGTTTTTCCTGTTTTGCTCTGAAGTGCATTTTATTTCATATCTTTCAGCTGTTGGAGTTTCTAGCTTTTCTTACTCTTACATTTATGTTCAGAAAATTAAATTCCATTCAGGTGAGTAATGTTTTTGACGTCCTGAATCGCTGTGAAAATAGGGATACTGTTGAGGAATTGAATGATGTTGCTGATAATTGTGGGATGCATTTGAAGGATGTCCTAATGGGTCAAATTCTGGTCATGATGATAATACTCCGACTGACTGTATTGATGATTGTAATACTGGGAAGAAGTGTCTGATACAGTAGATGATGAAAGAACTGTTAATGATGACGCTATCGGTGCCGGTGATGGTGTCAGTGATGATGTAGAACTGAGAAATAGTGGGGAAATTGTCCTTCTTGTTGTATGTGAATGTGGTGCAGATAAGTCTGAGGTAAATTTGTCTAAACCTCCTCTGCATATTGAGAGAGCTAAGATTGGTACAGGTTCTGATCCTGATGGTGCTCAAAACTGTCATGTTAATTCATATAGTGTTGCCACTGATGGTGTGTGTTTCCATGGTCTTAATAAACTGTTTGATGGGGGATTTGGTGGTGTTGATAGCTTTGCTGCGCCCTCTATGCCCTCTTGCACACCCTCAAAGAGCCTTGCCCCTTCTTCTTCTCTCCAGCCACTCCCCAACATTCTGCTCAAGCCCCTCCTATTCTATCCCTCGTCAAATCCACCTCCCAGTCCTGCTTCATATAACACCCCCCAAATTGCTTCCCTTCTTCAAACCCTCCAACCAAATGACTTTGTCCTTGGCATATATACAAAAACCTATTGCGATGAAATCTTAGGTCTTAATTCCCCTTGTGACTTGTCAACTGAAGATATCTTTCAGGCTGCCCAGAAAGCCCAAAACAACCTTAGAGCTGAATTTGTGAATGAGTGGGTTCATCAGGATATTGAATCTCGCAATAGGCATAGATCTCAAAGACTTAAAGGCAAGGGGTAGTGGTCTTCTTGTGACTGATTCTTTGTTGCTGATGGTTTTTTCGGACAGAATCTTGGCACCTTTCTTGGCCGCAGGATTCTGTCTTTAATTGTTTCACGGTCTCTTGAGCGATGATCTTTATTGTTTTTATTGGTTTAGAATTTTGCTGCAAGCTGTTTGGCAGGTGGTTGTTCTGCTGAAAGTGATGTGAACCTGAAATGTAAAAGAACAATTTGGCTGGATTGGCAAAAAAGTGGGCTGAGCTTTGTTTTTGCTGCTCAGGGCTGTGGCTGTCAAATTCTCTGTACAGGGCAGATCGTCTGAATCAATCAATTTCACTGCTGGTGTGGTCTACTGCCTATCTGCTGACTGCTATGCTATGGTTTAATGCCTATCTGCTGTTTTGCTAGGTTTGGTTAATTTTGGATGCCATTTTTGAACTATTTCTGCTACTTTTGATGCTGTTAGCTATTGAAATGTGCAACCTTGATTCGTGCAGATAATAAATATTGTTGCTGCTACATTTCTCAAGTAGAATCTCGCTGTTGCTCTTAATTGTCTTGCGTGCATCTTCATTGTGCTAGAACTTGTTGAAACTGTGCTGTTTTGCTGCTCAGAATTTTGTTGCAATTTGCTTTAATTGGGACTCGATCTCTTCAGTGCATGTTGCCGCTGTAGTGCACGTTTTGCTTCTGTATTTGTTTCTGCTGGTTTTAGAGAGGGGCTAACCAGATTTCAGCAAAAACTTGGTGATGTGATCAGCTTCACTCTTGATTTGTTGCTGCCAAAAGCTTGGGATTAACATGAACTTAATTTCTCAATTGGGATGTGCTAGTTTTTCTTTTGTGCTAGAACTTTGCTGATGCTTTGGTGGCATGCAGAACCTTGATTTGTTTCTGCACATTAGGTGGTTAGTTGCTTAATTGGACAGAATTTTTAATCATGCTTTTGGCAGCAAAATTGACAGCAATAAGATTTTGGATAGTTGAATTGAACTGTGCTATTCTGATTTCTTGCCGGGGCACCTTTTGATGCAAGATTAAGTGCATCTGTTCATCTCTCCATTCAATTTTCCTAAAGGTGGCAGCTTATTCTATTTTTGATAGAAGAAGGATTCGATCCTGGACAATCTGGAGTGTATCGTGCTGGCTTGTGTTGGAAAATTGCAGTGGGTTGGAATCGAACTCTGGTTTCTTTGGAGTTTGCTTCTCATTTTTTTGTTGGCAGTGGGTTTCCGACCCTGTACTGGATTTTAGAGGTTTCTTTTCCATAATTTGCTGCGAATGGCATTTGATATCTGCTTAGATGGGCGCCCACATTTGGTCAAGGTTCTTTATATTAGTTTTAATTGAAATTTTTCTTATGAAAATTTTAATGAAAAAAAGAAGAAGAAGAAGTATATTTTGAACTCCATCCCTTATCCTCCCTAGTTTAACTCATTTCGCTGTGATGGGAAATCGAATTGGGCATTGAATTGGAGTAAATTTTGCCACATGGTGGAATTGGTCCTGGACCTTTTACTAGAATTCTAATTGTTTCCTTTTGCTGGAAGTCTAATTGTTTTCCTTTTGCTTGAAATTTGTAGTGGGAGAGCCTGTTCTTGTCCTAAAGATGGCTGTAATTGTATTGAAGAAACCAACTTGCTTGAAGACTACAATCATCAACATACATCTTTTTATTTTGCACCCATCTCACCCACTGGAGACCAGAACACGTTTTTTATTTTTGTGCACTGGACTTGGGATTAGTGAGATTTTCAATCCCTGATTGAGCTTGTTAGTGTTGTTGGCTTTAACTACATACTTTTTAGTTTTTCGTATATGTTAGGAGTGTAGTTTGGAACGAAGCATTTTATTTTGAGCTGCAAAAATTGCCCTTGTATTGTTTAGCTGCACGATGAGACAGATAGGAGACCCACACATACATATATGTATATACATTGTTAAGTGAATAATAAGAGAGCTAATTTATAAAGAAAACACCAAACAATTATGAGTTTATATTATATATGCTTTTTGGTTTAACGGAAAATAATGACAAATTGCAACAGTAGGTTACGAAAAGATATAACCCAGTTTCCCACATCTGCAGCTTCCACTAAAGAGAGTTAGCAAGATAGCTTGTCAAATGACAAATAAGTGGATGTCTTTTGACATTGTACGATGCACTAATTTGTCATTTTGTGAAGATGTGGGCATAATATAGCTAAAACATGCAGTTTGATTCATTTTGGTTTCTCTTCTCTTGTTTTCCCCTAATATTGCTACAAATCATTACTGCCTTATTCTCCAAGTGTACTTGTGTATGTGGTGTGTGCATTCGTCAGTGGCCTTATGACTCAAAATGGGGAAAATATTGCATTTGATAAGCAGGGATGGGTGCTGGTCAGAGAGATTTGTTTAATCCCTCTCTTATTTGGTATAAAGTTAAGTTAGGTTCATTACTTCGGCATGCATTATATCTTCAAAATCTGATATTTGTGCTTGCTTGAATTATGGATTAGCTTGTGATTGCTGTTAATGCTACGCATTCAGCACGCGTCCACCATTTGTCTTTGCAAGAAGAATAGATATTATCTGTAAAAGGTTGTGATGGGTCCAAGGTTTTTCATCTTTACATGTGTTCTTTTGAATGTGAATATGTTGGCTTCTCCAGAAGATCCCCTCTTAACTCACATTGTGGTAGAGATCCAAAGAAGGGGAGGAGAATTTGGGATAGGGTCCATGAAGGAAGAGATAATGTTGTTTGGATGATATGGAGATTAATGGGCAAGTTAGAGACCAATTGAGGAGAAGTGAACACTACAGCACAGATAGTTGACAGGACAAATATACTGGTTGCTCAGAAGAAAAGAAAACAAATGAGCCAAAAGTGAAACTTCCTGAGGAGCAAGCTCTCCAGTACCAGTTGGATGTTCTTGAGCAGGCAAAGAAGCAATACACTAGTGTTTTTCTTGAGGAGCTGGAAAAACACTAATAGTTGTCCTCCTTATGAAAAGTTTCAACGTTGAGTTGCAAAAAGAAAATAAGAAATTGCTGGCCCATCTTTTTGGTTCCCAAAGTTCCTCTTGTTTATTGGGTAGTATCTTACTGGGGGAATTAGAGTAGTAGAATTCCAATTCATTTAACTTGTCTAACTTCTATCTGAATAATTTTCTCTCCTTGTAGCACAAGCAAAAGTAATCTACAAACGAAGGGGTTATCAAGTGGGACATTACTGTGGCAAAATGGATCAAGATTTCTGGGATGCGTGGAGGTGGCAGCGTGAAAGTAAGCAGGTACTTTTGAATGTAATACCTATTGCTACACTTAATTTGAACTAAGTTATGATGATAATTGTGTCAAGTTTCTTTTAAATATAGTAAAGGATGACAACTACTTATATTTGCTATTCAAGTGAAAAACATCTTTTCCTACCTAAAGAATAAATCAAAGCAAAGCCATAATAATAACAAGTGAGACCATGAGATGTATCTGCTTGCTCTTGCAAAATTGAGATAAAGCTATTTTCTAAAATTGAGGATGATTTCCATTTATAGATCTAGCATTACCTTCTACTGAGAATACTTGTTTTTAAGCATGTTGTATTGCTTGTTAACAACTACAGCATTTATGTCCCGACTTTCATAATGAATACCATCCATCTTCCATTTCACAGCTTGTTTGGTATATTTATAGTTGTCAAATCATGGTAGGACTATGTGGCAAGCCTAGTTTGGTGCCTTGGTGAGTGCCTTGCATCTAGGCAGTCACCTAGCTACATGTTCGATAATTTATTAAAGATTAACATACGTAGAATAAAAGGATGATAAGATAATTCCTCCACCATCCTTTCTACAAACTTTTTCTACATTAAATATTTCATGCTGATGCTATAGTTCTTATTTTATGCATGTTTGGTACTTATTTTATGCATGTTTCACACTCATGCTCATATGCACTAGTGCATATCATCTTATGTTGTTTAATGGCATATGCTCACTTAAAAATATAAAATTTATAGCTTATGCTATTGTTGGCTAGCAATTGGTCTCACTATAGTTTCTGAGGATCTGAGGAGTAGGAAATTCTATGTTAAAATTCAATTTAGATTTGTTCTCCCACAACCGACATAGATATTCATACAAAATACATGTACTTGCTCATGTATACTTATGTAAACTTCTTATTTTGATTCAATGACTTAGATGATTAATGTCGAATTATAAATAAATAAGATTATTTTTTACCCTAAAATTCTTGCATAATTTAACTTATAGGGTGGTTGTGGAGTTGGAAGGTGGTTTAGATTTTGTAAATTGTCAAAACTAGAATTTAAGATGCTTGGCTCTGGATGACTGGAAACATTTTTGTATTCTTAGTTAGTCAATTCTGTATTATATTTATTTGTAAGTATGACTTTTTCTTCAGGTTCCACAAGCATTTCTAACTGCTCCGCAGAATGATGAAAGGGCGAACTATCAACTTGATGTCAAGTTCCAAAAATCATACATATACAAAGTTCTCTCTCTTTTGCAATATCAACTGTCCAAATGAACCATTTTGGAAAATAATATTAGAGCACTGACATGGGCAGTGGTGTTGCAGATGTGATTGGGCCTGATGAACTAGATGAACTGCGGTGTGTGGTTCTTCTTTATTATCATGCACAATCTTATATCCAAATGAAGGACTACCTCTTGGCTGTGAATGACGATAACAAACCACTTTTTTTTTTTTGATAATTAACGATACTAGACCTGAGGTAAGCAAGAAGATTGAACTACTTTCGAGCTGCTTGATCTGTTGAGTCTTAACAAACTCCTAGACCAAACGATCATGGCTTAATGTAATAAATGCCTTATATGTTAAGATTCTCACCATGTTTACCATCCTAAATTTGTGTTAAGATTTGGCATATTTGTTTGTTCCTTTGGCTGGACATAAATCTGCTGATCTGATTCATGATATTGATTGGGCTCTGGTCGAGAATGTTACAAAGACAGATACATGGAGCAATCTCGTTTAGAGAGCTAGGCCAGATATTTACCTTGGCACTAATGAATGAACGCTATGTGGAAACCATAGATGGATTTGGAAAATCACAACATGGCATGGCTTTTGAAAGAAATGTCATCCTACCTATGGGATTAGAGGAGCTGTTGCCCAAGTTGATGTGGTAAAAGCATCTAGATTAGCACCTAAGCGAGATGCTAGTGAAGTGCGCTGCCAATTTGATTTAACAAAAGGTGAAGTGATGATGGCTGATTGTTCTGATTGTTACTGCAACTCATTCTTAAAAGAGGCCCTATGCAGATTTTGTTCACTTTCATATGACTCCGGAGAACTCATTCCCAAGAAAAGAAGGCTGCCTTGGTCCTTTGGAGTATAGATCTTATGTTGATTATTATCTGCAAAAGTATGTTCTATTGCTACACTAGATTGAATACATTCTTATATTTATGCACTGCTCTCTCCCTTTCCCTTACATCAAGTCTATGAATATGTCCCTGTATTCTGGTTTCTCTATTTGCTGATTAGTTTTCCTCTGTTTTGTTCCTGGTTTGGGGGTTTGGGTTGGGGTGGAAGAAAGAGATTGTTAAGATTACCTTTAAAATAGTAGAAATCTAAGGGCCTATTTGGTTTTATTTCCATTTCCAATTTTCATTTCCATCATTTCTAAAATAGTGAGAATTAGTTATGTGATGTGATGTGGAAATGGAAATGTATTTTGATGAAATGTTTGGAAATGAATGATTATGTAGGTTGTAGGTGGAAAGAGATAGAAATAATGGAATAGAAAGAGAAGATATATAGATTATTGGAGAATGTGTTTTGAAAATGAAAATTGAAATTATGTTTGGTGAAATTTTTTAAAAAGTGATGATTTCTATTTTTGAAATAGTTAAATTGGTGGAAAGGGGGTTCGGAAATAAAACCAAACAGGCTGTAAGTCATTTTGTTCTAGTTACTTATAGCTTATCTCTAATGCAACATTTTATATGCTCTATAGACTTGACTTTTCTTGAAGAATGAATTCCTGGATAGATGAATTATTGTAATGGTGGGTGTAGAACCTCTCTGGATGTGCTTAAGATGGTTCCAGTACTTTAACATTGTTTTGAGAGTGCTGGTCTCAGTTTCTATAAATCCTTAAAACTTAGAGCAAATTTCTATTATGTACTTGCAATATGTGCATTTGACTATAACCCCAAATCCATTGTAGGTATGGGGTAGATTTAATGTATAAACAACCTCTAATAAGAGTCCGTGCTGTTTGATACTGCAGGAATCTATTGTCTCCAAGATTCGAACATTCAAAGGGTATGTTGTTTGCTATTAATAAGTTCCTTCTCTTATCCTTTTAGGCTAGATCATGTTGTTATCAATTGAATTAATGATGGAGGTTTCTACTATAGGTCATGACAGTGAATTTGAGGAAATACATGCATTAGAAGGTTCCTTGAATGTCAAGTTCAGGGGTAGGGGCTTGTATGTAGAGGCTATCTACAGCAAGTAGAATTTGTTGGGGATGCTGGATCATCTCAGCACAAGGCACCTATTTTTTAACATACACAGATTTACCTCCAGGACACATACCAACTTGCGTGCTAGTGCTGTGAATAATGAAGACTTCGCATGTGCAGTTGATAATTATGACCTTCATCTACATCTTCGGCAGAGATCAGATGCACTTGAGAAAACAGTTAAGTAGCCTTTTGTATGCAGCTTTTTGTTTCTTATTTTAAGTGGTGGATTCAGTTTCAGTTAATACATTATGATTTTTGTTCAATATCCCTCATGTGGTGATTGCTCTTTTTTTCCCTAGAAATAATTGAGTTTGTGACAGTGTACCCAATGTGGGCCAGAAACTTGTTTCCTATTATGTTATTGAGTATAGTTCTGCGAATTGATTATATTGGTTGGATATGGAGAAATTGTTAACTATTAACTATATTTGCCGCTAACAAGTAGAATCTGAAGTTGACTTGTCGTTAGGCTAAGGATGGGATGATTAATTGTATGAAGATAATTCCTCTGTCAATATAAGGTAGAGTATGCTTCTGAGTTTGAAAGTTTAAGTGGCTAAATCTTAAAATTCATTAAAATATGTAAACTATGCAAGGCAAAGTGGGTGGATGGAGAGCAAGAAACGCGAACAACTGAGGATTTTAAATTGCAGAATTGTTGTTCTCGTAACACATAGTAAATTATATCTATTCTCTTGTCTTGCCTAGCTCAACCTGCCTTGTATGTGTTGCATATAAAACCTTCAGATATGGAAGCTACTAATCAATATTCATGGAGTTCTATAATGGATGGGTTTGTTGGTCACAGGATGTGGAGAGAACTTTTTGAAATTTGTGTTTCTACTCTCACGTAGTTTGAGAAATTCTTGCATTGCTCTGTAATAAATGGAAGTTCATAATATAATTTACATGATATGTGGTTTTGTTAGAGTGCCCAAGCAACTGAAATTGCAAAGGACACTCAATTTAATCCCATACAGGAAAGGACAATTGCAGTCAAATCTCTTGTATCAATGGCCAACTACCTCCCTCTTATGGTTGAAACTACCTCTTAAGTTGCAAGCCAGTGGGCATTTTCACTCCTGCTACAGAGGGGTACCTGGTCCTAGGGAGAGTGTCAAGGTGTATAATGCTGAAATAAGAAATCCTTTGTACTTCTCTTTGCTTCCCCAAAGAGGGTGGCTGCCACCACATGTCAGTATGAGAATTTTTTATGTTTCTTTATAGAACAAACTTGATTTTTTTTCCCCTTAGTATGAGTATGTTTTGTAGTTGCTAATGTTCATTTTCAAAATTTTTAGTGCTTTGATTTGCTTGAACTGAATTTTTTCTTGATGATGCTGCTGAAAATGGAAGATTGTTGCATTTAAGCTGAGAACTGCAATGAAGATGTTGCAAGTGGCTCACCTTTTCGTTTTTGAGTGGTTTGATCGGATGGTTGGATTTTTGCTGAAATTGATGGCTTCCTAGAGAATATGGGGTGTTGTTTTGATGCTTAAGAAGTTCAGTTTATGGAAGGTTTGAAGTTGTAACAATAGATTATGCTTTTCTTTATTGGGACAAGAAAGAACTTTCTTTTGCATTTTTAACACCTCAACATCTTTCTCTTGTGCAGAATCATCCAAATCATTCTTGAGCAAAGCCATACCAATGAAAGGCCTATTGAGCAATAATTCTAGGAGTTAGTTAGCTGAAATCTTGCTAAATTATTATTTGATTAGATTGTTATGTAGGGATTTTTTCCATTCTAGTCAGATGCAGACAATCTCCTTAAATCAAGGGATTTGGTCTAGAATAGATTATTAACTTTCTTTTTTTCTTTTCCTTCATGATCTCCTATAAGAAGGGAACCATGCAATACTATTGGTAATAAGGAAAAAAGAGAACAAACAGAAACATTTTTTTTCTTCCAACATATGTTTTAGTCATTTAGTTAGCATGGTATCAAAGCCAAGTTAGATTATTAGCCATGTTAGACAGTTCGTTTGATATTGCTCCCTCCGAAACTATTCCTAATGTTTCCTTGCAAAATATTGAAACTAAAGCATCTGATACACACTCAGTTCATATTACAACTATTAGATTAAATGGAGATAATTTTCTGCGATGGTCTCAGTCCGTACGAATGTACATTAGGGGCAGAGGAAAGATGGGATACTTAACTGGTGATATGAAGGAACCAGCAAAGACAAGCCGTTGTATATTGCATGGGAGGCAGAAAACTTTATGGTCATGACATGGCTTGTGAACTCTATGGAAGAAGAAATTAGTTCCAACTATATGTGCTATTTGACAGCCAAGGAGCTGTGGGATAATGCCAACCAGATGTACTCTGATCTGGGTAATCAATCCTAAGTTTATGAATTGACTTTGAAACTTGGAGAAATTCGACAAGGAAAGGATAGTGTCACTAAGTACTTCAACTCACCGAAAAGGGTATGGCAAGATCTTGATATGTTCAATGATTATGAATGGAAGTCTATTGATGACTGCAATCACTACAGAAAGATGGTGGAGGACAATCGCATCTTCAAGTTTCTTGCAGGACTTAATATTGAGTTTGATGAGGTAAGAGGACGAATAATTGGGATGCGACCTTTACCTCCAATTAGTGAAGTATTTGTTAAAGTCAGAAGGGAAGAGAGTTGCAGGAGTGTGATGCTTAGGGAAAAGGTTGCTAGTGCATCTCTTGAGAATTCAGCATTGGTTGCATTTGATGCCAATAATAACAAGAATCTCCCCTACCAGCAAAGGGCAAATCAAAAGCCTAGAATTTGGTGTGACCACTGCAATAAACCTCAACATACTCGGGAAAATCGCTGGAAGCTTCATGGAAAACCTGCAAACTGGAAAAGTAGCAAGGCTGGTGATAAACCTAGACATATGTATCCCTCAGCAAATGAAGTCGAGATAAGTCCCTTCACTAAAGAGCAGATGGATCATCTTCTCAAACTGCTAAAATCCAATCCTTCACCTAGCACTCCTAGTGTTTCTCTTGCTCAAATAGGTAGTAACCCTAATGCTCTATCTTGTAATTCAAATTCTGCTCTGTGGATTATAGATTCAGGAGCTTCTGATCACATGACCTCTAAATCTCACTTGTACAATACCTATTCACCCAGTACTGGCAATGAAAAAATTAGAATTGCTGATGGTAGTTTCTCACCTATTGCAGGAAAAGGTTTAATAAAAAATTTTGAACAAATAGAGATAAAATTTGTTCTTCATGTTCCTAAACTTGCATGTAACCTTTTATCTGTGAGTAAACTATCCAAAGATTCTAATTGTCGTATTACTTCCTTTGATTCTCACTATGAATTCCAGGACCAGAACTTGAGGAGGATGATTGGCAGTGCTAAGATGATAGAAGGTCTTTACTACTTTGATGACAACCCTTTCAATGATAAAAAAGCTCATGGGCTTGGTGGTAGTCGTTTAATTCCTTTTAATGAGCAAATAATGCTTCGGCACCTTAGGTTAGGTCATCCTAGTTTTCCTTATCTTAAACATTTGTTTCCTATTTTGTTTAAAAATTTGGATTACTCATCCTTTCAATGTGAAAGTTGTTATTTATCAAAAAGCCACCGTGCTACTTATATCTCAAAACCCTACCGTCCTTCAAAACCATTTTATTTAATCCATAGTGATGTTTGGGGACCTTAAAAAATTAGCACAGTCTCTGGAAAAAAAATGGTTTGTGACTTTCATTGATGATCACACACGGTTGTGTTGGATATATTTGATGAGTGAAAAATCTGAAGTAGGAAAATTATTCAAAACTTTTTACAATATGGTTGAAAATAATTTTCAAACAAAAATCAGCATATTACACTCTGATAATGGACTAGAATATATTAATGAATGCCTGGGAAGTTTTCTAAATGAAAAAGGTGTTCACCATCAGTCCACATGTCGAGATACCCCCAAACAAAATGGAATTGCTGAAAGAAAAAATAAACATCTTCTTGAAGTGGCCCGTACAATGATGTTTTCTATGCATGTTCCAAAGTATTTATGGGGAGAAGCAGTTCTAACAACATCATATTTGATTAATAGAATGCCAACATGATTTTTGAATCTTACCACACCTTTAGAATGTTTCAAGAAATTTTTTCCTACATCTAGAATACATTCTGATTTACCTTTAAAGGTGTTTGGCTGCACTGTTTTTGTTCATATACCCAACACATTTAGGTCTAAGCTTGATCCTAGGGCTAAAAAATGTGTTTTTATAGGTTATGTACCAAACAAAAAGGGATACAAGTGCTACAACCCTCAAACGAGGAAAACTTTTGTTAACATGGATGTCTCTTTTTTAGAAAGTCAGCCCTTTTTTGGCAAAAATCATCTTCAGGGGAAGATAGAGAATAAAGACATTTGTTGGAGTATTTCTACTTCTCTACGAAATCCAGTCCACAACATTTCTAAAGCACCACCAATAGTGGTAAAAGATGTTCAAGATGTTGAAATTTTAGGAGATCCCAATCTTTCGTTGCCAAGTATAGATGTTTCACAAACAGGGAAAGAAACACTACAAAAGGATCCAGAGCTTTTGGTTTACACAAAAAGGAGAACTCATTAGAATAGTAAAGATCAAGCTATCAATTCAGCACAAGACCAACCAAAATCCTCGAGGGATGGATCTTTGCAAATTCCAAGTAATCTTAGCCTTATTCCTCTTTCTACTCCAATTCCTTCTCCAATATTATCTCCTAACAATGAGTTTCCAGATCTTAATGTTCCTATATCTATTCGCAAGAAACCTCGTGCTTGTACAAAGCACCCAATTGCCAAGTACTTATCTTACCAGAGGCTTTCTCACAATCATAGAGTATTTATAACTAAAGTTTCTCACTTGTTTGTTCCAAGAAACATTCAGGAAGCTCTGGGTGATCCAAATTGGAAACTAGCAGTTATTGAAGAGATGAATGCTCTTAGAAAAAGTGGCACTTGGGAGGTTGTTGACTTGCCAAGAGATAAAAAGATAGTTGGGTGTAAATGGGTATTTACCATGAAATGTAAAGTTGATGGAAGCATAGAACGGTATAAGGCAAGACTTGTGGCAAAGGGATTCACCCAAACCTATGGAATTGATTATCAGGAGATATTTGCTCCAGTGGCAAAAATTAACACAATTCGGGCTCTACTTTCCCTAGCCGTGAATTCAAATTGGTCATTGCATCAGTTAGATGCTAAGAATGCTTTTCTAAATGGAGATTTAGAAGATGAAGTTTTTATGAGCTTACCACCAGGATTCGAGGAAAAGTTTGGTGAAGGTAAAGTTTGTAGACTAAAAAAGTCTTTATATGGACTTAAACAATCTCTGAGAGCATGGTTTGAATGTTTTGGGAATGTAGTAAAGAGCCATGGTTATTGTCAAAGTCAAGCAGATTATACTATGTTTTATAAACATTCAAGAGAAGGAAAAATTGCTATCTTGATTGTTTATCTAGATGACATAATTTTGACAGGTTCTGATGATGATGAATTAGAAAGATTGAAGAGGAGACTAGCTAATGACTTTGAGATCAAAGATTTGGGAGCTCTAAAATATTTTCTTGGGATGGAATTCGCTAGATCAAAGGAAGGTATATTTGTTAATCAACGTAAATATGTTCTTGATTTACTTGGTGAGATAGGTTTACTTGGGGCCAAGGCATCTGAAACTCCAATTGAACCTAATTGAAAGCTTCAGTTTGCTAAATCTGAAGAGGTGATGAACAGGGAACAATACCAAAGACTTGTTGGAAAGCTGATTTATTTATCTCATACATGTCCCGACATAGCTTTTGCAGTAAGCATGGTGAGTCAGTTCATGCATTCACCAGGACCTGAACACTTTGATGTTGTTTATAGAATTCTGAGATACTTAAAAGGAACTCCTGGGAAAGGATTGTTATTCAAAAACCGTGGGCATCTACAAATTGAAGCCTACACTAATGCAAACTGGGCAGGGAATGTTCCTGATAGAAGATCTACTTCTAGCTATTGTACTTTTGTTGGTGGAAACCTTGTTACTTAGCGAAGTAAAAAACAAAATGTGGTGGCAAGGAGTAGTTCACAAGCAGAATTTAGGTCAGTTGCTCAAGGAATCAGATTATATGAATGTGAGAATATGAATATGAGAATATCTATGAGCCTCTGAGCATTCCTTTATATAGGCATCTTGCCAGAGACTTCTGAATGACTTGAACACCATTTGATAATTATCCTTTTTGAAGATGACGTCAAATATTCTTGACTTAATTGGTCCACGTACATAGATATGCCACGTGTCACAATTTAATTGGCCTGTTATTGTTAGGCCACCAAACTTGATTTGATCGGTTGTGCCATTTCATCTTGACACTTGTCAACATCTGATTTTGTATAAAATAATATTAAATATTAATTAAAATTAATTATTTATCATTTGAAATTGAATTTAATAAATTCCAATATACAAATAGAAAATTTTAAGTTAATAACTAATATATTATTTATACATGTCATCTTTCAATTGGCCCAAAAATTAATCCGTCTACAAATGCCCCCTCGAGACTTGTTCACGAATAATGTCTTCCAATACATTCCTGAGTGAATAAGTCACGATAATTATTATACATATATATATAATATACATATATTTAAATACACATATATATAACATGTGAGTCTTTAAAATATATACATATATATATAAATGCACACATACATATAGATATATATGTATAAAAATAACACATGAGCTTTCAATATATGTATATATAAGAGCTATTTGAAAACAAACAATTTCCACTTCTTGCAAATAAGAAAGAAAGCTCCAGCAGACTTTCCATTCCAATTTTCATTTCTCCTCAAGCCACATGGCCCCACACGAAATTAAGGCTAATCAAAATTTTCCATTGTTGCTGCTGTTTTTTTTCATTCTTTTCAATTACTGTTGCTTATGTTTTCATTTTTCTGCTGCTATTTTAACTGTGAGAAGTATCACCTTTGGGCCTCGTATCTTATATATATGCAAGTGTGGCCCACACAAAATTGATTCTCACTTGCACCACACAAAATCAATTTGATTTCCAGCATCTTTAGGGTCTCACATCTTCCAAAATCACTCCGCTGCGGCCAAGAGCAGCGTGCTTTTCATTCCAATTTTCATTTCTTCCCTCAACAAACAAGCCACACGGTCCCACATGAAATCAATCTTCAAATTAACTCTCTGACTAAACGCTTAAATTCAATTGCCGGATGCTACTGCTGCTGCCAATTCCGTTTCATAATTGCTGCCTCCCCTTTTTTTTTTTTGTTTAAAGAGAAGCTGGCAGAATCGAAATAAATTATCCTCAGCATATTAAACTTTGCAGAGTCTGACTTCGACTGGAATTTAAATTGCTACTACCATTAAAAGAAATCTGGTTTGTGATATTAGATTGACTTCAATCAGGACTTAATCTCCCAATTATATCGGGAATCAAGAAAAATAAACACTATAAAAGGAAGACTTCTCAGGGCAAACTTGGAGATAATCTGAAATTTTGAGTTGAAATTTTCTGGGCTTATTCATCTCTTTGTTCAATCATCCACTTTCTTCTTTGTCTCTGCACACCAGTTGTTTGAAGAAAAGCCACATAGAGTTTTTTTATTTCAACATAGCTCAAAAGAGAATTGCTTGGGCTCCGGCGGCATTCATCAACAGAAAATTCTTATCAACACATAGCAAAACACACAAATTTTGAAGACTTCAAGTAAGTCATCAAATTAAGAGATTTTTTATTTTTTTTAATCTTGTATTTTCTTATTCATTCCCCCTTTCTCTTATATACTTTCTCAAGTTTTGTTTTCTCTTCCTTTTTCTTTTATTGCAGGTTAGGAAACATAACCCATTCCTGATCAACTCGTGAGGATGTATATTGAGGATCACACAGAGCCATCTCCATGCATTATCATTGGGAGTGACAAAGACAACCTCAAAGTTAAAAGTACCAGATTAGTCATCCATAAATCGGCCAATGATGTTCTTCGTTCCGTACCTCGATCTCCTAGTAATTCCATGCATATTCAGGAGTGGTCCGAGGAGTCAACCAAGGAAGTGATTGATCCATGTTCTGGCATTACATCTCGTTCTAGGATACTTTTCTTGAAGTCGTCTCTTCATGATGTCAAAGCCACTAGCTCGGAATTTTTATTTGCAGGTTATCATTCCAATATTAATGGACGCTCAGTGAGAATTCCTGCATCAAGGTTTGGCGAAGTATCTTTTAATGCAGGTTATTGGGAATGGACAGAGGATGTATTGGGACATCATGCAAACACTCTTAGTCAAGCTAGAATCTATACAGCAGTCCATGCCTCGCTTTTCACATACGTCTGCCACAAGAACATCCTCCAAGCCTTCCTTGAGCTATGGTGTCCTTCCACGAACACTTTGCACACTGCGACCGGTGAATTTTCAATTTCTTTATGGAATCTTCGTGTACTTGGTGGATTGCCCATTCGTGGAGGTTTCTATGATGAAGTTATCCCTACTGCAAAAGGGCTACTTGGTGACGATAGACATGGCCCTTCTCAACCACGAAGCTGCAAGTATCTATTTTTGGCTTACCATATGCTTCCCAAGGACTCTGACTGTGTTCCTATTTTTGATTGGATTGGCTTTTGGTTTAAAGGACCAACGAAATATGCAGAGCCCCCTTTGAGGTTTTCCCGAAAGAGATCTACTGAGCCAAATATCTCTCACAATCTATGTGGAAGAATCGATGCATCACTTTTGCCTCGCACTAAGGAATATGATGAGCCATTTATGATGCTGGAGGTTGAAGAAGATGTTAGAGGGGAGACCTACTTGGCTGCTTTTCTTTTATGTTGTTATGCAGTTTTGTTTTACCACATCGCAAAGCAAATCTGATAGTGCCACTGTCTTCAAGGTTGCTCGTAGAATGGCAAATGGTGATTGTTTTTCTCTTGTAGTCCCTGTATTGGCGAGCATCTATCGTGGTTTAAGGAATATATCAACTTCGCCAAATCTTCAGGAATCTTCTTCTATCTTTCCCATTCATTATGTTTACAGTTGGATAAGGCACTACCTTGGCACTCATTTTTTATCCAAGATTGATATAGGAGGAGCTGAGATGGTCAAGTATGCAGGGGGAAACATGGCCAAATATTTTGATATTTCAGAGGCACAAGATTTGTTCCTCAGTATTAATCCTTCAGCTATTCAAAATCTACGCTCATATTCACGCAAGCAGTTCACAGTAATATATGGCTCATTCAAATCAAATACTTATAAAGACCTTTTTGTGGCTTTACATTCCAGCTATTTGACATTTCGATGTGGAAAAGAGCATATCATTGAAGCTTATAGCCCTCATCGATTCAGTCGGCAATGTGGATTTTGTCAACATGTTCCGGGGAACTTAAAGAAAGAGATTCTTACTTGTGATTTGCACGAGCTTGTTCAACTTTGGCTGTCATGTATTTTACTGAATACATCTCACAAACTTATCATTCCTAGCAATACTTCTTCCTTTCCATTGGCCTCAAAGGAGTATGTAGATTGGTGGGACAAACACTGGAAGACTTTACAAACAAAAGGTACTAAAATTGTTCTCAAAGTTAGTCAAAAAGATGTGGAATCAACTTCTGGCCAACTCAATCAACTTGGGGAGAGAATTGAAAATTATTCATCTGAGCTTGGGCATCCTGGAAAGAAGCTTTCTCATTCTAAACAGGCCTTAATGGAAGATCCCAAAAATAACTCAGCAGCTTCACCTCTTCAAAATCCTGTTGTTTTAGGGCAAATTAAAGGAGGGAATTTGGCTTCTAAGGAGTATAATATTGCTGACCATACCAAATTGCCATCTAAAAGACATAGTCTACTCAATGTTTCATCCCCCGCTGATGTTCCATTGGAAGGAAATGAAATAATCTCCGCACTTTCTTGCTCAAATGATGACTCCAGCAACTAATGTATTCTCAAGAAGAAACCAAAGGTTTTGGATTTAGATAACATCAGTATTAATTCAAATTTCTTTGCAGATGTCCCAAGTTCTTCTTTACCTTTGGATGAATTAGCAAAATATGTAAAGTTATTATATTTATTTATTATTATTTTTTTTTAACATATTCGCCAATCCTTTACACTAATCTTCCCTTTTTTTTGTTTTTTTTTTTAGCTTGCAAATCTTGAGATACCAATCCCAATTACATCAAAAGGTAGTGTTGGTTCGATAAATGGGGTTCATCCTTGTAACTTGCTTGAAACAATCACTCATCCACCTCTTGATGATGGCATCCAAGCTACTCATGACACTGCAAATTCCAACAAGCGACCAAAGGTGACATTTCCTGAAATTGCAAACGGCAAGGCTTTTGTTGATAAAGACAAGCCTAAAAAGACATTTGAAGCTCCATCTTATACACTTCCAGTTGTTGAAGTTTTTGAGTTTTGTCCTCAAGTTATAAAGGCTGAAGTTGACCAGATGTTTTACTCAAATTCTATTGGGAACGCATATGTCAAAAAATCATGAAAACTCCATTTGAGCAACTTTTAGGGATAAAACCAACGATTGATGATTTGATTGCAGAGATGAGATTATACATAAAAAAACACATCATCATCTTTGGAGAACAACTTGAGATCTTTCTTTGAGGGTGCTTCCAACTACACAAAGGTTAAGTCAAATTCAATTAAAAAAAAAACACAAGAAACCCATGAGAAAACACTATTTTTTGCACAACAAGATCTATTTGAGGCCGAGGCAATAGAAAGCGAAAGAGTTGAAGAGGTGAATGGCCTTAAGGATGAACTTCTTCAAATCTCCAAGCATCAAGAGGAATTGAGAACACGACTTGCCGAGTTAAGTAATAAGGAAAAACTTGCAAACTTATCACTCCACAGGGCTGAAGAAAACTTGTCCAATATTTAGAGAGAAGTAGCCACCAAAAGAGATAAAGTTTCAAAGCTTGAAGATACTCCATTTTTGACTGATCAAGAGGTTGAGACTTTAAAGATGATGGAGGCACTACTTGAAGAATCTCGCAAGGAATTAATAACTTTTGATATACTCGAATGAGTACTTAGCTACTTTATTTATTTATTTATTTATTTATTTGCACAATTGATGTAAAAGAACACTTGATCACTACATATGCAATAAAAGTTGTTCTTTTTTTTTTTTTTTTGAATTCTCCTTGTGCATTTTTTTTTATTTAGTATTTCTTCAAATTGATGCCAACTTCAAAGAAAAATTACATTACATGCCCTAACAACAGAATGGGATAAACTTACTTAAGCTTCTGAGTAAAACTGGCCATCTAATGAATTGAACTTGAAACCGATCAAAGCTTCTTCCAATGATATATTTGAAATTGATAAACCATCCAGAATCACTCCAATGGTTTGATTGAACTTGAGAAGTAAGTCATCCAAATTTGCTCCAATGATATGATTGAACTTGGGAAGTCCTCCAAACTTATTCCAGTGATGTGACCAAACTTGGCGAGCCATCCAAACTTGTCCAAATGATGTGATTGAACTCGGGAAATAATCCATCCACATTTGATCCAATGATATGATTAGCTTGTGGAACCATCTAAACAAACAACCTCCTTTCTTTTCTTTTCTTTTCTTTTTTATATGACTGAACTCAGGAAATAACTCCCAAGTTGCCTATGTACCCCAACAAGGGGATCAAGTCATTATATAGTTCAAAGTAAAGATTTCCTTTTAGGGGGGAGTGGTTCCGTTCACAGTTTATACTCATGCGGGACATTGGACTAGGTGGGGTTTTTTAATATTTTAGCCACATAAAATACCTTTAGTAGGGAAAGTTAGCAGTTTAACTACATGCACTACCTTTGGTGGTTACCGTACACAGTTTATACTCATGCGGGCCAGGAGTAACATATAGTTTAAGCTCATGCGTTAAAGAGAAACATGCAAATTAAGCTCATGCGTCAAAGAGCAACATGCAGTTTAAGCTCGTGCGTCGAGGAGCAAACTTCTTCATGGGTAATATCATTTCAAAAACTTACCATTTATGGGGGCCTATGCGCAATCCATCTTTGTCAACCAACTTGTAAGCACCATTGGTGTATACTTCTTTTATTACATACGGACTATCCCATTTTGACATAAATTTACTTCCCATTCACTGGGTAATGGTAATGGGCCTTCTTACTGCCAACACCAAATCTCCAACTTGAAAAGATCGCGGACGAACCTTCTTATTAAATGCCTTTGTCATACGTGCTTGATAACATTCAAGTTGTTGTTGCGCTTCCAGTCTTTTCTCATCTAATGCTTCCAATTCCTCAAGCCGAAGGCAAACGTTGTCTTTAGCAGTAAGTCCTTCTTGAATTGCTACACGAAATGAAGGTATTTGACTTTCAAGAGGGAGAACAGGTTCAACTCCATAAACCAGTGAATACGGAGTAGCCTGGGTAGCAGTCCGATGAGTTGTTCTATATGCCCAAAGAGCTTCTCCAACTTTTTCGTGCCAATCCCTTTTAGATTTTGACACTACTTTCTTTAGCAGGTTGCATAAAGTTTTATTAAACGCTTCTGCTAGACCATTTGCAGCGGCATTGTACATAGAAGAATTTATTGCCTAAATCCAAATTGTGCACATAATTTGTCCATCAATTTATTGTAGAAAGGCTTCCCATTATCGGTAATGATGTAACGAGGCACCCCATACCTAAAAACCAAATGACAACGAATGAACTCAACAACAGTTTCTTTCTTCACTTCCTTAAGGGGAATTGCCTCTGCCCACTTGGAGAAATAATCTGTAGCTGCTAATATGTAAGCATGACCAGCTGACGACTTAGGAGTAATAGGACCTACGACATCAAGACCCCATGCATCAAATGGCCATGAAGCAACTGTAGGATGTAAGGGTTCAGGAGGTTGATGTATAAAGTTAGCATGCATCTGATAAGCTTCACACCTCTTCGCATAATTCATACAATCTTTAACCATAGTAGGCCAGTAGTATCCCATCCTTTTTGATTTGAAAATGAAGCTTAGGACCCGACTGGTGAGCTCCACAAACTCCAGAATGTGCCTTGGCCATAGCTTCAGTTGCTTCTTCACCATTTAAACAACGCTGATAAGTACCTTCATAAGATCGACGATACAAAATGTCTTTGTATAAAATGAATCGAGATGACCTCCGACGCACCTCCGTCCTTCGACGAGGGTCTTGTGGCAGCTTCCCATCCTTTAGATAGTCAATTAGTGATGTTCTCCAATCTTCATCTTCACTAGCTGAGACTGATATGGCATTTGCATCTTCTCGATCAAGCTTTACGGGTGACGGCACAATCCATCTATTGCACACCGGGACATTTGTCGTTTCTTCTTCAGAAAGGGCCAAAGTAGTAGCCAAGTTAGCCAATGCATCTGCCATCCTATTTTCGTTCCTTGGGATGTGGCTTATGACAACATTTTCAAACTTCTTCAACAGACAAGACGCTAGCTGAAAGTAAGGAATCAAATCTTCCTTTTTAACTTCATAAACATTTAACAGTTGATTAATAACCAATTTTGAATCGCCATAGACTTCAATTTCTACAATTTCCAGTTCAAGAGCCATTTGAAGCCCAATAATCAAAGCCTGATATTCTGCAACGTTATTAGAGCACAATTCATTTAACATTACAGAATATGTCAAAACTTGTCTTTCTGGTGAAACAAATACAATCCCTGCCCCCGCTCCATCAGATCAAGCTGCTCCATCAAATAACATTGTCCATGCTGGCAGGATATCAACGAAGAGAGCCTCCTCATCAGGTAATTCATCAGATACTTCCCAATCTGCAGAAATGGGATGATCTGCTAAGAAATTAGCAAGAGCTTGTCCCTTAATAGCCTTTTGAGGTACATATGTGATTTCATACTGATTGAATACAACAGACCACTTGGCCAACCTTCCTGAGAGTACTGGTCTTGACATCACAAATTTAACAGGATCAGCACGTGAGATGAGTCGGATAGAATATGCCTCAAAATAATGCTTCAACTTTCTGATTGCATAAAATAAGGCAAGACAAATCTTCTCGACAGGAGAGTATTTCAACTCGTTCTCAGTCAAAGCTCTACTTAGATAATATAAAGCTTTCTCCTTTCCTTCTTCATTTTCCTGAGCCATGAGAGCACCGATTAACCGTTCTTGTGCTACAATGTACAGTATCAACGGTTTTCCATGTATAGGAGCTCCCAGAACTGGTGGATTCATAAGGTACTTCTTTATGCTCTCAAAAGCATTCTCACATCCTTTATCCCATACGAAATGAGCATTTTTCTTCATTAAGTGATTAAATGGTTGGCATCTTCCTGCAAGATTTGATATGAACCTTCTTATGAATGCAAGATTACCTTGTAAACTGCGCAATTCTTTAAGATTCCTTGGAGGCGGCATCTTCTGGATAGCATCGATTTTAGTAGGATCAACTTTAATTCCACGATGTCGAACTATGAAGCCAAGGAACTTGTCAGATGTGACACCAAAGGCACATTTGAGCGGATTCATCTTCAAGTTGTATTTTCTCAGCCGATCAAATACCACACGGAGATCTTCCAAGTGATTATCTCTTTTCTTAGTCTTGACCACGAGATCATCAAAGTAGCACTCTACCCTTTTATGTAGCATATCATCGAAAATGTTTTGCATAGCTCGCTGATAAGTTGCACCTGTATTTTTCACCTTATAACAGTAAATACCCTTAGGTGTGCGAAAAGCAGTACACTCCTCATCTTGCGGCGACATTCTGATTTGATTTTACTCGGAGGATCCATCCATGAAAGATAAAGCTTCATGTCCAGTGGTTGCATTGACCATAAGCTCAATAATAGGTAGTGGAAGTCATCCTTTGGACATGCTTTATTTAAATCTCAAAAATCAACGCAAATACGTATTTGGCCATTCTTCTTCTTGACTGGAGCGATGCTAGAGATCCAAGTTGGATATTTCACTTCTCTGATAAATCCTGCATCAATAAGCTTGTTGACTTCAGCATCAATTAGAGGGACGAGCTCCGGGCGAAGCACTCGCTGCGACTGCTTTACTGGACGAGCCCCATGTTTTATGCCAAGGTGATGAACTGCAACTTTTGGATCTAATCCTAGCATTTCTTTGTAGGTCCAAGCAAAGACATTGCTATATTCGCTTAAGATTCCGAAATATTGTTCTTCTTCTTTGGGATTTAAAAGCTTGCTAACAAATATGGGACGGGGCTCTTCTATTGTGCCAAGATTCAACTCCTTAAGTTCATCGACAGTCGCTTGTCCACCATCTTCAAGTTGTGAAGGAACTTTTAGGAATCCATCTTCAAGAATTTTTGAATCAGGCTCTTCATCAATAGCGATGTGGTTACATGCATGTAACTCATCATTTTCTTCGCTGTATGGGTGTTCGAGCTCAACAACTTGTATCCTCTGGAATGTAATGCTCTATTTTAATGTTCCATCTGCTTTTGAAACTGGAGTAGGCACCATTATCCATGATGGGTAGTTTATAACTTGTATGAAACCACTTGCCACCAGTCTATTGAATTCTTCAAAACACGGATCATGCGGTGCGAGATTTAGCTCCTCTTTAACACTTATGTAATAAGAGCTGATGGTGATTTCCACTTCATCTTCATCTGCACCATTCTTTTCGTATGAATGTTCTACAATGCGCTGCTTTATTTTCACAGGCTTGTCCATTTTAATGACTACGATTGTATTGCACCAAGAACAGATCACAAACAAGCGAGAAATGAGTACAAGGAAGCAAACCCTTATAGTATATGCATTCGAACAATTTTTCAATTTCCCCTCACTAGAAGCTGGAGTTAGAAAGGAGAAAATGAGGTAGAGGAGGCCGATTTTCAGGTTGGGAAAGAAGAAGAAATGCAAAGCTTGAACACATGATGCAATGCAGGGGGGGAGACTTTGGAGGGAATGCAAGAAACTAATTCTCACACTTTCAGCAATGTGATATCCGAATTTTGCTTGCACTCTATATCTATATATAGAGGGTGGAAGGTGTGATGCTAGTTCGCATCACACCTTCCTCAAGGTGATCGCTCAAGTGGCATGCCAAGTTGGCAAATTTAAAATTCAATTCTTTCTTGAATTTCATGAGCATTTCAATTTCATTTTGAATCTAATTCCAAATTAATTAAGATGCTAATTTAAATGAATACTTCATTTAAATTTTCCTTCCAAAAAGTATTCTTCCCATTAATAAAATTAAACACTTTAATTTAATTGGATTAGAGAATATGTGTATTTCAATATCCGAGAATGTATGTGAGTCATTGAACACTCCTTTATATGGGTGTTTAGTAGAAGACCCCCAAACGACTTGGACTTCTTTGATACTTATCTCTTTTATACAAATGTTAAGAGATAACATCAAATATTTTGACTTGACTGATCCATGCACTTAGATACACCACATGTCGCAATTTAGTTAGTTTGGGATTACTAGGCCACCAGACTTGATTTGATCGGCATGATACACCACCTTAACACTTGTTGATATTTGATTTGTGCATAAAATAATATTAGAATATTAATTAAAATTAACTATTTATCCATTGGAATCAAGCTTAATGAATCTCGATACATAAATAGAAAGTTTTAAATTAATAACTAATATATTATTTTACGCCCGTCACTTTTCATTTGGCCAAAAAATTAAGTCGTCCACACTTACTAAGTTGTGATAAAATAATGAATACTAGCAATTATTCATTAGATTTTTTATATATTTATTCTTTGTATTATATATATATATATATATATATATTCCTTTAGAGCATCAACACATAGCAGATACACAAATTTTAAAGACTTTAGGTGAGTCATCCAATTGAGGGATGTTCCTATCATTTTTCCTTCTCTTTTGTTGCATGTTAAGAAACATAACTCATTCCTGATCAACTCATGAGGATGTATATTGACGATCACGCAGAGCGATGTCCATGTATTATCATTGGGAGTGACAAGACACCCTCAAAATTAAAAGTACTAGATTGGTTATCCATTAAAACTTATTCTAGCATTGTGTTGAACTCGACAGACCATCCAAACTTGTTCAAATAACATGATTGAACTTGGGAAATAAGTCATCCAAATTTGCTTCAATGATATGATTGAATTTGGGAAGCTATCCAAACTTATTCCAATGATTTGATTGGACTTGGCAAGTAATCCAAGCATGTTCAAATGACATGACAGAACTTGGTAAACAACTTCTTCTTCTTCTTAATGATACCACTGAACTTGGGAAATATCTCCCAAGCTGCCTACGTACCCTATCAAGGGGATCAAGTCATTACGTAATTCAAAGTAAACATTCTTTTTGGGGGAGTACTGGTCACAATTTATATTCTTGTGGTTCAAGAGTATCCATTGCTTAACCACCTTGGACTAGGTGGGGTATTTATCATTTTATCCACATGAAACACCTTTAGTGGGGTAAGTTAGCAGTTTAACCACACGCATTACCTTTGATGGGTATCGTACACAGTTTATACTCATACGAGCTAGGAGTAACATGTAGTTTAGACTCATGTGCTAAGGAGCAAACTTCCTCATGGATAATATTGCTTCAAACACTTTCCATTTATGGGGCCTATGTGCAATCCATCTTTGTTTTGTCAACCAACTTGTAAGCACCATGGTGTAGACTTCTTTTACCACAGATGGACCATCCCATTTTGACATGAATTTACTTCCCATCCACTTGGTGATGATAATAAGCCTTCTTACTGCCAACACCAAATCTCCAACTTCAAAAGATCGTGGATGAACTTTTTTATTAAATGCCCTTGTCGTATGTGCTTAATAACATTCAAGTTGTTGTTGCGCTTCAAGTCTTTTCTCATCCAATGCTTTCAATTCTTCAAGTCGAAGGCAAACATTGTCTTCACCAGTAAGTCCTTGAATTGCTATACGAAATGAGGGTATTTTACTTTCAAGAAGGAGAACAACTCAATAAACCAATGAATATGCAATGGCCTGGGTGGCAGCTCGATGAGTTGTCCTATATGCCCAAAGAGCTTCTCCAACTTTCTCATGCCAATCTCTTTTTTATTTTGACATTACTTTCTTCAGCAGGTTGCATAAATATTAAATGCTTCTGCTAGACCAGCTGCATTGTACATAGAGGAGTTACATATTGTTTGAATCCAGATTTTGTGTGGAGTTTGTCCATCAACTTATTGTAGGAAGGCTTCTTGTTATCAGTAATGATGTAAAGAGGCACTCCATACCTGAAAATCAGATTATAGCAAATGAACTCAACAATAGTTTCTTTTTTCACTTCCTTGAGGGGAACCGCCTCTGCCTACTTGGAGAAATAGTTTGTAGCTGCTAATATATAAGCATGACCAGTCGGTGACTTAGGAGCAATAGGACCTAAAACATCACGACCCCATGCATCAAACAGCCATGAAGCAACTACGGAATGTAAGGGATCAGGAGGTTGATGTTAAAGTTGGCATGCATCTGACAAGCCTCACATCATTTTGTATAACTCATACAATCTTTAACCATAGTAGGCTAGTAGTAACCTATCCTTTTAATTTGAAAATGAAGCCTAGGACCTGACTGGTGAGCTCTGCAAACTCCAGAATGTGCTTCAGCCATAGCTTTAGTTGCTTCTTCACCACTTAAATAGCGCTGATAAGTACCTTCATAAGATCAATGATACAAAACATCTTTGTATAAAATGGAGATGACCTCTGACGTACCATCATCCAACGACGAGGGTCGGCAATTTCCAATGCTTTAGATAGTCAATTAGTGATGTCATCCAATCTTCATCTTCACGAACTAAGATCGATACTGCATTTGCATCCTCACTATCAAGTTCAATGGTTGATGGCACAATTCATCTACTGCACACTAGGATATTTGTCATTTCTCCTTTGGAAAGGGTCAAGGTAGTAGCCAACTTAGCCAATGCATCTGCCATCCTATTTTCTTTCCTAAGGATGTGACTTAGAATAATACTTTCAAATTTCTTCAGTAGACAAGAGGATCGTTGAAAGTAAGGGATTAAATCTTCTTTTTTAACTTCGTAAACATTAAAAAGCTGATTAATAACTAGTTTTGAATCACCATAAACCTCAACTTCCAAAATCTCCATTTCTAGTGCCATTTGGCCCAATAATCAAAACTTGTATTCTGCAACATTATTACGGCATATTCATTTAACACGATGGAATATGTCAAAACTTGCCTTTCTGGTGAAACAAAGACGACCCTACACCCACTCCATCTGATCCAGCTGCTCCATCAAATAACATTGCCCATGTTGGCAAGATCTCTACGAAGAGGGCATCTTCATCAGGTCATGTATTGGGTATTTCCAAATTTGTAGGAATGGGGTGATCTGCCAAGAAATTAGCAAGAGCTTGTCCTTTAACAGCTTTTTGAGGTACTGATATGAGCACTGGAGACACCGCCGGGCAAGATGGTTATTTCGGCATTGGAGGGGAAAATGGAGATTGCAACCTGCCAAAGGGACCTATCACAAGAGCAAAAGCAAAGAGGCTAAAAGATGGCTTTGCAAATTTGGCTAAGTAATTTGTTGAAGAGATGCATCAAGAATGGGTTAAGAAAGAGAAGAACATGTCAAGAAGCCAAAAGAATGAAGTTGGACAGTCCATCACCTTATGCTTGGTGTATAAGACTTGAAAAGAGGCAAGAAAGCCAAAATAAGTCCCGAATGTGTGGGACTCATTGAGAAAAGAAGAAGATATGACCAAGTCAAACTCTTATTTCTAATTGGATTTGGGCTTGGATTATTATCCATAGGCTTAGTTTATATCTTATTTTAATTAGGGCTTGCAAGAAGAGTATAAATACTCTCTTAAAAATGTGTATGGCAGATTTTGATGAATTTTGAATTATTTTCTGCATTTTTCTCTCAAGAAAAACCACAACTTTGCTTGTTGCATCAAGAAATTGAATAGGTTCTTTCAAGGTACTAATTCTTGCTAGTATTTATTCAATTTTTTTATTCTTATTCCCAGTTATTTGTGTTTCTAAGATCAAGTATCTTAGGGGTTCAATAGGGAGGGTTTTTATTCTAGGATTCGTTTAAATATCAATTTATTTGTGTGTTTGGTTTTCGGGATCAATATATCCTTGGGGTTCCGCATCATTTGGTATCTAGAGCCAACTTGAGATAAATTTCTATTTTTCTTGTTTTTGTTTCCAGCCCCAAAAAAAAAATTGGGAAAAAAAAGAAAAAAAAAAGAAATTAGATTGTGAATTGACTGTGGTTTTATGATTCTTGAGTGATTCAATTTGGAGGTCTTTAACCTAGGCTTTCAAATTCAAAATTGCCATTGCATAAGCTAAATTGGCTACTTTTAGTTGTTGTTTGGAGTTGATTGTACATCAATTGGGTTAGAATTGAGTCATAATTGGCCTTCCATTGGGATTGACCGAATTCTTTGCGTATTTTCTATTTTATCATTTTTTTTATTCATTCTTTGTGTTTACTTTCTTTTTTTAGCCTAATTTGCATCTGTTCATGTTAGATAAGTAACATATTGCATTCTTGTTACTTAGCTTGCATAAAAATCACATGGTACACATTCTTTAGGTACTAAACTTTTGTATTCTACTACTTGTCATCCACAAACTGAAGTGATAACTAGAACTTTAGGTACCTTGTTGCGTGCTGTTGTAGGAAAGAATCTGAAAACTTGGGAGGATTGTTTACCTTTCATTGAATTTGCTTATAATAGGTCAATACATTCTTCTACAGGTTTTTCACCTTTTGAAATTGTATATGGTTTTAATCCTTTGCCTGTTTTGGATTTGATTCCTTTGCTTTGAATGATATTACTAATTTAGATGGTGAAATCAAGGCTGAAAAGGTTAAAACTATACATATGAAGGCACATGAGATGATTGAAAAGAGAAACAGATTGGCTGCCCAAAGAGTGAATAAGGGGCGGAAGCAAGTGATATTTGAACCTGGTGACTGGGTTTGGGTTCATTTGAGAAAGGAAAGGTTTCCTAATCAAAGAAAATGCAAGGTGTTGGAAAAGATTAATGATAACACTTACAAGATTGACATTCTAGTTGAGTATAAAGTTTCTACTACTTTTAATGTTTCTGATCTTTCTCCTTTTGATATGGATTCATATTCAAGGACAAATCTTTCAGAGGAGGGAGGGACTGATACGAGCACTAGAGGCATTGCTGGGCAAGAAGACGGTTATGGCTTTGCAAAATTGGCTAAGTCATTTGTTGAAGAGACGCATCAAGAATGGGCTAAGAAAGAGAAGAACATGTCAGGAAGCCAAAAGAATGAAGTTGGATAGCCCATCACCTTATGCCTGGTGTATAAGGCTTGAAAAGGCTCAAGAAGGCCAAAATAAGTCCCAAATGTGTGGGACTCATTGAGAAAAGAAGAAGCTGTGAACCAAGTCAAACTCTTATTCTAATTGGGTTTGCGCTTGGATTATTATCTATAGGCTTAGTTTATATCTTATTTTAATTAGGGATTGCAAGGAGAATATAAATACTCTCTTGAAAATGTGTATGGTAGATTTTGACAAAATTTGAATTATTTTTTGCATTTTTCTCTCAAGAAAAACCACAACTTTGCTTGTTGCATCAAGAAATTGAATAAGTTCTTTCAAGGTACTAATTCTTGCTAATATTTATTCAATTTTCTGATTCTTATTCCAAGTTATTTGCATTTCTAAGATCAAGTATCTTAGGGGTTCAATAGGGAGGGTTTTTATTCTAGGGTTCGTTCAATATCAATTTGTGTGTGTGGAGTTTTGGGATCAATATATCATTGGGGTTCTGCATTAGGTACATATGTGATCTGATACTGGTTGAATACGACAGGCCACTTAGCCAATCTTCTCGAAAGCACTGGTCTTGACATCATAAACTTGACAAGATCAGCACGTGGATGAGTCAGATGGAATATGCCTCAAAATAGTGCTTCAACTTTTCAATTGCATAAAATAAGGCAAGGCAAACTTCTCAAAGGGGGAGTATTTCAACTCGTTCTCCGTTAAGGCTCTACTTAGATAATATAAAGCTTTCTCCTTTCCTTCATCATTTTCTTAAGCCATTAGAGCACTAATTAACCGTTCTTGTGCTGCAATATACAATAATATCAATGGTTTTTTAGGTGTAGGAGCTCCAAAAATTGGTGGATTCATGAGGTACTTTTTATGCTCTCAAAAGCATTTTCACACCCATTATCCCATACGAAAGAAGCATCTTTCTTCATCAGGTGATCAAATGGTTAGCATCTTCCTGCTAGATTTGATATAAACCTTCCAATGGATGCAAGATTGCCTCGTACACTGTGTAATTTTTTAACATTTCTTGGTGTTGGCATCTTCTGGATAGCATACTACTTTTCTTCCAATACCTATTTTAGTTGGCTGCATTATGTCTAGAAGCGTATTTTGCTTGGAAAAGATGGTTTTAAAAGTGGGCAGAGGTTTATCGAGTAGACTTTTATGGTGTTTCATTTGTTAACTTAAGTGCTATTTTTTTCCCCTTGCTTTTGTCAAAAGTATCAGTATTTAGTAGGATCAACTTCAATTCCACAATGGCAAACTGTGAAGCCAAGGAACTTGCCAGACGTGACACCAAAGCACACTTGAGCGCGTTCATCTTCAAGTTGTATTTCCTCAGTCAATCAAATACCACGCGGAGATCTTCCAAGTGATCAACGTAGCACTCTACTCTTGTATGTAGCATATCATCAAAAATATTCTGCATAGCTCATTGATAAGTTGCACTTACATTTTTCAACCTAAAAGGCATCACCTTTTAACAGTAAATACCCTTTGTGTGTGAAAAGCCATACACTCCTCATCTTGTGGTGACATTCCGATTTGATTTTACCCAGAGGATCCATCCATGAAAGATAAAGCTTCATGTCCATGGTTGCATCAACCATGAGTTCAATAATAGGTAGTGGAAAATCATCCTTTGGACATTCCTTATTTAGATTTCAAAAATCAATGCAAATCGTATCTGACCATTCTTCTTCTTGATTGACACGGTGCTAGAGATCCAACTCAGATATTTAACTTCTATAATAAATCTTGCATCAACAAGCTTGTTGACTTTAACTTCAATTAGAAAGACAAGCTCCACGAGAAGAACTCACTGCGATTGCTTTACTGACGAGCCCCCATGTTTTACGCCAAGGTGATGAATTGCAACTTTTGGGTCTAATCTTGGCATTTCTTTATATGTGCAATCAAAGGCATCCTTGTACTTGCTCAAGATTTTGAATATTGTTCCTCCTCTTCAGGATTTAGAAGCTTGCTAATAAATATGGGATGGGGCTCTTCTATTGTGCCAAGATTCAACTCCTTGAGTTCAACAATAGTTTACTGTCCATCATCTTCAAGTTGTGGAGGAGCTTTCAGGATTTCATCTTCAGGTTTTATGAATCAGGCTCTTCATCAACAGTGATATGGTTACATATGTGTAACTCATCATTTTCTTCATCGTATGGCTGTTCAATCTCAACAACTCTCATTCTTTGGAATGTAATGCTCTCATTCTTAGGATAGGCACCATTATCCATGTTGGGTAGTGTGGCTTGTATAAAAACCACTTGCCACTAATCTATTGAGTTCTTCAAGACACAGATCATGTGATGCAGGATTTAGCTCTTCTTTAACACTTGTGTAATTAGAGTTGATGGTGATCTCCAGTTCATCTTCATCTGCACCACTCTCTGTGCGTGAATGTTTCACAAATCTATCCATATTGATGACTAGGATTTCAAATTTGCTCCATTTGATTGAGATAAATGAAGAGTCTGACCCTTATTTTTTGACTCCAACATTCTTATTGTCAACATTCCTTTATTTTGCTTTTGTTACAGCATTATTTTTTAGTCGATTGAACACAGAACCTCTCAAACATAGACCTGTATTAAGCCTGCTTTGATCTTTAGCACCAAGTCTTTTAAAGATAGAATGATGAGAAATCGGAGCATTGAGATGATAAAATACAGAAACTCGATGATCATTCTATTTTTGCTCTTCTTGCTTCACATGATCTTCCATAGAAATATGTTGGACATTAGCACACTTATCCTTTTTTGTCACATGTATCCTAACTAGTTCTGCAAGTTTACGTCCCAAGTCAGCCTTTGACTATTCAACATAAAATCTTTGCCTCCTTAGTTTCTGTTGTTCTTTACTGAGGCCATGAACTTTTTCTCCAGTTAGATCAGGTTTAAGCTCACTTAGATTGGGTGGATTAGCAAAGTCATAGCCAAGATTTTCAAGTAAATTATATTCCTTAGGATCAAATGTTCCCTTGAATTCTTTGTGAGAAACCCCTACAACAGATGGTCCATTATGGGTTGATGAGCTTATGCCAACTATAGGCATGGTCAACTCTTTCCTCAAAGTTTGATAGACGCTGTGCTTTGGGTAGTGTCATTTGGCTCAATGCATACTCCAAGTGGAATTTGCCTTTTCTCTTGGTATGATTGTAGTATATATCGAAAGATTGATAAGTTGGACCTATCACCAGACTCACATTTTTTATTTTTTGACACCTCAGTAATAGTCAATTTATTCAAATTTTCAAAGCAATCTTGTCTCCCTTTAATAAAGTGGTTGCCTGGAGCCTTTGCAGGTTGCACTTTTTTTACTGAGTTGGGATCCAGCTAAAGTTTAGCATCAACAAAGTATGATTCTGTTTCAGTAAATGGCTTGACATTTGTGTCAACTTTCACAACTTCTTCATTTTTTGAATAATTGAAGCACTAATGAAGATTGAAAGGTATCACCCCATTCTCATGAAGCCATGGCTGTCCCAAAAGCAAATGGTAGGAAGTCTTTGCATCAATAAGATGCAGCAAAGTATTTGCTTCCAACTCCTCAATTGTGAGGTCTAGATGAATCATACCAATAGATCATTGGCCTCCTTAATTGAAATGTTGAATAGTTAGACGGGCATGAGAGATCTTCGACAGAAATTCCCAAATTCTTCATGGTGGATTTTAACATGGTATTGACGGTAGATCCTCCATCAATGAGTATGCGAATAACCTTTTACTCCTGCACGAACTCTGAAACAAAAAGCGGCCTATTGTGAGGTTTTGACCCCAGCAGCAAATTCTCATATGTAAAAGCAATAGCTGTACAACAGGACGTAGAGTTGATATGAGCATTGGTGGGCAAGATGGTTATTTCGGCAATGGTGGGCAAAATGGAGGTTGCAACCTGCCAATGGGACCTATCACAAGAGCAAAAGCAAGGAGGATGAAAGATGGCTTTGCAAATTTGACTAAGTCATTTGTTGAAGAGATGCATCGAGAATGGGCTAAGAAAGAGAAGAACATGTAAAGAAGCCAAAACAATGAAGTCGAATAGCCCATCACCTTGTGCTTGGTGTATAAGGCTTGAAAAGGCCAAATGAAGTCCCAAACATGTGGGACTCATGGAGAAAAGAAGAAGCTATGACCAAGTCAAACTCTTATTCCTAATAAGATTTTGGGCTTGGATTATTATCCATAGTCTTTGTTTATATCTTATTTTAATTAGGACTTGCACGGAGAGTATAATTACGCTCTTAAAAAATGTATATGGTAGATTTTGATGAATATTGATTTATTTTCTACATTTTTTCTCAAGAAAAACCACAACTTTGCTTGTTACATCAAAAAATTGAATAGGTTCTTTCAAGGTACTAATTATTTCTAATGTTTATTCAATTTTTGATTCTTAGTCTCAATTATTTGCATTTCAACAAACCCTAGAATATCAAGGTACTAATTCCTTCTAGTTTCAATTCTGATTCTTATTCCCAATTATTTGCGTTTCTAAGATCAAGTATCTTAGGGGTTCAATAGGAAGGGTTCCCAATTATTCAATTTCTTGATGCAACAAGTAAAGTTGTGGTTTTCTTGAGAGAAAAATGCAGAAAATAAATCAATATTCATCAAAATCTGCCATACGCATTTTTTAAGAGCGTATTTATACTCTCTTTGAAAGCCCTAGTTAAAATAAGATATAAACTAAGCCTATGGATAATAATCCAAGCCCAAATCCAGTTAGGAATAATAGTTTGACTTTGTCACAACTTCTTCTTTTCTCCATGAATCCCACACTTTTGGGACTTCTTTTGGCCTTCTTAGGCCTTTTCAAGCCTTATACACCAGCACAAGGTGATGGATTATCCAACTTCATTCTTTTGGCTTCTTCACATATTCTTCTCTTTCTTAGCCCATTCTTATATCTCTTCAACAAAAGACTTAGCCAAATTTACAAAGCCATCTTTCAGCCTTGCTTTTGCTCTTGTGATAGGTCCCATTGGCAGGTTACAATCTCCATTTTGCCCTACAATGCCACAATAATCATCTTGCCCTCCAGTGCTCATATCAAGAGCGTTGCTCTTCAGTTTCACAAGATATATAGCATGCACTATTTCAAAGAATCCTATAGAAAAATAATCTTTCAAAGTCACTTGGCTCCTTTTGTAACCTGCCAATGAAGTTTCCAGCTTGCATTTGTAGTCTTTAGACTTTTCAACATCCTTGGTTGAGGGTGTCTGGTCACATGCAAGACCTTTAATGCCATTGGATGAGATTGATTGAGGCATCGTCTTCTCCGTCATAGGCGCGTCATAAGAATCCACTCACTGTTATCTTCAATTTCAGTTTTAGAACTTATTTCTAGCTTAGTCACTTCATTAGTGAATTGAGTCTCCACTAGCACTGGATCTAAACTTCCAAATTGAAGCATTGTTGACGCCCCCATATATCTAGACATTGTTTTGGCTTGTAACACGTGGTATTTGCTACAATTTTAGCGCTAGCAATGTTTGACCCAACAACATATTTTGTATCAAGAATTGTCTTTCCATCTCTTGCCAATGCCAAGGATCCTTGAAGATGAAACATTTCTTTGTTGGATGGCCGACAACTCAATGATACTTGCAATATTTTGGATCATTCACCTTTCTAATTTCTGCAGGATGTTTTGGTTCTGACAATTTAATGAACTTCCTTTTCAATAATTCATCAAAGATATGAGAAACATTAGAATCTAGAAATGGATACTCCTTCTCTTGCATTTCTTTCAGTGTTTTCTTGCTTGTTGAAATGCGATGATCTTCAATTTTCTCAAAAACCTTTTTATTACTTGTGGGAAATTTTATGGAGGCTGTCTTGATCACCTTAGTAGCAGCTTTGGCATATTTTTCACTCTTCTTTAAATCTTTCTTTTCTTTCTTTTGGTCTTCAATAAGAATTCCGAACCTGGAATTAGCAATGCTAAGCTCCATGTCGTGGGCACCAGTGGCTAATTCCTCAAAAGTGCAAGGCTTGATTCCTTGAAGAATGTAGAGAAGTCCTCAGTGCATACCTTGAATACACATCTCCAGTGTAGACGTCTCTGATAGCCTATCCTTGCAGTTCAAACTTAATGCACGCCAACAGTTGATGTAGTCTACCATCGGCTCGTGCTTCTATATTTTGCATTGGTTAGTTCAATCATGCTCACAGTCCAGTGCATACTATAGAAGTAATTCAAAAAATCCCTTTTCATTTGATCCCAACTATCAATGGATTCAGGTTCTAAATCGATGTATCTATCGAAGGCATTTCCTTTCAATGAACACACGAACAGTTTCACAAGAAGATCACCCTAAGTCCATGCATTGTTGAACGTCTCTATGAAATGGGCCACATGTTGTTTTGGGTTTCCCTTCCCATCAAATTACTGGAATTTTGGTGGTTGATATCCTATTGGCGTTCTCATCGAGTCAATCCTCTTTGAATAGGGCTTTGAATACACAATAGAAATTTGAGAAGGAATGCCATACTGAGCCGTAATAGTATTGGTGATCATGTCTTGCAATTGTTGAACAGACAGTGTAGCAATAGAAGTTGCAGAGTGATTGATCTTCCAATTAGTTCTTTGCTTGTGAGGCATCTCCTCAACTTGTTTTTGCACCACTGTATGGCCAAGGGAAGATTGATGGTTGTAGCTAAATCATCCAAGATGGGAGTATTCCTGCTTGTTCATAACTTGCGCGATTTGTAGATCTTTTTCTTCCACAATCCTTTGGAGGTCAGCTATAGCTTGAGCCATCTGAACAAGTTGTTCATCCATTGTTGTCGCTCCAGTCGCTGTAGCAGGTAGCTCAGCAAAAGACGATGTCTTGGGATTTGCTTCCCTTGGACTTCCAATGTCAGAATCATTAGATGGAATAAAATTAGTATTCTTGCCCCTAGTCATGGGCTGATTGACAGTATTAGTAGGAGGGTCTGCAACATCTTTCTTGGCTAAGGCGAGTTGGTTCCTCTTAGGTGCCATTGAGTGATTGCAAATATCTTGAAAATTCAAGCAGGAGAAAGCGATGAGGGATAGGATCAGTCCCACTAGGCGTGCCAGAAATTTGTTCACACAAATTTCGTTGTTTGCAAATATTAATCACAAGACAAGGAAAAATAATGGACAAATTGAATTTATATTAAAGAATAAAAGAGAATTACAATTTATTAGAGAAAATAAATAAATTTTCTAAGAAAACTAATCCCCTTATTCTTCTCCATATATATGATCCAAGGGTTTGAAGCTTGTTCTTGGATATAAAGTGCAATATCACTTGACTTGATAATAGAACACTACAAAATCTCTTTGAACTCAATCCTTGACTCCAAGATCAAACGACTTGATACTTGATGCTTGGAAAAGGTATAAAACCTTCACTATAGCAATACTTTGCCACAGCAGAAACTTGAAGCTTGAAGACTTGGAACTTGGATTTGAGAATATGTGTATGTCGATATCCGAGAAGGTATGTGAGTCCCTAAACACTCCTTCATATAGATGTTTAGTGGGAGAACCCCAAATGACTTGGACTTCTTTGATAGTTATATCTTTGATACACATGTTAAGAGATAACATCAAATATTTTGACTTGGCTAATCCATGCACTTAGATACACCACGTGTTGCAATATAGTTAGCCCCGGATGCCACCAGACTTAATTTGATCGGCGTGTACTTGTTGATATTTGATTTGTGCATAAAATAATATTAGAGTATTAATTAAAATTAACTATTTAACCTTTGAATCAAGTTTAGTAAATCCCAATACATAAATAGAAAATTTTAAATTAATAACTAATATATTATTTTACACATCACTTTTCATTTGGCCAAAAAATTAAGCCGTCTACACTTACTTAGTTGTGATAAAACAATGAATACTGTTAGGTACTAAGTTATAATACTAAAAGAATTAAGTCTAAGATTAGATGTTATATATATATATATTTGTTAAAATTTTAAAAATATATATAAATAATAAATAGATAAATATTTCAGATCGAGGTGGGGCGGGTTTACCATAAACCCGAACCCAACCTACCCCATAGGTATTGACGTATAAACTCGCCCCGCCTCGCTACGGAGTGAGTTTTCTACCTGCCCCGATTGGATCAGGTACGATTGGGTACCTGTGGATCGAATTCAAAATGCCATCTCTACTCTTGCCACTGCCCTTGCCACATCTACGAACTCCTACTCAATTTAGGACTCTAACTTGGACTAGGTTCTACTATCCAACATCTTGCTTCAAGACTAGAAATGGCTTGTTTTCAATTTGATGTACTTCAAAAATTTACTAAGGAGTTAAATAAAAATTTGTAGAGAATAAGGCAAAGTAAAAGAAAAGAAGAAAAGCAGAACAAGTTACCTTGGAAACCTATATCTTAATCACTTACAAAACCTACTCCTTATAATTACACACTTGCCAAAATTAGTCTAAATCATTGGATGAATGCAAGGCAACTAGCATGATGCCTCCTAAAAATAGCCAGATAAGGAGACATGAGGAACCTTGTTCATACCAACACAAATTCATGAGTCCTATGCAGAGGAATCCAAATTTAGGATGAGCCTATGCCAACCAACAGGGCCAATCCAAGATGATAAAATGGACCAATCATAGTGAGTTGTTGTAAATTCATAGAAGCTTGTCCTTAGTAGGCAGTTATGAAGATCTTGGATGATCCACATTTGAGATTGTGGCTTAGCGTATGTCAAGAGTTGAGAAGTACTTTCTAATCCTATATATATGAGATAACTAAATAAATGGGGGGAATCGGATTTTTTGGCAATATCATAAAATATTTTCTTTGCATTCCATTTATTTTTAATTGACATTTGATTCATTATTCATTGTGGTTATTAACTTGTGGGTGTGAAGAAATTGATTCGCATCAGTGGCATTGTTTATGGGTATTTGTGATTCATTAGAATTGAGATGTGAGAAAATAAAAGGAAAAAAAAAGTGAAAATAGGAAAGAAAATGAATTAACCATGGCTTGACGAAACTATGAGAAAATTATCCACCCACAATTTCCAAAGAGGTTTTGGTAAGAAAATGAGTAGATGGCAAATATGGTTCATGATTGGACAAAAGAAAGAGGAAAATAAAGTCTACTACCAAGTAATTGTACAAAGCCTCCAAATTAAGTGAGTATGAGCCACAGTAGATTGACGATGCGGTAGGCATTTGCATTGACTCACTAAAAGAATTGAGCATCAAGGTGCGCCTCACATTCAGAGTTCTTTTTCTATGCATGCAAGAAATAGATCAACCATTCCTTTCCTCTTCATATTTCAACCTTACTTGATTTTATATGCAAAAGAATATTGCATTTATAACTTATTTTGCACTGAATTATTACTATTTCCTTGCACCTAGAATTCTCCACATTGGGCAATTTATTCTCACTAGAATAGACAAATGCATTGAAATCCACACCTATGAGTGCAAATCAAGACCCAAATCCTATAATTTTATATTCGTACTTGGGTGTTCTAGACTCTCAAATGTTCTAAGTTCTTGGTCCAAATCCTTGTAGAAAATAGAGATAGATGGTTTTATTCCTAAGTGATGTAAAATCCTCCCTATTGAACCCCTAAGACACTTGATCTTAGAAATGCAAATAATTTAATAAATGCTAGAAGGAATTAGTACCTTGGAAGAACCTATTCAATTTCTTGATGCAATAAGCAAAGTAGTGGTTTTTCTTAAGAGAAAAATGCAGAAAAAATTATGTTCATAAAAAATCTACCCATACATGTTTTTAAGAAAGTATTTATACTCTCCTTGCAAGTTCTAAATAAAATAAGACAATTGACTAGGCCAACGGATACTAATCCAAGTCCAAATCCAATTAGGAATAAGATTTTTTGACTTGGTCACAGCTTCATTTTTTCTCCATGAGTTCCACCCATTTGAGACTTTTTTGTTTGACTTTCTTGGGCCTTTTCAAGCCCTACACGCCAAGCATAGGGTGATGAATATCCAACTTCATTTTTTTGACTTCTTGACTTGTTTTACTGTTCCTTAGCCCATTCCTGAAGTATCTCTTCAATAAAATGACTTAGCCAAATTTGCAATGCCATCTTTCAGCCCCTTTGCTCTTACTCTTGTGATAGGACCCACTAGCATATTGCAATCTCCATTTTGCCCTCTAATGCTGAATTGACTATCTTGCCACCCATTGCTCATATCAGTTCTCTCTCCTAAAAGAGATTCGTCCTCAAGAGGAGAAAGATAAAAAACATTAAAAGTAGCAGAAACTTTATACTCACGTGGAATGTCAATCTTGTGAACGTTGTCATTAATCTTTTCCAACACTTGGAATGAACCATCTCCTCTAGCATCAAGCTTGGCTTTTTTTTTTTTTTAATTAGGAAATCTTTCCTTTCTCAAATGAATACAAACCTAGTCACTAGGTTCAAATATCACATGCTTATTCACTCTATGGATAGTCAACATGTTTCTTTTTTCAATCATCTCATGTGGCTTCATAGTTATAGCTTTAACCTTTTCAATCTTGCTTTCACCAACTAAGTTAGCAATATCACTTAAAGGCAAAGGCATCAAATCCAAATAAGTTAAAGGATTAAAACCACATACAATCTCAAATTCAGTAAAAGGCAACAAAGTATCCAAAGTTCTGTTTACCACTTCAATTTGTTCATCAATTTGTGGATGATAAGTAGTAGAATACAAAAATTTAGTATCTAACTTACCCTCAAAACATTCCAAAAGTGTCTGAAGAACTTCGTTAGCATAAACAGATCTAGGGACACCATGCGATCTCATAACTTCTTTAAAGAACAAATCAACAATGTTAGTGGCATCATCAACTTTATGACAATTAACAAAGTGTGCCATCTTACTGAATCTATCAACCCCAATAAGGATACTATCTCTACCCTTCCTAGTTCTAGGCAAACCAAGCACAAAATCTAAAGTAACATCAATTCAAGGTGTAGTGGAATAGATAAAAGTGTACACAAGGTGAATACAATCCATGGGGCACAGACTTAGATTTAGCTTGTTTACATGTAATACATTTAGAGCATACTTTCTCAATATCTTTTCTCATACTAGGCCAATAGAAATGCTCACTCAAAAATCCAATGTCATACACACACAAAAATGACGCACCCATCAATCCACCACTATGTGATTACCTAACCCGCAACTCACGTACAGAACAAATAGGCACACAAATTCTATTGCCATGAAACCTAAAGCATTCCTGTCTATAGAAATTATTAAATGCACCACGCTCACATGCAATATACAAATCAACAAAGTTAATATCAGTTGCATACATATTTTAATACTGCTCAAATCCTAACAACTTAGATGTAAGTCTAGTGATTAAAGTATATCTCCCTAGACAATGCATCAACAACAATGTTTTCCTTTTCCTGACTATAGCAAATCACATATGGAAAAAGCCTCAACAAATTCTGCCCACTTGGCATGCCTTTTATTCAATTTCCCTCGGCCCTTGAAATGCTTCAAAGATTCATTAATGCATAACCTCAAAGATATATTGATCCCCAAACCCCAAACACACAAATTGATATTGAACAAACCTTAAAATAAAAACCCTCCCTATTGAACCCCTAAGATACTTGATTTTAGAAATGCAAAAAATTGGGAATAAGAGTTAGAAATTGAATAAAACTACAAGGAATTAGTACCTTGAAAGAACCTATTCAATTTCCTAATGCAACAAGCAAAGTCGTGGTTTTTTTTGAGAGAAAAAGGCAGAAAATAAACAATATTCATCAAAATCTATCATCATAACTTTTGAAAGAGTATTTATACTCTCCTTGTAGGGCCCTAATTAAAATAAGATATAAACTAAGCCTATGGAAAATCATACTAGCCTAAATCCAATTAGGAATAAGATTTTTTGACTTGGACATAGGTTCTTCTATTCTCCATGAGTTCCAGATGTTTAGGACTTCCTTTGGCTTTCTTGGGCCTTTTCAAGCTTTATATGCCGAGCACAAGTGATGGGCTGTCCAACTATATTCTATTGACTTCTTGACTTATTCTCTTCTTCTTTAGCCCATTTTTGATGCATCTCCTCAACAAATGACTTCGCTAAATTTGCAAAGCCATCTTTTAGTCTTTTTGCTCTTGCTCTTGTGATAGGTCCCATTGGTATGTTGCAATCTTCGTTTTGCCCTCCAATGCTGAAAAGACCATCTTGCCCTCCAGTGCTCATATCAGACCCTCCTTCCTCAAAAAGATTTATCCTCGAACCTAAATCGATATCAAAAGGAGAAAGATCAAAAACATTAAAAGTAGCAAAAACTTTATACTCACTCACCTAGAATGCCAATCTTGTCAGCCTTATCATTGATCTTTTCCAGCACTTGGAATGGACCATCTCCTCTAGCATCAAGCTTGGATATTCCTTGATTAGGAAACCTTCATTTTCTCAAAATGAACCCCAACCTAGTCACTAGGTTCAAATATCACCTGCTTCCACCCTTTATTCACTCTTTCAGCAGTTGATGTGGAACCCCAAGGATATATTGATCTCGAAATCCCAAGTACACAAATTGATATTGAACAAACTCTAAAATAAAAATCCTCTCTATTGAACCCCTAATATACTTGATCTTAAAAATGCAAATAATTGGGAATAACAATAAAAAATTGAATAAACACTAGAAGAAATTAATACCTTGAAAGAACCTATTCAATTTCTTGATGCAACAAGCAAAGTTGTGGTTTTTCTTGAGAGAAAAATGCAGAAAACAAATCAATATTCTTCAAAATCTACTGTACACATTTTTAAGAGAGTATTTTATACTTTCCTTGCAAGCCCTAATTAAAATAAGATATAAACTAAGCCTAGGATAGTAATCCAAGCCCAAATCCCATTAGCAATAAGAGTTTGACTCGGTCATAGCTTCTTTTTTCTCCATGAGTCCTACATGTTTGGGACTTCTTTTGGCCTTCTTGGGCCTTTTCAAGCTTTATACACCAAGCACAAGGTGATGGGCTGTTCAACTTCATTCTTTTGGTTTTTTGACATGTTCTTCTCTTTCTTAGCCCATTTTCGATGCATCTGTTCAACAATTGACTTAGCCAAATTTGCAAGGCCATCTTTCAGCCTCCTTGCTTTCCTTTTTGTGTTAGGTCTCAATGACAGGTTGCAATCTCCATTTTTCCCTACAATGCCGAAATAGTCATCTTGCCCTCCAGTGCTCATATTAGTCCCTCCCTCCTCAGAAAGATTCGTCCTTGAATTTGAATCCATATCAAAAGGGGGAAAATCAGAAACATTAAAAGTAGCAAAAACTCTACTCACCTGGGATGTCAATCATGTGAGCGTTGTCAATAATCTTTTCTAGCACTTGGAATGGACCATCTTCTCTAGCATCAAGCTTGGATTTTCTTTAATTAGGAAATCTTTCCTTTCTCAAATAAACCCAAACCCAGTCCCAGGTTCAAATATCACCTGCTTCTGCCAACCTTATTCACTCTTTGGGCAGTCAACCTGTTTCTCATTTCAATCATCTCACGTACCTTTTATATGTATAGTTTTAACTTTTTCAGCCTTGCTTTCACCATTTAAGTTAGCCATATCCCTCAAAGGCAAAGGCGTCAAATCCAAAACAATCAAAGGATTAAAAACCATTTATAGTTTCAAAAGGTGAAAAACCTGTAGAAGTATGGACCTATTATAAGCAAATTCAATAAAAGGCAAACAATCCTCCCAAGTTTTCAGATTCTTTCCTACAACAGCACGCAACAAAGTGCCCAAAGTTCTTCTATTTATCACTTCAGTTTGTCCATTAGTTTGTGGATGACAAGTAGTAGAACACAAAAGTTTTATGACAAACAATAAATTGTACAAATATACTATCTCTACCCTTCCTAGTTCTAGGCAAACCGAGCACAAAATCCACAGAAATATCAACCCAAGTGTAGTAGGAATAGGTAAGGGTATACAATCCATGAAACAAAGACTTAGATTTAGCCTGTTTACATGCAATACATTTAAAACACACTTTCTCAATATCTTTTCTCAAACCAGGCCAATAGAAATGCTCACTCAAAACAACTAAAGTCTTTTGCACATCAAAATGACCCATCAATCCACCACTATGTGATTCCCAAACCAACAACTCGTGTGCAGAACAAGCATGCACACAAATTCTATTACCAAGAAACAAAAAACCTTCATGTCTATAGAATTTATTAAAAACACCATGTAATTCTTCAAGAATATCATCTAACCTAGGGCTAGGGTAGCGATACTTAATTGTAATTTTGTTGACTGCTCTACTATCTATGCACATCCCCCAAGTTTCATCCTTCTTTGGAACTAATAGCACAGGTACAGTACACGGACTTATGCTCTCCCTCACATGTCATTTTGCTAGCAACTCCTCCACTTGCCTTTGAATCCTTTGTCTACTCAGGATTACATCAATAGGCTGGTCAGCTAGGAATTTGAGATCCAAGTACAAAGTTGATTTGGTGCTCAATTCCTCTCAATTGTGGTAAATCCATGGGCATCTCATTGTGGAATACATCATCAAACTCCTGCAATAATGAGACAACAACACTTGGCAAATCGGGGTTAAGGTCAATTTCAGATAATAAAACCTCTCTATACCTAATCACTGTCAAAGTTCTTTTGCCTAGAAAAGCATTCTTTAAATCTCTCTCTTTTGCATAGAAACATTGTTTTTTCTCAACTATTTCACTCTTCACTAACTCTTTCTTTTCACTCCCTTCACTTTTCTCATTCTTTTTTCTCTTTTCACTCAATAACTTAATCTCTCTCTCTCTCTTGCACATCTTTCTTTCTTGTTTTGCACTGGTGTAGTATTTCACCATTAGGCCTTCATCTTTATTCTTTTCTCTCATGGCCTCTTTTCTCTCATTACTTTTTTAAACCTCACTACCCGAACTCCCACAAGAAGATTGTTGAAGTTTAATCTGGTCAAAGGTAAACTTTCTTGTGTGATAGAGGTGCAAGAGTGACTTTCTATCCATTATGCTCAAAGGAATATCTATCTTGTACCCATCAAGTGTTACACACCTATCAAATTGCCATGGCCTACCCAACAACATATGGCCACCCTGCATGGGTACTACATCACAAACCACCTCATCACTATATCTCCTAATAGTAAAAGCTACCACAACTTGTCTAGTAACTATCACCTCTCCACTATCATTCAACCATTGCAGCCTATACGGATTAGGATGTTTATCACACTTCAGGCCCAATTTCTCAACTAAAGTGGTACTAGCCACATTGGCACAACTACCCCCATCAATTATTAAGCTAAACACCTTACCACCTATCAAGCATTTGGCGTGAAATATATTTTCTCTTTGTTCTAAGCTCTCCTCCTTAACATTCAAGTTCAATGCATGCCTAGCAACAAAAGATTCACCATGAACAACATATTCAACATTATCTTCATCACTAGTAACATCCTCGAAAGGTGTCATATCTTTATCACCACCATCATACTTATTATCATCATTAGACTCAGATACAATTTCACTACCCATAAGAATCGTACTTTTTTTTTGGACATTCAGATGCATAATAACCCAAACCTTGACATTTAAAGCACTTAATATTCCTATGTCTGGAAGTAGTAGTGGAAGAAAAAGAATTAGAAGTACCATTTTGTAAATTGGCCTTCTTATCTTTGCTCCTTAATGCATCTAGCTCTTTCTCCTTGGAACCTAAGCCCCTATCTCTCTTCTTTTCATCTTATTTTTGCCATTTTGAACCCCATTTTGAGTTGGAATTCTAAAATGCTTGGGCTTGCGCCTCTTTGCTTTTGTTGTTTCTCCATCTTCATAGCCATACTCACCAAATCCTCCATCTCCGCATAATGTTGTATGCCCACAACATCAGCAATTTCTCTATTCAAACCATTAATAATAAATCTAGCCATTGTCACTTCTATACCCTCCTTTATGTTGGCCTTATTCATCATCATCTCCATCTCCTTATGGTAGTCCTCAACTGACTTAGACCCTTGATTGAGTCTTTATAGTTTTTGGTGTAACGCCCTATAATAGTAAGATGGGACAAATATTTTCTTCATAACGGCCTTCATATCTACCCAAGTCTCAATAGGTCTCTCACCATTTTTCCTCCTAGATTGCACTAGTTAATCCCACCAAACTAATGCATAGTCAGTGAATTCAACTACTTCAAGTTTCACTTTCTTCTCTTCCGAGTAGTTATGGCAATCAAAGATCAACTTCACCTTTCTCTCCCACTCCAAGTATGCTTCAGCATCATTTTGCCCTTTAAATGATGGAATTTTCATCTTTGATGGCATTTAAATTGTTGTCCCTCCAATTCTTAGCTAAACTACTATCATCAAACTCATCCTCAAATGTCCCTTGATTAAACCCATATGGAAACCCATTTCATCTACCATTCCAAGAAATATTTTGTGCCACCTCCTTTCTCCACTCATCCATCTCATCAAGCCTACTATTCAACTTTGGAAATTGACTAGTAAGTGCTCTGTACATCACCTTCATATCTGGTGTCATATTAGCTTCCTCATTAGAGGGTTCTTTACCCTCCCTCCTTGGAAGAATAGTACTCATTTTAAAAATCTGCAAAAAGTGTGAGCAAAAACCGCCTCACCAAAACACTCCCTCACGTGTTTCACTCAAGTAGATGTGAACCCTTGTGTTTGCACTCAATTCTAGCTTTTACCCTCTTTGTGTACTCACCTATTTATGCCTTCTACTTTTGTTGACCACAGTGAATGTTTACTTCAAAAATCAAACTAATTCAATTCAAAGCAAAGTCACAAGTAGTATTTATGTGGGAGTATCAATGAAAAACCTACCAAAGAAAGAAAAACACAAAGTCTAGAGGCAAGGTAAATGTGACTGGCAAAGAAAATGGTGTGATGACATACGAGGAAGAATGTGTATCATGTGATTTTTTATGCAAGCTAAGTAACAAGACTGCAATATGTTGCTTAACTAATATGACATGCAAATTAGGCTAAAACAAGAAAGAAAACACAAAGAGTGAATAAAAAACGACAAAAGAGAAAATACGCAAAGAATTCGGTCAATCCCAATGGAAGGCTGATTATGACTCTATTCTAATCAAGTTGATGTACAATCAATTCCAAATAGCAACTACAAATAGCCAATTTAGCTTATGCAATGGTAATTTGGAATTTGAAAGCCTAGGTCAAAAAAACCCCAAATTGAATCGCTCAAAAACCCTAACTTTAATTTCTCAAAATTAGAGCAATCTAGGGTGTATATTGGCGTTCTCCAAGATAGGAATATGCAAAATATTGCAAAAGAATCACAAAACCACAGTCAATTCACGATCTGATTTCATTTTTTCCATTTTTTTTTTTTGCTAGAAACAAAATCAAGATAAATAGGAATTTATCTCAAGTTGGCTCTGATACCAAATGATGCGAAACCCCAAGGATATATTGATCTCAAAAGCCCAAACACACAAATTGATATTGACCAAATCCTAGAATAAAAACCCTTGCTATTGAACCCCTAAGATACTTGATCTTAGAAATGCAAATCATTGGAAATAAGAATAAAAATTGAATAAACACTAGAATGAATTAGTAGTACCTTGAAAGAACCTATTCAATTTCTTGGAGAAACAAGAAAAGTCGTGGTTTTTCTTGAGAGAAAAACACAGAAAATAATCAATATTCGTCAAAATTTGCCATACATTTTTAAGAGAGTATTTTATACACTCCTCGCAAGCCCTAGTTAAAATAAGATATAAACTAAGCCCACGGATAACAATCCAAGCCCAAGTCCAATTAGGAATAAGAGTTTAACTTGGTCACAGCTTCATCTTTTCTCCGTGAGTCTCACATGTTTGGGATTTCTTTTGGCCTTCTTGGGCCTTTTCAAGCCTTATGCACCAAACATAAGGCTATCCAACTTCATTCTTTTGGCTACTTGACTCTCTTTCTTAGCACATTTTTGATGCATCTTTTGAACAAATGACTTAGCCAAATTTACAAAGCCATCTTTTAGCCTCCTTGCTTTTGCTCTTATGATAGTTTCCATTGGAAGGTTGCAATCTCCATTTTGCCCAACAATGCCGAAATAACCACTTGTCCTCTAGTGCTCATATTAGTTCCTCCCTACTTAGAAAGATCCGTACTCAAATTTGAATCCATATCAAAAGGAGAAAGATCAGAATACTAAAAGTAGCAGAAGCTTTGTACTCACCTGGGATGTCAATTTGTAAGCATTATCCTTAATCTTTTCCAGCACTTGGAATGGACCATCTCCTCTAGCATCAAGCTTGGATTTTCTTTAATTAGAAAACCTTTCTTTTCTCAAATGAACCCAAACCTAGTCACCATATTCAAATATAACCTGCTTTCGCCCTTTATTCACTCTTTAGGCAGTCAACCTGTTTCTCTTTTCAATCATCTCACATGCCTTAATATGTATAGTTTTAGCTTCTTCAGCCTTGCTTTCACAATCTAAGTTAGTTATATCACTCAAAGGCAAATGCGTCAAATCCAAAACAGTCAAATGATTAAAACCATATAAATTTCGAAAGGTAAAAAGCCAGTAGAAGAATGTATTGAACTATTATAAGCAAATTCAACAAAAAGGCAAACAATCCTCCCAAGTTCTTAAATTCTTTCCTACAACAGCATGCAACAAAGTACCCAAAGTTCTATTTACCACTTCAATTTGTCTGTCAATTTGTGGATGACAAGTAGTAGAATACAAAAATTTAGTACCTAAATTACCCCAACAAAACCTTCAAAAAGTGGCTCAAGAACTTAGCATCCTTCTCAAAAGCAATAGATCTAGGAACACCATGCAATCTCACAACTTCTCTAAAGAACAAATCAGCAATGTTAGTGGCATCATCAGTTTTATGATAGGCAATAAAGTGTGCCGCCTTGCTAAATCTATCGACCACAACAAATATACTATCTCGACCCTTCCTCCTAATTATAGGCAAACCGAGCACAAAATCCATAGAAATATCAACCCAAGGTGTAGTAGGAATAGGTAACCCTATACAATCCATGAGGCATAGACTTAGATTTAGCTTGTTTACATGCAACACATTTAGAACACATTTTCTCATACTAGGCCAGTAGAAATGCTCACTCAAAACATCTAATGTCTTATGCACACCAAAATGACCCATCAATCCACTACTATGTGATTCCCACCAGCAACTCATGCGCAAAACAAGCAAGCACACAAATTCTATTGCCATGAAATAGAAAACCTTCATGTCTATAGAATTTATTAAATGCACTTTGCTCACATGGAATATACACAATCTGCAAAGTCAACATCATTTGTATACATATCTTTAAATTGCTCAAATCCTAACAACTTAGATGTAAGTGTAGTGATTAAACCATATCTCCTAGACAATGCATCAGCAACAATGTTTTCTTTTTCATGCTTATGGCAAATCACATATGGAAAAGCCTCGATAAATTCTACGTACTTAGCATGCCTTTTATTCAATTTCCCTAGGCCTTTTAAATGCTTCAAAGATTCATGATCAGTGTGTATAACAAATTCATTAGAAAGCAAGTAATGTTGCCAAACATCCAATGCTTGTGAACTATCATAAGTGGAATATCTAAGCTAGGCACCACTCAATTTTTCTCTAAAGTATGCAATGGAACGTTTTTCTGGCATTCAAACAACACCAATCCCAATTCCAGATGCATCACACTCAATCCCAAAATTCTTATTAAAATTAGGTAAAACAAGAATAGGAGCATAACACAATTTATCTTTCAATGTACTCAATGCATGTTCTAGTTCCTTTCCCTATCTAAACCCAACTTCTTTCTTAATAATCTCTGTAATGACCCAAAAATATAAAATCTCTTTACAGAATGTAAATTCTGAAAAATTTTACATCTAACAAATGCAGGCAAGTCATGAAATTTGACAATCGAGAATCAAAAAGTTTCCGAATCAAGTTAAACAGAAACCCTCATAGGGGTTCATCACAGAACAAATAGGTATGAGAAAATGCCAAAGTGGCAGCACCTTTAAAGTCTTAGAAAATGCAATCCACAATCAGCAATCTACTGGTCCGCAGAACCCACTTCTTCGTCACCTAACCAAAAGAGTAGGTTCATATTCAAAATCCCCACTCAACCTTAATAATCCTTAAGAATTAAAATCTTATTATTAATAGTCCCAAAATCGCTGGTTAATCAATCAATATGATAATTATTAGGGTTCGATCAATACTAACATTAGGGTACGGCTAATTACGCCGTTAATATGAAAATATTTATAGGGTTTATATTGGTACTAGCAAAAGGGCATAGTCAAGTCCTTATTTATATAATTAATCTCATATCATTATCTCGAATCAACAATACAATTCATAAAATTAGGGTTTTCCTCCAATTAACTCGATTAATTCCCAAAATTTTCATAAAAGAACACAATCTAAGTTTACTAGACTTATCATGGCATATGCATGTTCCAAATCTTAGTCCCATATCACCTTAAATAACCTGATTATTATCACTTGATTCCAAATCCATAAAATCCACAAGTTAGAGTTCCAAACTTTTTGCAATTAACTCAATTACCCAAAAATCAAAATTTTATTCAAATCCAGGCCTACTAAACCATATCATAATCCATGCAAGAATATAAAGATCACCACTTGGCACACATTTCTTAGCTTTTCTTCTGAAATACAAAGTTCATACGAATTTAAAATGGTAAAAGAACCCTAAATTCAATACCTATCTTTACCCCATAATTTGATTAACTGGACCTCAAAATCACAAATCGAGACCACCATTACAATCGCCATGACGAGCTGGACAAACTGTCTCAGAGCCACCAGAGTGCCACCGTGCATAGTTGCCAAAAAAGCTCAACAATACTACCAAAATGCTCCTTTCAGCTCAACTAAATAAACCCCCCAAGTCAATTTTGCCAAACACCACCGAATTGAGCTCAAATTTCAACCTCAACCACCCAACACCACCACCTCTGCCGCCGTGGTTTTCCCTTAACTCCTTTGTCCATGGTGGTCCGTTTGAGAATCTGAAAGCACTGGCGTGATCCTTGAGCTAAGGGCTACAAAACCCAGTACCCATTCTTGAACTTCGATCACCGGAGATGAAAGATCCACCAGGCCCCGCCATACTGAAAAATGCCTTGGCTGCCCCCTCTTTGCTTTTTTGTTTCTCCACCTTCATAGCCATACTCACCAAATTTTCCATCTCCAAATAATGTTGTAGGTCCACAACCTCAGCAATTTCTCTATTCAAATAACTGGTAAATCTAGCCATTGTCATTTCTGTATCCTCCTCTCTGATGGCCTTAATCATCAACATCTCCATCTCCTTATGGTTGTTCTCAACTGACTTAGATCCTTGAATGAGTCTTTGTAGTTTTTGGTGTATCTCGCTAAAATAGTAAGATGGAACAAATCTTGTCTTCATAATGCCCTTCATATCTGCCCAAGTCTCAATAAGTCTCTCACCATTACTCCTTCAAGATTGCACTAATTGATCCCACCAAATTAGTGCATAGTCAGTGAATTCAACTGTTGCTATCTCACTTTTCTTCTCTACAGAGTAGTTATGGCAATCATAGATTAGCTCTGCCTTTCTCTCCCACTCCAAGTATGCTTCAGCATCATTTCTACCTTTAAAGAAATCACAAAATGATAGTCAATCAACAATCTGATTTCTTTTTTTTTTTTTTTTGGTATTTTTTTTCTTTTTTTTCTAGAAATAAAAACAAGATAAATAGGAATTTATATTAAGTTGGCTCTAAATACCAAATGATGTGCAACCCCAAGGATATATTGATGCCAAAACCCCAAACACACAAATTGATATAAACTAAGCCTACGGATAATAATCCAAGCCCAAATTCAATTAGGAATGAGAGTTTGACATGTTCACGGCTTCTTCTTTTCCCCATGAGTCCCACATGTTTAGGTCTTCTTTTGGCCTTCTTGGGCCTTTTCAAGCCTTATACACCAAGCACAAGGTGATGGGCTGTCCAACTTCATTCTTTTGGCTTGTTAACATGTTCTCTTTCTTAGCCCAATCTTGATGCATCTCTTCAACAAATAACTGAGCCAAATTTGCAAAGTCATCGCTCAATCTCCTTGCTTTTGCTCTTGTAATAGATCCCATTGGCCGATTGCAATCTCCATTTTGCCATATAATGCCAAAATAACCATCTTGCCCTCCTGTGCTCCTATCATAATGGATTCGGGTGGTTGTGCTAATGAGGCTAGTACCACCACTTTAGTTGAGATATTGGAGATAAAGTGTTATAAACACCCTAATCCATATAGGCTGCAATGGTTGAATGATAGTGAAGAGGTGAAAGTTACTAGGCAGGATGTTTAGGTCATTATGCATCCAAATGTCCAAACAAAAGAATTATGATTCTTGTGGGTAGTGAAATTGTATCTGAGTCTGATGGTAGTGATAATGATATGCCACCTCTAAAGGATATTGCTAGTGATGAATATAATGTTGAATATGTTGTTCATGGTGAATCTCTATGTAGCACCCCGAGCTGGGAGGTGTCTGCTTGCTCCCATCTGGAGTGGTACCTCGATTGGGATTTCACTTGTAATTTTTTTCTTTTTCTTTCTTTTCTAGATAGTCTCAATCTAAAACATAAGTCTGCAATAACTCAGATGAACCCATGTTAACCAGTCATGCCACGAACTGTAAACCAAATTCGGGTTCCTATAATTTAACCGGATCTTGGCGGGTAGACCAGCCACCGATGAGCCATGCCGTCCTGGTTGTCTTGCCAACCAATCGTGTGGGCCCAAAATGTTCCCCAAGGGTTTATTAATTGCATGTATAAGCACGAGAGTCCCAACAGTCAACACAATTTCTTTTATACCACAATCGCCATATGAAATAGAATAATTTCAACTCAGTTACAAAAATACAGTAAAATTTAATAGCAGACTAATCAGTTAATCGGTAAAGGCTAGTCAACAAGACTATCTCGCCACAGTATCACAAGATAGGCAATTGGATTGAGAATGGATTATCCAAATCATAGTTTCAAACCTTTGAAAGTTCTATAGTCTAATTTCAATTTCAAAATCCAATGCATGTGAGATTAGCAAAAATTCCAAATTCAAATGATAATTTTTGAGATTATTTCAAAAAGGACATATTATTCAGAAAATACATTTTTCAATTATTGTTCAAGGGCCACTTCTAAAATTTAGTGCAAGAATTCAGAGACAAATACACTGAAAGTAAAATATTACAGATGACAAATCAATTTCTCAAAAATGGCACTATATGAGGTATTGTACCAATTTGCCAAGTTCATACGAGAGTATCATGGAATCAACATATTGAAAATGTAATGGTATGAAATGATTTACCGAATTCAAGCAGATAGCCAAGAACATAACACAATATCATGTTGCTAGATAGGCTAATATCTTGAATAACAATGGTACAAGAACAACAGGCAAGGAAGATCAATTCAGTTCAGTTCAGATAGAGTATCAAAGTTCAACACAAGAATCGTAGGAGAGCATAGAACGAACAAACAATGATTTGAATCTCAATACAAGAAGAATCAAGCAATCAGGATATATTAACAAATATGTATGCTCTTTCCCTAGCAATGAAAGCTAGTATAAACCTCACATGGCAAATGCAAAGGAATCCCCAGTTATATCGACGCTCAAGTCCTGGCTCCCTAGCCAATCCAAGATTCCAAATAAGATCACTTGAACAACATTGTAACAACTTCTAATTTATAAATCTAAATATACTCAAATGTACTTATCGGGTTTCCTAGTTAACTCACTTTATTTAGTCATAGTTTTCTCAATTCTCATATCATGCTTAAATGTTTAAGATAATAAATATAACCATTCCTAGTTTATCGGATTGATAATCAAGTTGGTAGGTGATTATTCCTAAATATAGTGTGGTCAAAGTCTCATTTAATATCCTAGCAGTATCCCGACATTGGGTTCAAAACTTACGATATTATTTATTAACTTATACCCAATTAAAATTTAGTAATCTTAATTTCATCAAGATTCTAATTAGAAATCAAAAATCTAATCGATTCAACCTTTAATACGAAATTACCCAAATTTTCACAAGCTAAAATGGAATTAAATGATAAAATTCAAGATTTACCCAACTCCTGTGAGCAAGAGTCCAAATCACAGCTCAAAATTAGTCCCAGCATGTTCTAAAATGAATTTCATGAAAACTAGCTAACCATCGCCAAAGCGCCACTGTTCGCTGCCACACCACTGCCTAGACCAAAAGACGCACCTTGTTGAGCTTGTTAAAACCGTTGCCTCCTCACCGAGAAGTTGGACGAAAATTGCCACCAAAACCCTAGCGTCACCGCCATCTTTTCGCCTCAAATACTCCACCGTCAGTTGTCGAAACTGGAAATTGAGCATACCAACTCGTTCCTCTCATCAAGCCTGCAAAACCCACCCAACCTTTCACCGTTTTCACCGCCGAAAGTTAGTAACCCGCCACCTCCATTGCCTACAAATTTTTTGGCGATTCATTGATTGTTTTGGGGAGTTTTTGTACCATTGTGTTCATTGAGCTGAAAGAAAGTTAAATATAGCTTTGATTTTTTATTTGGACTTGAAATGAGGTATAACCAAGTTTGGGAGAGGTTGAGTTCATCTTTTGAGAATTTGATGAAATTCGATCCTTAATCTATACATATAATAATATTTTCAGCCTCTTTCAATTAGACCCCCGAATTATTAACTGCCTTCAATCAACCCCCTTAAATTTTGAACTGCCTTCAGTTTAGTCCATAGTCTTCAGTTTAGCCCTTTAAAGCTTGATTTTTCTCACTTTGACCCCATACATTTCCAATTTTAGTCAGTCAATTAAGTCCATTCTGATTTATTTTAAAACCCTTAAACTTTTAATCCTCTCACATTGAGCCCCTAAATTTTATAATTTTTTGGCAATATTCCTACCTAAACTTTAATTAATTTAATTTTTGAGCGATTCCCAAATATAATTTATTTGGTCCACCTATTATTTTATTAATTCAGTCATTTATGATTTTTAAACTTAAAATCCGGGTGTTACAACTCTCCCCCTCTGAAAAGAATCTAGTCCCTAGGTTCTCATCTAATATTTGGGAAAGCTTAGAATATCACTGACACTTATGTGAAATATTGTGCTAGGTATCTTTTAAAGGCTTGTTGCTTAAGTGTCTGTGATCTGGCCTAGGCATGTTAGTCAACATTCCCATATTTAGGAGGGTTAAATAATGTGTGCAAATTCTAGCTTATCTTGAAGGTAAGGCGCATAGAGCCAAAAAATTACATAGCATCAATACCAGACATGACTTTCTTCAAGGTATTACATGGTAAATCATACTTTAAACAACATCTTGATTCCGCCACATATTTCTTAGCAATGATATAAGTGTGTGCTGGATCTTTCTACTCTCGATTAGATTCCATAACTTTTTTCCATTGTCTCTTTGAATAGGGGAGGCGAATTTTCTGCTCCTAGAACAATCCCCAGCATAATGTTGGTCACTGCCACGTCGTAGGCATTTTTTGTGCTTTTTCCAACAAGTAGACTCACTGCAACGGCTGTCTCCAAAAAATCCACAAAACTCTTCTTGGGATCGGTTGAAGTTGAAGGAAATCTTTTCCGCTAGGAGGGAGGTGGTTAGTTGATGTCTTGCTCTGGACTTTCTATTGTTTCCTCCCATAATCATTTCCTTCTCGGCTTCCAGCTCTAGTTTTAGAAATTTCTCCTTGCTTACCCTTTTCCTTAATTTTGTGCAGCTCCTTTAGTTCCGATCCTATCCGCATAGCCTTATTTATGGTTTTGCTGTAAGTAGGCAACTCACAAACGACAAGGTTCCTTCGCAATTTAGGTTTTATCCCTTCAACGAACTTTTGCATTTGATTTCCTCATCACTCAAGATATGGGGTGCATACTTGATTAAACAGTTAAATTTGGCTTTGTATTGACACACTAACCTAGATCCTTGAGTAAGTTCCATAAACACTCGCTGCCGAGTATTCTTCGCGACATCCGGTAGAAACTTATCCATAAATTCGTATTTAAAATTCTCCCAAGTACGAGATGTTCCCCCTTGACTCCACTACTGATTCAACAATCACCACCAATGATGGGCATCCTGTCCTAGGAGAAAAGTGGCAAGCTTGATTTTTGTTTGTCCAGGTAGTTGTTTACTTGAAAGATTTTCTCAACCTCTTCAATCCACATTTTGGTTCCTGATCGCTGTGTTCACCCATAATTCTTGGGGGGTTGTGTCTAATAAATCTTTCCAGTGTTCGATCTGCAGCATGTTCTTCAATGACTCAAGAACTACCAACTTGACTTTGTTGTTGACAGTGAGTGCTACATGAATTGCTGCCACATGGTGAACATTTTTTTCATAGCTTGTCCTCCAATTCCCTGGTTTAATCTTCCCTCATGGGGTGTCCTTGGTTAGAAATATCTCTTATGCTTCAGCTCGATTGATGGGTGGTACGCTCTACAACGTCGAATGGTCCAAGAGGTGGAAAGTGGTTGAGATCGTTCCCATGATGCCATTTGGTATGTAAATCTTCAAATCTCACTGATTATACTAAATCTACAGCATTTAATAAAATATTTCTTAGTGGTATTCAACTTTGTCCGTTCTTATCATAATATACAAAGGGTATTTATTAAACACGAGCACCCTCCACTTAGTAGAACATGATCATACCAAACTAATACTATTAATTAAGTTTATACCATCTTTTTTTATAAGTTCAGATAAAACCATATCAAACTCACTATTCGTTAATTTGAGGATGAACTGAATCAACTGAATCTATCATAATGATCATCAAGATAATACATTTCATTTTGTTCTTTCTAGATTATATATGAAATATAATCATTTCTACTATATAGAGATATGACATATGCTTTAACGAATTCAAATCAGTCCATATTGTTGGGTTCTAATAACCTTCTGGGTCAAGGTTAAAACACAGTTTCTTAACACTTCAAGGTACTTGTCACTTTTGCCTGTCGTCACCATGATACGTTCTACTTTCTTCTTGAATTTACAATACAATTTTTAAGAACCTTATTTCTCAAATTCCTATTATCACTCAAATACTTGTGCAACAACATGACCCCAACAATGTTATTCCACCGAGCATAAGCGAGTCATATGCATGATACCATGAAGTACTGTCCACTATATCCTAGCTGGCCATCCCAATACCAATTCTTTTGTTCCTTGATATTGGACAATATCCCAAAAATTCACATCCTAGCAAGATTTTTCAAGTCAAACCTAATCTCCACTAATCCAAAATTTTCATATTTCGAGGATCCTATCCTAGCACAACTCAAGTTTCAAAACTTAAACATTCCATTTTCATGCCTAAATTTGGATTTTAGTGAATTAATCCAAGTGATAAATTGATTCTAAATCTCTTAACACTTGATTCAATTGATAAATTTGAGTGTTTGGATGATTTTGTATGTGACACTATTTGTGTTGAATTGGAATATGCCAATAAGTGTTTAAGTGTTATTTCATATGTTGGCATGATTTTGATTCAAGTATTATGATGTTAATTGTTGATTTAGCATTGGATGATGTTATATGTTGATATAGTATGTTAATTATAGCTTTAAAGTTTTTTGGCTATTTTTGGATCCAATTAGATTGGAGTTAATTGGAGATTTTGTGAGAATGTTGATTCTCACTTACATTTGATTTTTGAAGCATGTTTGAGCACTTTAATTTCCAATTTTTAAAGTGTTTATAATCTGAAAATTTGTTAAAATGTGTGTGGAATTGAGTCTTGGAAGTGTCCATGGTGTTTGTAATGCAAAATAGCACAAAATAGGCTCGTTAATGCGTATAGTATACTAGGGACCCCCTTAGTTCTGCAGACATCTTCAATGCATCGTATACATTGAGGAGTGTGGGAAGATTTTTGAGGTGATTTAATATGTCATAGTGAACATGTTGTCCATTAGCCAAGTGATTCACCAGTTCACAGATGCGTGAATTGGCCTGTTGAACCGATCTTAATGTTTGACCAGCAAGCATTCATGGTCTCCCTTGTTGGTGCCTTTTGGCTTGAGAAGGTGCCCCCTAGGGTTTTGATTTTGCGCTAGACCATGATCCTGGATGGGAATTTCAGGACTTGGGTTATCTTAGACTGATACAATGCACACTAGCACACAAACCAGCAGGGCTGCTGGCCTCATGGCAGCAACCGTTGAGCGCACTTGCTGTGTGACTGGGTGCACACTTGGGGCTGTGACCCTCCAGTAAGTGGCTAGGGGTGTTTCTTGGCTTTTTTGGTGCAATTTTGGTCTTCATTCTAAGCTCATTTCATACTATTTTGATGCACAATAGTTGTGTAAGTGTTCAAAATAATGTTGGACATTTTTATTTGCATTTAAAGTCAAGTTCAAGTTAATCTTCAATTAAGTGCAAAAATGAGATGCATAAAGAGTTATGCTTATTTTTGCCAATGATTAATTGTTTATAGTGAAATTATATGTCAATTCTTGTTTATCATTCATTTAATTGTTGAATGGATGATGAATGTACGAGGATGAACATGAGCTTTTAAATTGGTTTTATTTGTTTCAAAGTTGTTTGAAAATGGTTGTATTAAATAGGGGCTTGCATGCCTCTTGATTTTCTACCTTGTAAATGTTATGAGAGTAGAAATCTAGGGATGAGGATTTCTTTTCTCTTGTAAATATTGCAAGGAGACAAGAAAGCCAAGAGGATCAAGGAGACTTGAAGACCCATGAATGTATGGAATACATTTATGTAATAGATAGGATTTAATCAACCCACTTAAAATCAACTAAGTAGTGCACCTATATCTCTAAGTGCACTACTTGGTTCTTAGCTCATGGTCATCCCTCCCTAGGAGCATGCTAGGCACATTTATTTATTTATGCTTTTCTTTGTTCTATTAACGTATAAGATGCATGGTTATGATATAGAGAACCTAAATAAAAGACAATAATATTGATGAGATCTTTCATAGCAAGAAAAAACCTCAACTTAGAGGAGTATAAGTTTTCCAAAATATTAAGTCAAATTAGATACAAATTAAAAGAAGTTTTAATTAGTCCAAGCCTTCTTCCAATGGAAGGTGACATGAGATGCTACCCTAATTTAGTGTTGGCTCATGAGACGTGGGACACATTATTAGAGGAAAGTGATGCTCACTTCTTGACATATGATGCACTTTAATTAAAGATCACTTTGACATTGCCTCATGAATCGTGGAATGTCATTGTGGGGTTTATAATTAAAGATTGATTAGTAAGTACAACTTAATGCCTTGTAGTGTAGATGTCGCGCGAGTCGTGGGTCTATATGAAAAGTAAGGCAAAACACATCAAGGGTTGCATACTGATGCAATTAGAAAAAGTTGCTTACCTTAGGATCTCATGAGTTGTGAGTCCAAAAATGATGCCTTTTGGACCTTGATTCTCACTAGGAAATAAAATTTCCTAGATTCCTTAAGGGGGTGAGGAATTTGATAAAATAGGGGGGGAAAAACATGCTTGAAAATCCACAATATGTTTTTAATATCAAAGTTCAATTGCATGCTTATATTCTTTTTTTTTTTTCACCTTTGTAGATTTGCGAAATCTCAATCAATGGCTAAGAATCCACTAAATATTATTTTAGAAACTAATACTCACTGGGCCTAACTTCTGCAATTGGCTAAGAAACCTAAAAATTATTCTTGACTATGAAAAGAGAATATATGTCCTTCCTCAAAGTCCGCCGGACATCCATTGGTGATGATGCCAATGATGAGGCATGTGAAGCATTTGCCAAATGGGTAGAAGATGATCTTCAAACTTGTTGCCTCATGATAGCTTCTATGTCCAATGAGCTTCAAAAATCTCATGAAAACATAAAACTGCTTCTAAGGTACATATGCAACAACAAAAGTTGTGCAGGGTGCAATCTAGATATGGGCACTGCTCATTTTCTAGGGAGCTCTTTAGGACTAGAATGGTTTAATGTGCTAATATCCATGACCATGGCCCTAAGATGATTGGTCTCATTGAGAAGCTTGCTCAATTGGACGTGGTCATGGACAATAACCTTTATGTGGATTTGATCCTCCAATCATTACCAAGTTCATTTGACCAATTTGTTATGACCTTCAACATGTCCAAGCAAAAGATCACAATTAATGAATTGATCAACAAATTGGTGACCGCCGAGTCGACAATGAAAAAGGAAAAATCGTTAAAGCTTGCATCCTCCTTCAAGTCTAAAGGTCCTAGGGACAATAATAAGGGAGGTAAGAAGAAGAAGAGTTCTTTGAAAGGGAAGCAACCATTGAAAACCTTTGGAGAAGTTAAGAAGAAAAATGAGGATAAAAAGGAAGTAACATATTTGTACCATGGCAAGACCGGCCATTGGAAGCATAATTGCAAGAATATCTCGCAACCCTTGGGAAGGGTATGAACTTTATTAAAGTGCACTTAACAATAAATTCTTCCAAATGGGTATTTGATACCGCATGTGGTTTTCACCTTTGTAATTCATTACAGGGGATGGAAAGAAGAAGGAGTCTAAGTGATGAGGATTTGATCCTACACCTTGGCAATGGAGCAAGAGTTGCGGCTAAAGTTGAAGGCATCATGAAGTTAGACTTAGGGAACTCCTTGATTGGATTGGATCCTTGTTACTATGTATTGAATCTTTTGAAGAATATTATTTAATTCCCATTGTGGATAGTGAATGATATGATTTTGATTTTTCAATATCAAATCCGAAAATGAAAGCAATAAAGAATGGCTCTTTAGTTGCAAGGGGCACTCTTTGTAATGGATTATACATTTTGGATTCTCTACCATCACTTATGCATGTTCAACAAAGTACTAAAAGAAAATTAGATAACCAAGAAAGTGCCATTTTGTGGCATGCAAGACTTGGATATATTTCTAAAAATAGGATGAACAAGATAGAAGCCTCAAAGCACTAAATGTTAGTGGCATAGAGGATTTTCCCACTTGTGAATCTTTTTTAAAAGAAAAAATGACCAAGGCTCCTTTTGTAGGACAAACGGAGTGAACTACAAGTCCTTTGAATTTGATCCATATAGAGATATTTGTGGACCACTAAAAGTTGTGCTAGAGGAGGCTATTCTTGCTTCATCACCTTCACCGATGGTCATGCTCGGTTCGAACATGTATATCTTATGAAGTACAAGTCTGAAGCTTTTGAAAGGTTCAAAATGTATAGGAATGAAGTATAAAAGCAACAAGGACTTAGTATTAAGGCTCTTTGATCAGATTGAGGAGGGGAATACTTAAGTACGGATGTTTTGGATTATCTAAAAGAGAATGGGATTCTCTCACAATGGACTTCATCTGGCATACCCTAACATAATGGAGTCACTGAGAGGAGAAACTGTACCTTGTTGGACATGGTACGTTCCATGATGAGTTCATCGATGTGTCTATATCCTTTTGGGGATATGCCCTTGAGATGGTGGTGAGGCTACTAAATGTAGTACCCTCAAAGTCAGTACTAAAGACACCGCATGAGATGTGGTATGACAAATCACCCTCTTACTCCTATTTAAGAATTTAGGGTTCTCTTGCATACGTCAAGGGACTAGCGGGAGACAAGTTCAATGCGGGATCCAGTTTGTGCAAGTATGTAGGAAACCCAAAAGAGTCCTTGGGGCATTATTTCTATGATCCCTTGGAACAAAAGATGTTTGTTTCAAGAAAAGCCACCTTTTTGGGAAAAAAGTTTCTATTAGATAGAAATGGCATTATCATTGAACTTGATAAAGTTCAAGATGATCATGTCGTCCCACAAGTGGTAGAAACAATAAAGCATCTCAAGTCTAACACAACCTCTAAGAAGTTCGGACCGAATCAAGAAACAACCCGAAAGGTTCGCATTCATCCATGAAATGGGGCAAATGGATAGTGATCCGAAGACCTATGAGGAACCTATGTTAGACATAGATTCGGGACATTGGCTTGAGGCCATGAAATTCGAAATAGACTCCATGTACTCCAACAAAGTATGGACTTTGGTAGATGCACTGGAGGGTATGTACCCATTGGTTGCAAGTGGATCTACAAGCGAAAGCTAATAGTCAATGAAGAGGTGATGACCTTTAAGGCTAGACTAGTGGCAAAAGGTACTCGAAGAGCTAGTATTGATTTTGAGGAACTTGTCACCGATCGCTATGCCTAAGTCCATTAGGATTATTCTTGCCACAGCTGCTTATTACGACTATGAAATATGGCAAATGGATGTAAAGACCAATTTTCTCAACGGAAAAATTGAAGAAGAAAAAATCTATATGGAGCAACCACAAGGTCTTATATCCAAAGGGAGTGAGCAAAAGGTTTACGAACTCCAGAAGTACATTTATGGACTAAAGCAAGCATCTCAAAGTTGGAACATAAGTCTTGATAAGACAGTCAAATTGTTTGGCTTTGCCAAAAATATGTATGAGCCTTGTGTGTATAAAAAGGCTAGTGGGAGTTCGGCACAGTTTATTGTGCTTTATGTCGATGACATTCTTCTCATTGGGAATGAGAGAGAAGGGTTAAAGTATACTAAAGCATGCTTATCTTCACAATTCTCCATGAAAGATTTGGGAGAAGTATCCTCTATATTAGGAATGTGGATCTATATAGATAGATCAAAGAGAATGTTGGGGCTCTCCTATGCTCACTAGCCTTTTTATACACACAAGCCTTATACACATTTTTGACAAAGACAAACAATTTGACTATCTTATCAAAACGTATGTTCCAACTTTGAGATGCTTGCTTTAGTCTATAAATGGATCTTTGGAGTTTGGAAACCTTTTGCTCACTCCCTTTAGATGTAAAATCTTGTGGTTTCTCCATACAGATTTCCATTAAGAGAAGCAGTCTTTACATCCATTTGCCATATTTCATAGTCGTAATAAGCAACTTTGGCAAGCATAATCCTAATGGACTAACATGGAGGCTAGTGAAAAGGTTTCCTCAAAATTAATATTGGGTCTTTGAGTATATAACCTTTTTGCCACTAGTCTAGCCTTAAAGGCCATCATCTCTCCATCGACTCCTAGCTTTAGCTTGTAGATCCACTTGCAACCAATGGGTACTATACCTTCCGGTGGATCTACCAAAGTCTATATTTTGTTGGAGTACATGAAGTCAATTTCGGATTTTGTGGCCTCAAGTCAATGTCCCAAATCTATGTCTAACATAGCTTCCTTATAAGTCTTTGAATCACTATCCATTTGCCCCATCTCATGAAGGAAACCGAACCTTTCGGGTTGCTTCTTCATTCAATCCAATCTTCTAAGAGGTTGTGTGCTAGGCTCAAGATGCTCTATTGTTTCTAATGCTTGTGGGATAATATGATCATCTTGGACTTCATCAAGTTCAATGATAACCCTATTTCTATCCAATAGAAGTCCTTTTCCAAGAAAGTGGTGTTCCTCAAAAGAAACATCTTTTGTTCCGAGGGATCATAGAAATAATACCCCGAAGACTCTTTTGGGTATCCTACAAAGTGGATCTCGCATCCAACTTGTCTCCCACTAGTCTCTTGACATATGCGGGAGATCGCCAAACTCTTAAGTAGGAGTAAGAGGGTGCTTTGCCATACCACATCATGCAGTGTCTTTGGCACCGACTTTGAGGGTACTACATTTAGTAGCCTCGCCACCGTCTTAATGGTGTATCCCCAAAAGAATATAGACACTTGGTGAAACTCATCATGGAACGTACCATTCCAACAAGGTACAGTTTCTCCTCTTGGCTACTCCATTGTGTTGGGGTGTGCTCGGTGGAGTCCTTTTGTGAGAGAATCCCATCTCTTTTTAGACAATCCAAGAAATCGATACTTAAGTATTCCCTCCTCGATCGGGTCGAAGAGCTTTAATAATACTAAGTCCTTGTTGCTTTTCTACTTCATTTCTATATTCTTTGAACTTTTCAAAAGCTTCAGACTTGTACTGCGTAAGATACACATGTCCGAACTGGGTATAATCATCGATGAAGATGATGAAGTAAGAATAGCCTCCTTTAGCACTAACTCTTAGTAGTCCACATACGTCCATATGGATCAAATCCAAAGGACTTGTGGTTCGCTCCATTTGTCCTACAAAAGGAGCCTTGGTCATTTTTCCTTTCAAACAAGATTTACAAGTAGGAAGACCTTCCATGCTACTAACATTTAGTACTTTGAGGGTTTCTATCTTGTTCATCCTATTCTTAGAAATATCTCCAAGTCTTGCATGCCACAAAGTGGAACTTTTTTGGTTATCTAATTTTTCTTTTATTACTTTGTTGAATGTAGTGATGGTTGAGAATCCAAAATGAATAAAATCCATTGCTAAGTACTCACTGCAACTAAGAAACCATTCTTTATTGCTTTCAATTTCCTGTTTGATATTGAAAAATCATATCCTTCACCATCCAAAATGGGAATTGAAATAACAAGATTTGATACATAATAACAAGGATCCAATATAATCAAGGAGTTCCCTAAGTCTAACTTCACAACACGCCTGCAACTTTGGCCGTGCTCCATTGTGAAAGCATAAGCTCAAATCCTCATCACTTAGACTCGTTTTTCTTTCCATCTCCTGCACTGAATTATCAAGGTGAAAACCACATGCGGTATGAAAATCCCATGAGGAAGAATTGGTCAATAAGTGCAGTTTAATGAAGTACATACCCTTCCCAAGGGTTGCTAGATATTACTTGCAATTTTGCTTCCAATGGCTATCTCACCACAGTAGAAACAAGTGGCATTTTTTATCCTCTATAATCTTCTTAACTCCAACAGATGCCTTAAATGTTTGTTTCCTCTTAAAAAAGAACCTTTCTTCTTCTTTCCCCCTTTCTACTTGCCTTTAGGGCCTTTAGAGTGAGAGAAGGAAGCAATCATTAGAGGTTTGCCCATGTCATGGTTGTCTCCTCCTAGACCAACATTTTGGTCAAATAAACTCGGCAATTATGTGAGGATCAAATCCCCATAGAGCTCATTGTCCATCACTATGCCCAAGTTGAGAAGCTTCTCAACGAGTTTAATCATCTTTGGACCGTAGTCAAGGACACATGACCTTTGAATCATCATAGCTTGAAAAATCTCCTTTGACAACATGAACCTCTCATACCTTGTTTGCTATACAACTCTTGCAAGTAATAGACCGACGTATATTTCATGTGTTTGTGAGACTTTTGAAGTTCATAGATGCCATCATAGATAATGGGCTATGATGAGATCTTTAACCCTTTTCGTGAACATTTCATGTGTCTCTTGATTTGCATTAATCCCTATGGGATTAGGAGCACCTTGATATAGGACATATATCTGTTTCTCGGAATCTAGAATGATTTTGTGGTTAAGTCAATTGTGGTACTTCAGCTCGGTTAGTTTATTGGTTTCCAATATAGCCATTCTTCAGATTTCTCAAATCTACATGAGCGAAGAAGAGAATATAAGCATTTGATTGGATTTGATATTTAAAAACATGTTCATGGACTTTCAAGCATGTTTTTATCCCACTATTTTATCCAATTCCTCACCCCTTAAAGAAATTCGGGAAATCACATTTCCTAGTAAGACTCAAGGTCCAAAAGGCATCATTTGTGGGCCCACGACTTGTGAGACATCCGCAAATAATCCTAAGGTAAGCAAATTTTGCTAACTACATTCCTATGCAACCCTTGATGTGTTTTACCTCACTTTTTATGTAGACCCACGACTCGTGCGACATCTACACTACTAGGTGTTAAGTTGTACCTACCAATCAATCTTTAATTATAAGCTTCACTATGTCATTCCATGACTCGTGGGACAATGCCATAGTGAGTTTTAATTTAAAGCGTTGATTATATGCCTAGAAGTGAGCACAACTTTTCTCTACCAAAGTGTCCCACGACTCATGAGCCAACACTAAATTGGGGTAGCATCTCATGTCACCTCCAAATGGTAGAAGGCTTGGATTAATTAAAAATCCTTTTAATTTGTATCCAATTTGACTTAAAATTTTGAAATACTTAGACTACTCTAAGTTGAGGGTTTTCTTGCTTTGAAAGATCTCATCAATATTATGATATCTTATTTAGGATCCCTATATCCTAACCATACATCTCATACATCAATAGGATAAAGAAAAGCATAAATATAAGTAAATGTGCCTAGTATGCTCCTACGGTGGGATGACCATGAGCCTTAACCAAGCAGTGTATTTAGAGCCATAGATGCACTACTTACTTAATTTTAAGTGGGTTGATTAAATCCTATCTACTATATAAATGTATCCCATATATTCACGGGTCTTCAAGCCTCCTTGATCCTTTTGGCATTCTTTGTTTCCTTGCAACATTTTTACAAGAGAAAAGAAATCCTCACCCCTAGAGTTCTACTCTCATAACATTTATAAGGTAGAAAATCAAGAGGCATGCAAGCCCCTATTTAATACAACCCTTTTCAACACAACTTTGAAACAAATAAAACCAATTTAAAGGCTCATCTTCATCCCCATTCATTCATCAGCCATTCAACAATTAAATAAACAATAAATAAGAATTGACATTCAATTCAACCAATTAAATGCTTATCACATAAACAGTTAATTAATGGGTAAAAATAAGCATAACTCTTTATACTTATATTTGACCATAAAAGCAAGCAAAAATGTCCAACATGATCAACATGATCTTTAGCACTTACACAACAATTGTGTATCAAAATTGTATGGAAAAATCAAGTTTAGGAGGGCAAAAATGCACAAAATGGCAAATTGGTCACGCTTAGGCAGCCATGGATGGGCTTGCTGCCTAGTCAGCCACCCAAGTAGGCTGCACGGGCACTACAGTGCCAATGCTGCCTAGCCAAGGGTTGGCCAGCCGGGAGGGACCTGCCACAAGGCGCCTAGGCCACCATTTTGCACCGTTTTTGCTCTTTTGCCATCCCAAACCTTATGAACACTTTCATAACTCCATTCCATACATTTTATGATAAATTTTCAGAATACAAACACCCTTAAAACTACAAATTAAAGTGCTCAAAATGCTTCAAAAATCAAATCTAAAGAAGAATCATTATTCATCTAACACCTTCAAGACATCCAATCAAATTGGATCCAATCATTGCCAAAACACTTTTAAGAAATTATCAACATGCTAAATCAATATTTAACATCATCCAATACTAAATCAACATTTATTATCATAAGATTTGAATCAAAATCGTGCCAACATATGAAATAACACTTAAGCACATATTGACATATTTCAATTCAACACATATAGAGCCACAAACAAAATCATCCAAACACTCAAATTCATCAATTGAATCAAGTATTTGGAGATTTAGAATCAATATATCACATAAATCAATTCACTAAAATCCTCATTTAGGCAAGAAATGGCTTCATACCACTTGAAAGAAGGATGGGATTGGGATCCAAATATTAAAAACAAAAATAGGCAATTTAAGTGTTATTAATTGGATCCTTCATTGACATCCTCTTTCAAGTGGTATCGGAGCCTAAAATTCATGCTTTAATTTGGATTTTGTTTGATTGATTCATGTGATGAATTGATCTAGATCTCCAAATACTTCATCCAATTTATGGATTGGAGTGTTTGGATGATGATGCTTGTGGCTCCTTTGTTGATGAGTTGAAATTATGCTAATATGTGTTTTAAATGTTAATTCATATGTTAGTGTATTTTGAGTCATGTTTAGCTAATGTTAAATTTTGATTTAGCATTGGATGACGTTATATGTTGAGCATGTTAAATTTGGCCTTAAGTTGTTTTGGTCATTTTTGGATCCAATTGGATTGGATTGCTTTAATTGGAGATTTTTAGAAGAATGTGATTCTCACTTAAACTTAATTTTTGAAGCATATTTGAGCATTTGAAATTTCATTTTTAAAAGGTATTCGATATCTAAAATTTCATCTATAATGTGTGATTTAGTGTTTAGGATGTGTCATAAAGTTTTTGGTGCACAAAAGTTGAACAAAATTGACTTGACTCAGTCCAAACCTCAAAACAAGGCAAGTTGCCACATTTGGCCAAGCACCAGCTAGGCAGCAAGCAAGCCTAGGGCGCACCTGAGCATGGCTGTGCGATCGGGCTGGTGCAGCAGCGCCCAATTTCAGTTTTGGTGAGTTTTAAGTGTTATTTTGTGTTCCTTAAGTGACCAAAATGGTTCAATATCATACATAATAGATGCACAAGTGTTGTGCAAGTTCTCAATATTATGTTTGACATTTTTGAATGCTTTTTAAATTTTGTTAAAGTTAACCTTCAATTGTTGCTAAAATAAGATGCATAAATGTTATGCTTGTTTTTGCTTGGCCAATAAATTGTTTATATGATAAGTATTTAATTGTTGGAATTGAATGTCAATTCTTGATTTATTTATTGTTCATTTAATTGTTGAATGGATGATGAATGAATGGGGATAACCATGAGCCTTTAATATTGATTTTATTTGATTCAAGTTGTTGAAAGTGTTGTATTAAATTGGAGCTTGCATGTCTCTTAATTCTATCTTGTAAATGTTATGAGAGCAGAATCACTAGGAGGATTTCTTTCTCATATAAATGTTACAAGGATACATTTATGTAATAGCTAGATTTAGTCAACCCACTTAAAATCAACTAAGTAATGCACCTATGGCTCTAAGTGCACTATTTTGGTTAGGGCTCATGGTCATCCCACCCTAGGAGCATGCTAGGCACATTTACTTATTTATGCTTTCCATATCATATATGGTGATGCATGGATTAGGAAATAGAAAACCTAAATAAGAAGATAAAATTGGTGAGATTTTGGCAAGCAAGACATGAGATGTCTGCCGGACACCATTAGCAATGATGCCACAAACAAGATGCATGATGATGGCTTCTATGTTTATGAGCTTCAAAAGTCTCACGAGCACATGAGATGTCCACATGATATCTACACCTTCAACAGTTGTATAGTGTTCAAACTAGACACGAATGATTTGTTTTGTCTAGGGAGTTCTTTAGATCTAGAATGAATGAGGACACAATTGTCAATGAGCAAGGGCTTAAAATGATCAATCTCATTGAGAAACTTGGTCAATTAGGCATTGTCATGGACAATGAGCTCTATGTGGATTTGATTCTTCAATCATTGCCTAGCTCTTTTGACCAATTCATTATGAACTCTACATGTCGATGCAAGAAGTAACAATTAATGAGTTAGACAATATGTGGTAACCGGCTGAGGTGACTTCGAAGAGAGACAAGCCTCTTATGCTTGCTTCCTCCAAGTCTATGGGCCGTTGGGGTGCTTGAAAGGGAGATAAAGGGAAGAAAAGTTCTTCCTCCAAAGGGAAGCAATGTAACCCTTGTAGAGTTCGAGAGGGAATCATGATAAGATAGGGGCTAAAACCGATGCTACCTATTTCCATTATGGTGAAAAAGGACATTGGAAAAGAAATTGAATTGAATTTCTTGCAACCATTGAGAAGGGTATGTACTTTTTGGAAGTGCACTTGACGATAAATTCTTCCTCATGGGTATTTGATGTGGTTCTCAGCTTTGTAATTCGTTACAAGGATTAGAAAGAAGGAGTCTCAATGAAGGGGATATGATCCTCCATTTAGGAAATGGAACAAAAGTTGTGGCCATGGTCGAAGGCGTAATCAAGTAAGACTTAGGGAACTCCCAAATTATATTTGGTCCTTACTATGTACCTAATTTTATTAAGAACATTATTTCAATTCCCATTTTGGATAATGAAGGATATGATTTTTCAATATCTAATGGAAATTTGAAAGCATTAAAGAATGGTTCTTTAATTACACCAAGTACATTAAACAATGAATTGTATATATTGGATTTCCAACCTTCGTTGATGCACATTCAATCAAGTAAAAGAAAGTTAGATATACAAGTAGATGCCATCCTATGGCATTTAAGACTTGGGCATATCTCCAATTGTTAGTGGCATTGAGGAATGTCTTACTTGTGAATCTTGTTTGAAGGGAAAAATGACTAAGGCTCCTTTTATAGGACAATCGAAGGTCCTTTGGATTTAATCCATATGGATATTTGTGACCTACTAAGAGTTAGTGCAAGAGGTGGCTGTTGTTATTTCATTTCCTTCACCGATTATCACACTCAATTCGGACACATGTATCTTATGAAGTACAAGTCCGAAGCCTTTGAAAGGTTAAAAATTATCGGTATAAAGTAGAAAAGCAAAAGGGACTTAGTATTAAAGCTCTTTGATCGGATCGAGGGGGAGAATACTTAAGTACCAAATTCTTAGATTATCTAAAGAAGAATGGGATTCTCTCTCAATGGACTCCCCTTGCACACCCCAACACAATGGAGTAGCCAACATGAGAAATCGTACCTTGCTAGACATGGTATGTTCCATGATGAGCTTCTTCGATATGCCTATATCTTTTTGGGGATACACCTTACATACGTCGGCAAGGCTACTAAATGTAGTACCCTCAAATTCGATGCCAAAAACACCACATGAGATGTCGTATGGCAAAGCACCCTCTTACCATTATCTAAAGGTTTGGGGTTCTCCTGCTTACATAAAGTGGTTTAGTGGGAGACAAGTTGGATAGTCAATACACCTTGTGCAAGTTTGTGGGATACCCTACAGTCTACAGCTTATTACTTTTATAATCCCTCCGAACAAAAGGTGTTTGTTTCAAAGAACGCCTACTTTTTGGAAAAAAAAACTTCTATTGGATAGAAAGAGCATTGTTGTTTAACTTGATAAAGTTCAAGATGATCATAAAATCCCACAAGTAGTGGAAACAATTATGCATGTCTGAGAAGGCTGCACCGAATCAAGAAACAAGCCAAAAGGTTCGGATTTCTTTATGAGACAGGCCAATCAGATATGGATTTGAAGACCTATGAGGGAAGCTATGTTGTACACAGACTCCGAACATTGGCTTGACGCCATGAAATCCGAAATAGACATTGGATCCACCAGAGGTTATCATACCCATTGGTTGCAAGTGGATCTATAAGCAAAAGCTAGGAGCCAATGGAGATTTAATGACCTTTAAGGCGCAGGACTAGTGGCAAAAGGTTACACTTAAAAACCCGGTATTGATTTCAAGGAAACCTTTTCATCGGTTGCTATGCCTAAGTCTATTCGGATTTTACTTGCCATAGCCGCATATTATGGTTATGAGGTATGGAAAATGGATGTGAAAACCGCTTTTCTCAATGGAAATATTGAAGAAGAAATCTATATGGAGCAGCCACAAGGTTTTACATCCAAAGGGAGTGAGCAAAAGGTTTGCAAACTTGAGAGATCTATTTATGGAATCAAGTAAGCATCCCGAAGTTGGAACACACGTTTTGATGAGACAGTCAAATTGTTTAGCTTTATCAAAAATGTATATGAACCTTGTGTGTACAAGAAGGCTAGTGGGAGCAATGTACAATTTATTGTGCTTTATGTCGATGACATCCTTCTCATTAGGAATGAAGTAGGAATGTCAGAGTGCACTAAAGAGTGGTTATCTACTCAATTCTCCATAAAGAATTTGGGAGAAGCATCCTACATATTAGGAATATGTATCTATAGAGATAGATTGAAGAGGATGCTTGGGCTTTTCCAAACCCCGTACATCGACAAAATACTAAAGAGGTTTAGTATGGAAGAATCCAAGAAGGAATTCCTCCCTATGGGACATGGTCTTTGTCTCTCCAAGTCTATGGTCCCTAAGACAAGGAAGAGAGACAAAAGATGTAATGATCCCAAAAAAAAAAAATCTTTAAAGAAGTAAATTTTGAAAACTTTTACATCTAAAGAATTCCTTTTGAAATTTTTGGTACTCTATAATAATTTTTCTATAAAAATATGATAGTTTACTCAAATTATTACACCTATTTACAATATTTATAATAACATTTTCTTTTTCTTTGAGTTTCTAAATTTTGTAAACTTTCTAAAATATCTCCTTATTTAAATACATTTTTAAAATTCAAGGAATAATACAAAATTTCTTATTTTAATATATTTTATGAATTTTAGAAATTTTACACCTATTTATACAATTTCCTCCAAATTCTGATTTTTCTGAAAAAATATTACCAAAAAAATTTCCTTCTTAAAACTATTAAATAAAATAAACAAAATTAAAAAAAAATTACTCTAAATACCTTAAAAGTCGGTCATGAAGACCATTCAAGAACAAAGAAATTAATTTTTTATTCTATAATATCTCATGTGAAATTCTCTACAAAATTCCCTACAAAAAATTGTTTCACACATGGCCCCTAAAATGTAAGAATACTATTGGAGGGTTTGGCATTTAATAAATGAACTTACAAATATCTCATAAATATCTAATTAGGAAAATCTAAGAAAATCTCCTTTAGGCCTAATTGGAAGAATCTTACTTGGCCAAGCCACTAATCTACTTAGACACCTCATAAATGCTACTTTAGCCCCTAGGACCTAGTCATTAATATTAAATTAGCCCCCTAAAACTAACTTTCTTTACAAAAACACCTTTGAATCAAATCTATAAATGGCTAACCAAGCCCATAAATTTTCTTCAACACATACAACACACACCAAACACACAAAACATATTTAATCCATAAAATCACTATAAAAGCTCCAAGAAAATTTAGCTAGGGTTGGTGAAGGAAAGAGAAAAGAAATTGAGCCAAAATCATCAATAAAAGCTTGGAAATTTAGGTAAAGTTTATAACTTTTCTTTCTATCTTTCTTGCTATATTCCTTGATTCTTGAGAATTATTTTTGGTTCTTGAATCATATTATTTGCTATTCTACTTTCAGATTTTAAATCAAAACTATTTTCAAAATATACCAAAATTTAAATTTTACTGCAAAATTCCTCCAAAGTTTAGAGAGAGAAAAAAAACTTATACTTTTCAACTTTAACCCCAAATCTTTATTTCATTCATATTCCTTGTTCTATTCCTTGCTCCTTGTTCCACGTATCGTTATGGCTTCTAAACCATATTGTTGAAGGCACATTCATCAAAAGCAATGAAATATTCAATGATGGTATTGATTGCAATTATTCATGAATGTTGGGCCCTAAAATTATTCAATATGAGAACTGTGCGACATCGTGATATGAGCACTGGAGGCACTATAAGGCAAGATGGTTATTTCGGCGTTGGAGGGCAAAATGGAGATTCAACATGCCAATGGGACCTATCTCAAGAGCAAAAGCAAAGAGGCTGAAAGATGGCTCTGCAAATTTGGGTAAGCCATTTGTTGAAGAGATATCTGCATCAAGAATGAGCTAAGAAAGAGAAAAACATGTCAAGAAGCCAAAAGAATGAGGTTGGATAGCCCATCACCTTATGCTTGGTGTATAAGGCTTGAAAAGGCCCAAGAAGGCCAAAATAAGTCCCAAATGTGTGGGACTCACTGAGAAAAGAAGAAGCTATGATCAAGTAAAACTCTTATTTTGAATTGGATTTGGGCTTGGATTATTATCCATAGGCTTAGTTTATATCTTATTTTAATTAGGGCTTGCAAGGATAGTATAAATACTCTCTTAAAAACGTGTATGACAGATTTTGATGAATTTTAAATTATTTTCTGCGTTTTTCTCTCAAGAAAAACCACAACTTTGCTTGTTGCATCAAGAAATTGAATAGGTTCTTTCAAGGTGCTAATTCCTGCTAGTATTTATTCAATTTTGTGATTCTTATTCCGAATTATTTGCATTTCTAAGATCAAGTATCTTTGGGTACTTTTTAATTAATAGAGATCAATTGAATTGAGTCAATTAGTTTAAAGGAGTTTAAACTAATGTGAATATATGATATTCTAAAGTCACAAGAGTTGTGAGCCCATATCCAATGAACGGTAGAACCTAATGGGTCACACACAAAAGTCAATTGGAAATCCTCCTTGATGAAGGGAATTTTCAAAGTGTTAGAAATATTCCTCCTTGACCCAAAATTAGAGGGAAATGGTTGATGCAGTCATTTTGGCTTGATCCATTTGATTGTTAAATTGATCTAAATAATTTAAAGAGTTAAATTAGACCAATTAAATTAATGGTTAATTTCATTTGGTGGTATATGACTATCAATTAGTCAAGTCAACTTAAAGAGTTAACTACTACTAGCTTAAAGAGTTAAGTTAGTTTAATTAATTTGGTGTGGCATTAGATTAAATTCATTTGGTGTGACGTTAGAATTTATTTGGATGACATTTCATGTGATGAAATGAAAATTCCAAATGAAATTCAAATGCACACAAAATTCACATGCCACTTGCATGCTAGTTGGCGCCACCTTGAGGAAGGTGTGATGCCGCCTTGGCATCACACCATCCTCCCTCTATATATAGATATAGAAGGAGGTAGCCAACACACTTGCAAGCAAGCATTTTGCATCTAATTGTTAGATTCCCTTTTTCCCTCCATTTTTATGATTCTCTCATGAGTAGAGGTTTCACATCTTCTTCATCTCCCTCCCAATTTTTGGCCTCATCATCCTCTACATTTCTCCTTTGATTTTCCAGCTAATCTAGGAGGAATTGGATTGTCCATTGGTGTTTGGATCTTATCATTAGTGGCAATACACTTGGATTGCAATGCCTTTGGAGGTCCTCTGTTTGGGTAGTAAATTTGGAGCGTCCATTGGAGGTCTTGCTGAAAATGTTTTGAGTTGAATTTTTAACTGGATATTCTCCAAGGAGTTGGCAAAATTTTGGTCCAATTTTCAGCTAATTCTGAGGTGATTTGGTTGGGCAAACATTGCTCACACTCTGCTGCACTAGGAAGAGACTGCTTTTCCGAGATCAAAGTTAGTCTTCACATTTTCGGTTGGAATTTGCTTTTGAGGTAATATTTTGACCTTAATCCATTTTAGTCACATGAATCAGATCCTTGTGGAGGTGTAAATCAAGTTAGAATTCAGTTTTTAAGAGTTATTAATTGGATCCTTGGCTAACACCGTCTTCCTAATGGTATCGGAGCCTAAATTCATGCTTTAATTTGGAATTTGTTTGATTGATTCATGTGTTCAATTGATATAGATCTCCAAATACTCGATCCAATTTATGGATTGGAGTGTTTGGATGATGATTCTTGTGGCTCCTTTGTTGATAAATTGAAATTATGCCAATATGTGTTTTTAATGTTAATTGATATGTTAGTGTATTTTGAGTCATGTTTAGCTAATGTTAAATTTTGATTTAGCGTTGGATGATGTTATATGTTGATATAACATGTTAAATTTGGCCTTAAGTTGTTTTGGTCATTTTTGGATCCAATTAGATTGGATTTAATTGGGGATTTTTAGAAGAATGTGATTCTCACTTAAACTTAATTTTTGAAGCATGTTTGAGCACTTAAAATTTCATTTTTAAAACATATTCTATATATGAAATTTCATCTGTAATGTGTGATTTAGTGTTTAGGATGTGTCCTAACTTTTTTGGTGCACAAAAGTTGAACAAAATTGACTTGACTCAGTCCAAACCTCAAAAAAGGGCAAGTTGCCACACCCGGCCAGGCATCGGCTAGGCAGCGAGCAAGCCTAGGGTGCAACTGCTGCATGGCTGTGTGATTGGGCCAGTGCAGAAGCGCCCAATTTCGATTTTGGTGAGTTTTGAGTGTTATTTTGTGTTCCTTAAGTGACCAAAAGTGTTCTATATCAAACATAATAGATGCATAAGTGTTGTGCAGGTTCTCAATATTATGTTTGACATTTTTGAATGCTTTTTAAATTTTGTTAAAGTTAATCTTCAATTGTTGCTAAAATAAGATGCAGAAATGTTACGCTTATTTTTTACTTGGCCAATTAATTGCTTATATTATAAGTATTTAATTGTTGGAATTGAATGTCAATTCTTGATTTATTTCTTGTTCATTTAATTGTTGAAGGGATGATGAATAAATGGGGATGATCATGAGCTTTTAATATTAATTTTATTTGTTTCAAGTTGTTGAAAAGGGTTGTATTAAATTGGAGCTTGCATGCCTCTTAATTCTATTTTGTAAACATTATGAGAGTAGAATCACTAGTAGTGAGGATTTCTTTTTCATGTAAATGTTACAAGGATACATTTATACAATAACTAGATTTAATCAACCCACTTAAAATCAACTAAGTAGTGCACCTATGGTTCTAAGTGCACTATCTTGGTTAGAACTCATGGTCATTCCACCATAGGAGCATGCTAGGCGCATTTACTTATTTATACTTTCCATATCCTATTCATGTATGTGATGCATGGATTAGGATATATAAAACCTAAATAAGAAGATAAAATTGGTGAGATTTTGGCAAGCAAGAAAAGCCCTCCACTTAGAATGTCTAAGTGCTTCCAAAATATTAAGTCAAAATGGATACAAATTAAAAGGAATTTTAATTAATTCATGCCTTCTACCAATTGTATGTGGCATGATGCTACTATCTTTTATGTGATGGCACTCAAAGTGGGGGTCACACATAAGGTGGAAAGCTATGATCACATACTTAGCATATGATGGACCTTTGATTTGATACTTCCCATGCATTGGCACTCGAAGTGGGGGATGTCGTGGATTGGTCTCGAATCAAAGTTTGATTGGTAGGTCGGATTTAACAACTAGTAATGTAGAGGCACTCAAAGCAGAGATCTACATGAAGAGTGAGGCAAAATATATCAAGAGTTGCATAGATGCAATTAGCAAATGTTGCTTACCTTCTGATTGTTTGTGGATGGCACTTGAAGCGGGGGTCCACTTACAAGTCCTTAGGGTCTTGATTCTCACAAGGAAATATGATTTCGCGAATTCTTCCAAGGAGTGAAGGATTTGATAAAATAGTGGGAGAAAAACATGTTTGAAAAGATCATGAACATGTTTTCAAATATCAATATACAATCACATGCTTATACTCTCTTTTATAGCATTTTGTAGATTTGTGAAATCTTCAAACTCAAAATGGCTAAAAATCAACTCACAATCATTTTGGAAACCAATAAACTAACCGGGCCAAACTTCCACGATTGGTTGAGAAATCTTAAAGTTATTCTTAATTCCGAAAAGAGGACTTATGTACTTCATCAAAGTCCACTGGACACCGTTGGTAATGATGCCACAGACAAGATGCCTAATGATGGCTTCTATGTTTAATGAGCTTCAAAAGTCTCACGAGCACATGAGATCTATTTACACTTTCAAGAGTTGTATGGTGTTCAAACTAGACACGAAAGGTTTGTTTTTGTCTAGGGAGCTTTTAGATCTAGAATGAATGAGGGCACAAGTGTCCATGAACATGGCCTTAAAATGATCGGTCTCATTGAGAAGCTTGGTCAATTAGGCATTGTCATGGACAATGTGCTCTATGTGGATTTGATCCTTCAATCATTGCCTTGTTCTTTTGATCAATTCATTATGAACTTCTACATGTTGATGTAGGAAGTAATGATTAATGAGTTAGACAATATGTAGGTAACCGCCGAGGCAACTTTGAAGAGAGACAAGCCTCTTATGCTTGCTTCCTCCAAGTCTATGGGTCCTTGGGATGCTAGAAAGGGAGTAAAGGGAAGAAAAGTTCTTCCTCCAAAGAGAAGCAAGGCGATGCCACCTGTTTCCACTATGGCGAAAAAGGATGCAAGGAATTTCTTGCAACACTTGAGAAGGGTATGTACTTTTTTGAAGTGCACTTAACAACAAATTCTTCCTCATGGGTATTTGATACTGCATGTGGTTCTCATCTTTATAATTTGTTACAAGGATTAGAAAGAATAAGGAGTCTCAATGAAGGGGATATGATCCTCCGCCTAGGAAATGGAACAAAAGTTGCGGCCATGGTCCATGGTCCAAGGCGTAATCAAGTTAGACTTAGGGAACTCCCAAATTGTATTTGGTCTTTGTTACCATGTACCTAGTCTTGTTAAGAACATTATTTCAATTCCCATTTTGGATAATGAAACATATGATTTTTCAATATCTAATGGAAATTTGATAGCATTAAAGAATGGTTCTTTAATTGCATAAGGTACATTAAACAATGGATTGTATATATTGGATTTCCAACCTTCATTGATACATGTTCAATCAAGTAAAAGAAAGCTAGATATCCAAGACTTGGGCACATCTCTAGATGTTAGTGGCATTAAGGAACATCCTACTTGTGAATCTTGTTTGAAGGAAAAAATGTCCAAGGCTCCTTTTGTAGGACAATTGGAGCGAACCACAAGTCCTTTGGATTTGATCCATATGGATGTTTGTGACCCACTAAAAGTTAGTGTGAGAGTAGGCTGTTCTTCCTTCATTACCTTCATCGATGATCACACTTAGTTCAGACACGTGTATCTTAGAAGTACAAGTCCAAAGCCTTTAAAAGGTTAAAAAGTATCGGTATGAAGTAGAAAAGCAAAAGGGACTTGGTGTTAAAGATCTTTGATCGGATTGAGGAGGAGAATACTTAAGTACCAAATTCTTGGATTATCTAAAGGAAAATGGAATTCTCTCTCAATGGACTCCACCCAACACACCCCAACACATTGGAGTAGCCGACAGGAGAAATCGTACCTTGCTAGACATGGTACGTTCCATGATGAGCTTCTCCGATGTGCCTATATCTTTTTGGGGATGCACCTTACATACGGCGGCGAGACTATTAAATGTATTACCCTCAAAGTTGGTGCCAAAAACACCACATGAAATGTCGTATGGCAAAGCATCCTCTTACCATTATCTAAAGGTTTGGAGGTCTCCAGCTTACATAAACTAGTTAGTGGGAGACAAGTTGGATAGTCGATCCACCTTGTGCAAGTTTATGGGATACCCTAGAGTCTACGGGTTATTACTTTTATAATCTCTCGGAACAAAAAAGGTGTTTGTTTCAAGGAACGCCTACTGTTTGGAAAAGGAACTTCTATTGGATAAAAGGGCATTGTTGTTGATCTTGATAAATTTAAGATGATCATAAAATCCCACAAGCAGTAGAAACAAGTATGCATGTTTGAGAAGGTCGGACCGAATCAAGAAGCAAGCCAAAAGTAATGCGGAACCCCAAGTAAACACTGATCCTGAAACCCCAAACACACAAATTGATATTGAACGAACCCTAGAATAAAAACCCTCCCTATTGAACCCCTAAGATAGTTGATCTCAGAACTGCAAATAATTCGGAATAAGAATAAAAAAATTGAATAAATACTAGTAGGAATTAGTACCTTGAAAGAATCAATTCAATTTCTTGATGCAATAGGCAAAGTTGTGGTTTTTGCTTGAGAGAAAAAATGCAGAAAATAATTTAAAATTCATCAAAATCTGCCCTACACATTTTTAAGAGAGTTTTTATACTCTCTTTGCAAGCCCTAATTAAAATAAGATACAAACTAAGCCTACGGATAATAACCCAAGCCCAAATCCAATTAAAAATAAGAGTTTGACTTGGTCACAGCTTCTTCTTTTCTCAGTGAGTCCCACATGTTTGGGACTTATTTTAGCCTTCTTAGGCCTTTTCAAGCCTTAAACACCAAGCATAAGGTGTTGAGCTGTCCAACTTCATTCTTTTGACTTCTTGACATGTTCTTCTCTTTCTTAGCCCATTCTTGATGCATCTCTTCAACAAATGACTTAGCCAAATTTGCAAAGCCATCTTTCAGCCTCTTTGCTTTTGCTCTTGTGGTAGGTCCCATTGGCAGGTTGCAATCTCCATTTTGCTCTCCAATGTCGAAATAATCATCATGCCCTGTAGTGCTCCAGTGCTCATATCAGTCCCTCCCTCGTCTGAAAGATTTGTCCTTGAATCTGAATCCATATCAAAAGGAGAAAGACCAGAAGCATTAAAAGTAGCAGAAACTTTATACTCACCTGGAATGTCAATCTTGTAATCTTTTCCAGCACTTGGAATGGACCATCTCCTCTAGCATCAAGCTTGGATTTCCTTTTATTAGGAAACATTTCCTTTCTCAAATGAACCCAAACCCAGCACCAGGTTCAAATATCTCCTGCTTCTGCCCCCCTTATTCACTCTTTGGGCCATCAATCTATTTCTCTTTTCAATCATCTCAGGTGCCTTCATATGTGTAGTTTTAACCTTTTCAGCCTTGCTTTCACCATCTAAATTAGCAATATCACTCAAAGGCAAAGGAGTCAAATCCAAAACAGTCAAAGAATTAAAACCATATACAATTTCAAAAGGTGAAAAACCTGTAGAAAAATGTATTGACCTATTATAAGCAAATTCAATGAAAGGCAAAGAATCCTCCTAACTTTTCAAATTCTTTCCTACAATAGCATTCAACAAGGTACCCAATGTTCTATTTATCACTTCAGTTTGTGGATGACAATTAGTAGAATACAAAAGTTTAGTGCCTACCTACTCCACAAAACCTTCCAAAAGTGGCTCAAGAACTTAACATCCCTATTAGAAACAATAAATCTAGGGACACCATGCAATCTGACAATTTTTCTAAAGAACAAATCAGCAATGTTAGTGGCATCATCAATTTTATGACAAGCAATAAAGTGTGCCATCTTGCTGAATCTATCAACCACAACAAATATACTATCTCTACCCTTCTTAGTTCTAGGCAAACCGAGCACAAATTCCATAGAAATATCAACCCAAGGTGCAGTAGGAATATGTAAGGGTGTATACAATCCATGAGGCATAGACTTAGATTTAGCCTGTTTACATGCAATATATTTAGAACACATTTTCCCAACATCCTTTTCTCATACCGGGCCAATAGAAATGCTCACTCAAAACATCTAAAGTCTTATGCACACCAAAATGACCCATCAATCCAGCACTATGTAATTCGCTGACTGGCAACTCACGCACCAAACAAATAGGGACACAAATTCTATTGCCACGAAACAAAAAACCTTCATGTCTATAGAATTTATTAAATGCACCACGCTCACATGTAATATACAAATCAGCAAAGTCAACATCAGTTGCACACATATCTTTAAATTGCTCAAATCCTAACAACTTAGATGTAAGTGTAGTGATTAAAGCATATCTCCTTCACAATGCATCAGCAACAATGTTTTCCTTTCCTTGCTTATAGCAAATCACATATGGAAAAGCCTCAATAAATTCTAGCCACTTAGCATGCCTTTTATTCAATTTCCCTTGGCCCTTTAAATGCTTCAAAGATACATGATCAGTATTATAACAAATTCTTTAGGAAGCAAGTAATGTTGCCAAACATCCAATGCACGAACTAAGGCATATAATTCCTTATCATAAGTGGAATATCCAAGCTGAGCACCACTCAATTCCTTGCTAAAGTATGCAATGGGATATTTTTCTTGCATTAAAATAGCACCAATCCCAATCCCAAATGCATCACACTCAATCTCAAAAGTCTTATTAAAATCAGGTAAAACAAGAATAGGATCAGAACACAATTTATTTTTCAATGTATTGAATGCATGTTCTTGTTCCCGTCCCCATCTAAACACAACTTCTTTCTTAATAATCTCAGTCAATGGAGTAGTTATAATAGAAAAATCACACACAAAAATCCTATAAAAGCTAGCTAATCCATGAAAACTCCTAATTTCACTAACTATCTAAGGAGTTGGCCATTCTTTAATAGCCTTCACCTTCTCCTCATCCACCTCAATGCCATGTGTACTCACAACAAACCCAAGAAATACAAGTCTATCAATGCAATAAGTACATTTCTTAAGGTTTGCGTACAACTTCTCCATCCTAAGAAGAGTCAAAATAGCCCTAAAATGCATTATATGATAGCATTTTCTGTATATCAAGATATCATCAAAATAAACAACAACAAATTTACCTAGAAAATCACGCAATACATGGTTCTATCTACCATTAATATCAATTAGAGAACCCCAAGAACTTTTGTACTTTGATATATGTTCTGGTCACACTTGATTGTCTATATCAAATATCCATGAGAAAGAATTAGTCATTAAGTGCACTTCAATAAAGTACATACCCTTCCCAAGGGTGCCAAGGTATTCCTTGTGATTTCTTTTTCGATGCCCCTTTTCGCTACAATAAAACAAGCAGCTTTGATTTTGACACCTCTCTTTTTCTTGACTCCCCCCTGAACTCTTCTAGGGTTGCTGTCCTTTGGAGGAAAAACTCTACTTCTTCTTACCTCCCTTTCTAGGACCCCTAGGGCCCTTCGACTTAGAGATGAAAGCAAGCATAAGAGGCTTTTCCTTTTTTATCGTCGCCTTGGTGGTCACCAACTTGTTTACCAATTTGTTAATCGTCACCTCTTGCTAGGACATATTAAAGTTCATAACGAATTGGTCGAACGAGGAGAGTAATGATTGTAAGATTAAATCTACATAGAGATCATTGTCCATGACCACATCTAGTTGTCCAAGCTTCTTGATGAGTCCAATTATCTTGAGCCTGTAATCATGGACACTTGAACCCTCTACCATTCTTGACCTAAAGAGCTCTCTTGACAAAGCGAACCCTTTTTGTTTTGTTTGGACACCATACAACTCTTATAGGTATGTCTAGATCTCACTAGCATGTTTCATATGCTCATGAGTCTTTTGGAGCTTATTGGTCATAGAAGGCATCATGAGGCATCTTGCTTGTAGATCATTATCTACGAACTTAGTGAATGCTTCACGGGCCTCATCGGTGGCATCATCACCTAAGGTGACTAGCAGACTTTGATCAAGGACATAGGTCCTCTTTTTGGAGTCTAGAACAATTTTAAGGTTTCTCAACCAATCGGGAAATTTTGCCCAGTAAGCTTATTAGTTTACGAAATAATGTGGAGCGGGTTCTTAGCCATTTTCTTTTTGAAGATTTTGAAAATCTACAAGAGGCAAAAAGAAGAGTACAAGCATATGATTGAATATTGATATTGAAAACATGTTCATGGTCTTTCAAGCATGTTTTTCTCCCACTATTTTGTCAAATCCTTCACTCTCTAGAAGGATTTGGGAAATCTCATTTTTTACTGAGAATCAAGATCCCAAGGACTTGCAAGCAGACCCTTGTGATCAAGTGCCACCCACAAGCAATCGAAGGATAAGCAACATGCAACTCTTGATGAATTTTGCCTCACTTTTCATGTAAACCCATGTCACCATGTGGCATCTACATTACTAAGTGTTAAGTTGAACCTGTCAATCAAACTTTGATTTGAGACCGCTTCACAACATCCCCTGTGATTGAGTGCCAATGCATGGAAAGCCTCAAATCAAAGGTGCAACATATGTTAAGTATATGCTCACAGCTTTCCATCTAAGTGTGAACCCATGATTGAGTGCCATCACACAAAAATGGTATAAGGCATGAATTAATTAAAACTCCTTTTAATTTGTATCCATTTTGACTTAATATTTGAAAACACTTAGACATTCTAAGTGGAGAGTTTTTCTTTCTGGCAAAGATCTCATCATTTTATCTTCTTATTTAGGTTTTGTATATCCTAACCATGCATCTGATACATCAATAGGATAGGAAAGTGCAAATACGTAAATGCGCCTAGCACACTCCTAGGGTGGGATGACCATGAGCTTTAATCAAGTGATGTACTTATAGCTATAGGTGCACCACTTAGTTGATTTTAAGTGGGTGGGTTGATTAAATCTAACTATTACATGAGTGTATCCCCACACATTCATGGGTCTTCATACCTCCAATGGTCTTCTTTGCTCCTTGTAACATTTACATGAGAAAGAAATCCTCATTCCTGGTGATTCTACTCTCATAACATTTACAAGATAGAAATTAAGAGGCATGCAAGCTCCAATTTAATACAACCATTTTCAACAACTTGAAACAAATAAAATCAATATCAAAGGCTCATGATCATCCATCCCCATTCATTCATCAATCATTCAACAATTAAATGAACAATAAATAAATCTAGAATTGATATTCAATTCCAACAATTAAATGCTTATTTCATAAACAATTAATTTGCCAAGCAAGAGGAATCATAGCAATTATGCCACATAACTTAAGATTAACTTTAACAAGTTTTTAAGAGCAATAAAAACCATCAAACATAATTTTGAGAACTTACACAACACTTGTGCATCTATTATGTGTGGAACAAAACACTTTTTCTCACTAAAGGAACCAAAAAAATAACTAAAAACTCATCTCCCCTCAAAACAGCCAATGTTGACCCAGCCTGGGTGCATGGCTGGGTGGTAAGCATGCTCACTGCACACCCGTTGCCTGGCCAGCACCCAGTAGTAGCTGGTAGAGCCTTAGTTTTAAGTGTTTTTAGGCTCAACTTTTGTGCACCAAAAATTTAGGACACCTCTTGAACATTAAATCACACAATATAGATGAAATTTCAGATCTGAAACACCTTTTTAAAAATAAAATTTCAAATGCTCAATCACGCTTTAAAAAGTAAGTTTAAGTAAGAATCATATTCTTCAAAAATCTCCAATGAATTCCAATCATATTGGATCTAACAATGACCAAAAGACCTTAAGGACAAATTAAACATGCTATATCAACATATAGCATCAACTAATGCCAAATCAAAATTCAACATTACCAACTATGAATTAAAACATACTATATCAACATATAACATCAACTAATGCCAAATCAAAATTCAACATTACCAACTATGAATTAAAACATACTAATGATATGAATTAACACTTAAAACCATATTAGCATGCTTTCAATTCATCAAGCAAGGAGCCACATACAACATCATCCAAACACTCCAATCCATAGTTTGGATCAAGTATTTGGTGATTTTGACCAATTCATCACATGAATCAATTAATTAAAAATCCAAATCATCTCCGATAGCACTTGAAGTTACATGTAGCACTAGGATCCAATTATCAAAGCTTAAAAATGCTAAAATAACTAGGATACATAAGAATACAAGGATCTAAACATGCCATAAATTCAAATTTGGTATAAGGATTACCTTGATTTTAAGAAAATCAAAGGAAAGTGGAAGAAGATCTCAACTCCTTGAAAACTATCTCCCCAGTGGCACAACAGTTTCCAAGCAACTTTTACCCAACCAAATGAACTCCGATTTGAGTGAAATTTGAACCCAAAGAACAACAACTCCTTCATATATCTCCAGAAAAATAATAAGCTCAAAACAAATCTGAGAAGACCTCCAAAGTCACTACCTAAAATAGAGGATCTCCAAAGACGCAATCCAATTGTCTTGCCATAATGTTAACATCCACCCACCAATGCACAAACCTTTTCTTCTCACTGTTAGCTGGAGAACAAAGAGAAGAAATGCTTGGATGAAGGCTTGATTTGGAGGTAGGAAATGAGAAAAGTGAAGCATCAACACATGCGGCAACACTTGGGAAATTGGAGGGAAAATGAGAGAATCTGATTGACATGGATTGTCAAAGTGGCCGCCTCTCTCACACTCTATATCTATATATAGAGGGAGGATGGTGTGATGCCAATGTGTCATCACACCTTTCTCAAGGTGGCCACCCACTTGCTTGCAAATTCACATGTGAATTTGAATTTTGTGTAAATTTGAATTTCATTTGGAATCTTCATTTTATCACATGAAATGTCATCCAAATAAATTCGAAATGCACATCAAATGAACACTTCAGTTGAATTTTTCCTCCAAAATTAATTCTTCATTTTAATTAATTAAACTCTTTGATTTAATTAATTAACTTTGACTTAACTCTTTATGTCTTTTTGCTTAACTCCTTAAGCAAGACATTGTTAACTTACTCCTTAATTTAGCTTGACCAATTGATAGTCATGTGGCACCAAATGATTAACTCCTTAATTAATTGATCTAACTTAACTCCTTGAATTAATTAGATCAATTTAAAAATTAAATTGATCAATCCAAAAACGACTACAAATGCATCAATCGGTCAACCTCCAAAATTGGTCATGTAGGAGTTTTTCTAACTCTTAGAAAATTCCCCTTCATCAAGTAGGATTTGCAATTGGCTTTTGTGTGTGATCCATTAGGTTCTACCATTAATTGAAGAGTGCCCAATCTTGATGGTCGATGTCCAACCTCAAGCCCATGGAGCCCACTAATTGACCGAAATGAAAGATTTGAAGAACCATTCTAGCTCTACGCGTACCATACAAATATGATCCTTCCATTTTCTATCTATGAAAAGAGGCCCAGGGCAAGATATTTGCTAGCTCTCTAATAGCCTCGATTCTATATCTCTACTCAAATGTTCAATTTCTCTTTATGGCCTCATCTTTGGAAAACTCCTTTTCCAAATTGTCATACTACCTTGCGTAAGGATTTCTTGGAATTGATCATTATAGAATACATAGGAGATGCACTCGGCCTTCACAATGATGAGGAGTCGGACCCCATCTTGAATCTCACTAACCTATATGTCTAAGTAGCTCATACCCAACCTCCACCTGAACGACCCATTGCGTGGTCAAGGAAGAGTCAAAGTATGAGGACTTAAGCACAAGGTTACCATGGAGAAGTCAAAGGACTATGCACTAGTGTAAGTTGGAGAACATGCCACATCAACTTGCCTCTTTGGCTATCTAGTGGATTCTCCGAGTGGGCCTTTAGTGTCTTGATCCTTAACAAGCACCCATTAACATTCACCCATATTTCATATGGCATTGCTTATGAAATGGAGCAACATCCAACTCCTTGGATTTATGCATTGTTAGTGCAAGTCTATCCGGATCTTAGATGCCCTGTCTTATAAGATCTTACGACTTGGAAGATTTAAGATCACGATTGTATAAGACTTATTTCATGATGCACCACCTAGTGTGTGACCAAGTCCCATAGTCTTGTGTGATCTAAGTGTTATAATAGTGCCCGACAAGCTAATTAGATTGGCCTCATAAAACTATTTCCTTGTAATACAATCTTGATTGAATGATATTCTTTATATGGCCATCTTCGTCTTATGCTCTTTAATACTTCACTTGCATTTGGATGATGCCCTTAGATCACTCTTGACTATGGGACTTGGCTTGATGACCATGGAACAAGTCTCACACGGTTGTGATCTTAAATCTTCCAAGTTGTAGGATCTTACGAGATGGGGCATCTAAGATCGGGATAGACTTGCACTAATGATGCATAAATCCAAGAGTTGGATATTGCACCATTCCATGAGCAACCGTATGAGATATGGGTGCATGTTAGTGGATGCTTGTTAGAGAACAAGGCACTGAAGACCCACCGGAGAATCCACTAGATAGTGCATAGTTCTCCAGCTTACGCTAGTGCATATTATTAGTTCTCTAACTTGAGGATCCATGGTAACCTTACGTCTGATCCTCATGCTTTGACTCTTCATTGACCACTTAGCGGGTCTTTTGTGAGATCCAAGATGGAATTCGACTCCTCGCTTTTGTGAAGGGCGAGTGCATCTCCTATGTATTATATAATGATCGATTTCAAGAAATCCTTGCGCAAGGTGGTGTTACAATTTGGAAAAGGAGTTTTTCAAAGATGAGGTCATACAAAGGAATCGAACAGTGGGAATTGAGATATAGTATCGAGGCTATTAGGGAGCCGACAAATATCTTGCCCTAGGCCTCTTTTAAGAGATAGGTGATGGAGGGAACGTATTTGCATGGTAAGCATTGAGCTATAATGGTTCTCCAAAAATATTTATTTCGGTCAATTAGTTGGGCTCCATGGGCTTGAGGTTGGACATCGACCATGGAGATTGGGTACTCTTCAATTAATGAGATTAATTGAATTGAGTCGATTAGTTTTATAGTGTTTTAAACTAAAATGAATATATGATATTCAAAAGTCACAAGGAGTTGTGAGCCCATGTCCAATGAATGGTAGAACCTACTTGGTTACACACAAAAGCCAATTAGCTTTCTAGTTTAAGGAGCAAATTTTCTAAGAGTTAGAGAATTTCTCCTAGTAGACCATTTTTTGAGGTATTTGATTTAAAGGTCAATTTTGGCTTGATTAATTTATATGTTAAATTAATTAATTAATTTAAAAGGTCAAATTAGACCAATAATTAAGGAGTTAATTATTTGGTGCCAAAGTGACCATCAATTGGTCAAGTTAACTTAAAGAATTAAGTTAACAAAATTAAACTTAAGAGTTAAGCCTGTTTGACTTAAGAGTTAAGTCAAAGGTTAATTAATTAAATTAAAGTGTTTAATTTAATTAATCGAAAGAACACATTTTTGAGAGAAAATCCAAATGAAATGTTCATTTGAATTGGCATTGAAATAAGAATTCAAATGTAATTAAGATGCACATGAAATTCAAATTGGATTTGAATTTGCATTTGCCACCTTGGCAATGCAAGTTGGCTGCCCACCAAGGTGTGATGCCAAGTTGGTATCACACCAACCTCACTCTATATATAGATATAAAGGGTGTGAGGATAGGCCATTGCTAAAAGTGTGAAACAATTAGATTCTATTCACAATTCCCTCCAACTCCTTGCAAGCATTGTATTCATGTGTTGAAAGCTTTGTTATATTCTTCTTCTTCCCTACCTCAAATCAGCCTCCACCATTGTCATTCTACTCTCTTATTCCAGCTTATAGTGAGGAGAGTTTGGAAGTTTCAATTGGCATGTGGATCATATCAATAGAGGCAAACAAGTTAGTTTGCTACGGTTTAGAAATCCACTCGATCAGAGCACCGATTTGGTGAATTTTTCCAGGGAGATCTAGAAAGATTTTTGATCCAAATTGTTTTGCTGTGTTTCCTCAAATTCTGGATTGGTGAAAGGTTCACCACTTTCTCCTTGGAAATTAGCAGTTCAAGGTAACGCTCTATACTAAATCCGAATTTTAGGCATGATTTGATCCTTGTTAGCTTGTAAGCATTGGTTTATTTGAGCATTTGAAGTTTTATAGTTGGATCCTAGTGCCTTACTTGTCTTCAAGTGGTATCGGAGCCTAAATCATGCTTAGATTTGGATATTTATTTATTTATTTATTTTGTTGGTGATTGATTCATGTGATGAATGTTTGATTCATACAATGGATTGGAGTGTTTGGATGATGTTGTATGTGGCTCCTTGATTGATGAATTGAAAGCATGCTAATATGTGTTTTAAGTTTTGATTCATAAAATTAGTATGTTTTAATTCATAGCTATTAATGTTGAGTGTTGATTTAGCATTAATTGATGTTACATATTGATATAGCATGTTGATGATTGGTTCCAATAGTTTTGGCCATTTTTGGATCCAATGTGATTGAAGTTTTGTAGGAGAGTTTTGAAGAATACGATTCTTACTTAAACTTGTTTTTTGAAGCTTGATTGAGACCTTAAATTTCCAGTTTTAAAGTGTAATTTAGATCTAGAAATTGGTCCATAATTTGTGATTCAATATTTATAAAGAGTTCTAGAACTTTTGATGCAAAAAAGTTGAGCTAAAAATCAACTTGACTAGCCTTTACCCCAAAACGGGGGCTACCAGCCAGCCTTGCTGCAAGCTGGCAGGGCAGTGGCAGCCGTGCACCTAGCACGGCCAGCAGCACCCGATCTTGGGTTGGGCAAGCTTTGAGCTTGATTTTGGCTCATTTGGTGGCTAGAAATGATGTTAAATCATGTGTTATGGATGCACAAATATTGTGCAAGTTCCCAATAAAATGTTTGACATTTTTTCAAGCTCCTTAAATCTTGTTGAAGTTAATCTCCACATGTTGCATAAGTGTTATGCGTGACCAATTATTTGTTAATTTGATTAGCATTTAATTGTTGGTATTAATTGTTAATTCTAGGTTTGTTTATGTTCATTTAATTGTTGAATGAATGATGAATGGATGGGGATGATCTTGAGCCTTTAATATTGATTTTATTTATTTAAAGTTGTTGAAATGGGTTGCATTAAATTGGGGTTTGAATGCCTATTTGTTTCTACCTTGTAAATGTTATGAGGATAGAATCACTAGTAGTAAGGATTTCCTTCTCATATAAAAGTTTCATGGAGCAAAGGAGGCCATGGAGGCATGGAGACTTTTGAAAACCCATGAATTTATGGGATACACTCATGTAATAGCTAGATTTAATCAACCCACCTAAAATCAACTAGGTGGTGCACCTATGGCTCTAAGTGCACCACTTGGTTAGGCTCATTGTCATCCCATCCTAGGAGCTTGCTACGCGCATTTGCTTATTTATGCTTTCCATATCCTATTAATGTATAAGATGCATGGTTAGGATATAGAAAACCTAAATAAGAAGATAAAATGATGAGATCTTTGCAAGCAAAAATCCTCTACTTAGAATGTCTAAGTGCTTTTCAAATATTAAGTCAAAATGGATATAAATTAAAAGAATTTTAATTAATCCAAGCCTTCTATCAATAGTATGCGGAATGATGATGCTACCACCTTTGTGTGATATACATCCGGTCACAGGGGTCATACTTAGGTGGAAAGCTGTGACCATATGCTTTGCACGAGATGCATCTTGGATTTGAGAACGCCCACACATTATACACTCGATCACGAGGGATGTTGTGGTGCCCGTCTCGAATCAAAGTTTGATTGGTAGGTTTGACTTGACAACGAGTAATGTAAGGGTTGTCCATCAGTGGATCTACATGAAATGGTGGGACAAAATATATCAAGAATTGCATGAGAATGCAATTAGCAAATGTTGCTTACATTTGGATTGCTTGTGGATATACATCCAGTCATGGGGGTCCACTTGTAAGTCTTTAGGATCTTGATTTTCAGTAGGAAATATGATTTCCCGAGTTCTTCTTGGGGATGAAGAATTTGATAGAATAATGGGAGAAAAGCATGCTGACAAGATCATGAACATGTTTTTTAAATATCAAATTCAATCACATGCTTATTCTCTTTTTTGCCTTTGAGGATTTGTTAAATCTCAAGAATGGTTAGACCAATAATTAAAGAGTTAATTGTTGGGTGCCATGTGACCATCAATTGGTCAAGTTAAGTTAAAGAATTAAGTTAACAAATTAAGCTTAAGGAATTAAGCTGATTACTTAAGAGTTAAATCAATGATTAATTAATTAAATTAAATTAAATTATTTAATTTAATTAATAAGGAGAATATTCTTTGGAGGGAAATTGAAATCATAGGAGCATTTTAGAATTGCATTTAATTAATTTAAAATTAGATTTCAAATGTGATTGACATGCACACTAATTTAAATTAGATTTGAATTTGTCAACTAAGCATGCAAGGCATGCATGTTGGCGGTCCCCCCCCCCCAACGGACGGTGTGATGCCACCTTAGCATCACACTATGCTCACTCTATATATAGATATAGAGTGTAGGGGGGGGGGGGTGCAAAATCTAGCAATTTGCAAGTGAAGAATTAGATTCTCATTTTCCCCTCCATTTTCAAGGTGTTTATTCATGTGTTGAAGATCAGCTTCCTCTTTTTCTCCCTACCCAAAAATTAGCCATCTCCCTCTCAACTCTCTTTTCTTTCTCCAGCTAAAAGTGAGGAGTAGTGGAATTGGATTGGTGTGTGGATCATTTTGATAGAGGCAAAACAAATGGTTTCCTAAGCCTTTGGAGATCCACCTGTGATAATAATCTCTTTTTGATTTTATTCCAGGAGATCCAAAAGGAGTTTCAAGCTAAAATTTGTTCCAAAAGATACCTAAAGGATTTGAGAATTTACTAGAATTTTTTTTAGTAGTTTTGAAGAGTTTTGAATTGGTCAAAAATTGCTTGCTTCCTGCTTCGCCACTATCTAGCATATTATCTTCGAAGGAGTTCTTCAATCTACCTTTGCATTTTGCTTTTCAAGGTAATCTTTAATCAAATTTGAATCCTAAAGCTTGTTTAGATCCTTGGTTTCTTGGAAGCATTAGTTTGTTTAAGCTTTTGAAGTTTCATTATTGGATCCTAGTGCCTTGCTTGCTTTCAACTAGAAAGCCGCAAAAGCAATCCTTAAGCACTTGAGAAAAACTAAGGATTTGTTTTTAGTGTATGACAATAGAGAATTGAAACTTGAGGGATTTTCAAATTCTAGTTTCCAATTCGATGTAAATGATCTAAAATCCACTTATGGATTTATATTTTTCCTCAATGGTGGCACAATGAGTTGGAAGAGTTCTGAGGAAGATACTACGATTGATTCTGCCATTGAGGTGGAATATATTGTGGCTTCAAAAGCTACAAAGGAAGGTGTTTGGATGAAAAGTTTCATCCAAGAGTTGGATGTAGTGCCTAGCATTGCGGAGCCTGTAGTTGTCTTCTGTGACAACAACGGAGTGGTGGTGTAAGCAAAAGAGCCAAGATTTCATTAGCGATCCAAGCATATTTTGAGGTGTTATCACTTGATCCGTGAGATCATTGATAGAGGCTCAGAAGAGAATAAAGCAGATCCACTGACTAAACCCCCAACCCAACGCAAAAGGTCTTTGAAGGACATCTTGAGAAGATGGGTCTTAAGACTATGGGGAATTTGGCTTTAGGGCAAGTGGGAGATTGTTGGAATAGTGCCCCACAGCCAATTAAATAAGTCTTACATGGTCGTGATCACATAAGACTATGGGACTAGGTCACGCACTGGATGGTGATCATAAAATAAGTCTTACACAGTCATGATCTTAAAATATTCCAAGTCATAGAATCTTAAGAGACAAGGCATCTAAGATTTGGATAGACTTGCACTAACGATGCATAAATTCAAGGAGTTGGATATTGCTCAGTTTCAAGAGCAATCCATGTTAGACATAGGTACATGTTAGTGCGTGATTCTTAGAGAACATTTACACTGAGAGCCCACTTGGAGAATCCACTAGATAGTCAAAGTGGCAAGTCGGTAGCAGCAAGTTCTCCAACTTACACTGGTGCATAATTAGTCCTTAGACCTAAGGATCCATGGTCACCTTATGTTTAGGTCCTCATATCTTAACTCTTCCCCGATCACTTCGTGGGTCATTTAGGTAGAGATTACATATGACCTACTTTGACATGGAGGTTTGTTAGATCCAAGATGGGATCCATCTCCCCATCATTGTGAAGGCGAGTGCATCTCCTATGTATTCTATAATGATTAATTTCAAGAAATCCTTGGCTAAGGTAGTATAACAATTTGGAAAAGGATTTTTCCAAAGATGAGGTCATAAAAAGGAATCGAACATTGAGAATAAAAATATAGTTATTGAGGTTATTGGGGAGTCAGTAAATATCTTGCCCTGGACCTCTTTTGGGAGATAGGAGACGGAAGGACTGTATTTGAATGGCAAGCATAAAGCTAGAATAGTTCACCAAGAGCATATTTATTTCAATCAATCAGTTGGGCTCCATGGGCTTGAAGCTAGACATTGACCATAGAGATTTAGTACTCTTCAATTAATAAAGATTAATTAAAAGAATTATTAATTTAAAAGAGTTTAAACTAATGTGAATATTTCAATATTGAATATATCACAATGAGTTGTGAGCCTATGTTCAATGAATGGGGGAACCTAATGGGTCAAACACAAAAGCCTAAAGGAAGTTCTATTTGATGGGACCAATTTTCTAAGGAGTTAGAAAATTCACCATTGTCGTTTTTGTGGAGAAATCGGTTGACTAGTTTCTTGGTCATTTTGAATTGATTAATTTAATTGTTAAATTGAACAAAATAATTTAAAGAGTTAAATTAGACCAATTAAATTAAGGATTTAATTTAATTGGTGCCATATGCAATTAATTAGTCAACTTAAAGAGTTAAGTTAGATGATTTAAGGAGTTGAGTCAAATTAACTAATTAAATTAAGGAATTAATTTAATTAATATGAGAATTTTAATTTGGAAGGAAATTCAAATGAAGGGGTTCATTTGAGATTAATTTGGAATTAATTTGAAAGACATTTCATGAGATGAAATGTTGATTCAAATTAAATCCAAATGCAAGTGAAATTCACACTTCACATGCAAGTAGATTGCCAAGTTGGCAAACCACCTCATGGAGGGTGTGATGCCAACTTGCATCACGCCTCCCACTCTATAAATAGGAGAGGTGGCCGGCCATATTGACAACGTGATGCTAAATTCCATTTTTTCCTCCAAAAAGTGTGATTCACTCATGTGTTGAAGTTTCACACAATTTCCCACAATTTCTCTTCACATTTTCAGCATCTCCCTCTCTTTTTCTTCCTCTAGTTCTCTAGCTAATTAGAGGTTGACTTGGAGCTCTCCTAGGGTGTATGGATCATAACATTAGAGGATTTAAATTTGGGGAGCTTTACTCTTGAAGATCTACTGCGGTGCTGTAACTTTGGAGGCTTATTTGGAGGCCTTGTCATGTTTGGATTTGGATAAAATTTTAACTGGAGATTCTCAAGGGTGTTGAGGAGTCCTCTACAAATTTTTAGCCTATTTGGAGTTGATTTGATTGGTCAATTGTGGATGTTCCCCTGCTGTGCGCGGATTGATAATTTTGAAGAGTTCATTGTTGTCATCCACATCTTCCTTGGATTAAGCATTCAAGGTTAATTTCTACCATTAAATCCAGTTAAATGCATCATTGGATCCTTGGATTTGGAGTAGACAAGTTTTATTTAGCCTAATTTTTGCTTTGTAATTGAATCCTTGGACTACTTCTTAACTTCACCTTAGATTCAGAGGAGGAAGCAAACATTAAAGGTTTGTCTTTCTTCATAGTTGCTTCTGCGGTCACCAACATTTTGACCAACTCGTAATCGTTACCTTTTGCTTTGTCATGTTGAAGTTCATAACAAATTGGTCAAAAAAGCTTGGTAATGACTGGAGGATCATATCCACATAAAGCTCATTGTCAATGACCACATCCAATCGAGCAAGCTCTTAATGAGACCAATCATCTTAAGACCAGGGTCATGGACACTAGAACCTTCAACCATTCCAGTCCTAAAGAGTTCCTTAGACAATGAGAAGCGCTCATGTCTTGTTTGCACGGCATACAACTCTTGTAGGTGCATATATATCTCACAAGCAATTTTTATGTGCTAGTGAGACTTTTCAAGCTCGTTGGACAAAAAAGCCATCATATGGCACTAGGTTTCAAGGTAATCTTCTACCCACTTCGTCAATGTTTCAGGTGCCTCATGATCGACATTGTCACCAATGGTGTTCAACTGACTTTAAGTTAGCACATAAGTTCTCTTTTCGGAGTCAAATATTATTTTGAGGTTTCTAAGCCAATCGCGGAAGTTTGGCCTGATAAGCTTATTAGTTTCCAAAATCACATTGAGTGAATTCTTAACCATTTGTTTTGAGATTTCAAAAATCTACAAAGATGAAAAAGGGAATATAAGCATGTGATTGAATTTTGATATTTGAAAACATGTTCATAGTCTTTCAAGCATGTTTTTCTCTCACTACTTTATCAAATTCCTCCTCACTCCTACAAGGAATTCAGAAAATCTCATTTCCTAGTGAGAAGCAAGGCCCAAAGGCGTTATAGTGGATCCACGATTCATGAGACATCCACAAACAATCGTATGGTAAGCAGCTTTTGCTAATTGCATCTCTATGTAACCCTTGATATGTTTTGCCTCACTCTTCATGTAGACCCACAACTCATGTGACATCTACACTACTAGGTGTTTAAGTCAGACTTACCAATCAATCTTTAATTACAAACCCCTCTATGTCATTCCACAACTCATGAGACAATGCCATAGCCGTTTTAAATCAAAGTGCATCATGTTCTAAGTAAGTGACCATAGCTTTTCTCCATAAGCGTGAGCCATGACTCATGAGACATCACACAAATGTGGTAGCATCTCATGTCACAAACTATTGGTAGAAGGCTTGGATTAGTTAAAACCCCATTTGATTTGTATCCAAATTGACTTAATATTTTGGAAGCACTTAGACTCCTCCAAATAGAAGGATTTTTCTTCCTTTGAAAGATCTCATCAATTTTTATCTCTTCTTATTTAGGTTTTCTATATCCTAGCCATGCATCTCATGCATCCATAGGATAAAGAAATCAAATGCGCCTAGCATGCTCCTATGGTGGGATTATTGGAATAGTGCCTCGCGGTCAATTAGATTGGCATGTAAATTATTTCACTTGTGATACAATTTTGATTGAATTATATTCATTATAAATGTCCATCTTCATCTTATGCTTATTTTTACTTCACTAACATTTGGTTGAAGCCTTTAGATCACACAAGACTATGGAACTTGGTCATGCACTGGGTGGTGATAATGAAACAAGTTTTACACGGTCGTGATCTTAAAATATTCCAAGTCATAGAATCTTATGAGATAGGGCATCTAAGATTTAGAAAAACTTGCACTAATGCTGTATAAATCCAAAGATTGGATATTGCTCCTTTTCATGAGCAATCCATGTTAGATATGGGTGCATATTAGTGGGTGGATCTTCACATTAGAGGCTAGACAATTGGATACCTTGGCTTTTGGAGATCCATTGCAGGGCCAGAAAGTTTGGATCGTCTTTTCCAGACCTTGCTGATCTCAATTTTTGTTGAATTTTTTACAGGAGCTTCCCCAATGTATTGTGGAGGTTATATCCCAATTTCAGCAATTTTGGAGGTGATTTGATAGGGCAATTGTTGTTGAGTTGCTGCTGCACCGCTGGAAGACAGTTTCGAAGTGTTCAAGTGTTCTTCCACTCCACCTTGGATTTTTGGGTAACCATGAAAATATTTCATCCAAATCTGAATTTGAAGCATGATTAGATCCTTGGCTTTGAGTGTAGCCAACTTAATTTAGCTATTTTGTGCTTTGTTTATTGGATCCTTATGCTACACTTGACTTCAAGTGGTATCGAAGCCTATTTCATGCTTTAATTTGGATTTTTTTGATTGACTCATATGACAGATTGATCTAGATCTCGAAACACTTGATCCAATTTATGGATTGGAGTGTTTGGATGATGTTGCTTGTGGCCCCTTTGATGATGAATTGAACTATGCTAATATGTGTTTTAAGAGTTAATTCGTATATTAGTATGTTTTTGATTCATAGACGATGATGTTAAATTTTGATTTAGCATTTGATGATGTTATATGTTGATATAGCATGTTAAATTTGGCCTTAAAGTGTTTTGGTCATTTTTAGATCCAATTGGATTGGAGTTAATTGGAGATTTTTGGAGAATGTTGATTCTCACTTAAACTTGATTTTTGAAGCATGTTTGAGTACTTTAATTTCCAATTTTTAAAGCTTTTTATAATCTGAATATTTATTAAAATTTTTATGAAATGATGTTATGGAGATAACCATATGATTTGGAGTGGCAAAAACACAAAGTGTTGCTTAAACGGTTGATTGGTGTGAGTTGTGGCAAGGCTGCCACCTTGCTTGGCAGCAGCTAGGCACGGCCATGGGCATGCTTCGTGCATGCTCGTTGCGTGCTCGGCCGGCCAGTTGGGTAGTAATACGCCCAAGGTCACTTTAAAACACATTTTTGTGCTATTTTGGTGTTGTTGACCTATCAAACTTGATTATTTCATCCTTATTTTGATGCACAAATGTTGTGTAAGTGTTCAAAGCAATATTGGACATTTTTTTATTGCTTTTAAAAATCTTGTTAAAAGTTAATCTTCAATTTGGTGCAAAAATGAGATGTACAAGTGTTATGCTTATTTTTTCTACTTAATTAATTGTTTATGAGATAAGCATTTTATTTTTGGAATTGAATGTCAATTCTTGATTTATTGTTCATTTAATTGTTGAAAGAATGATGAATGAATGGAAATGATCATGAGCCTTTAATATTGATTTTATTTGTTTCAAGTTGTTGAAAAGGGTTGTATTAAATTGGGGCTTGCATGCCTCGTAATTTCTATCTTCTAAAAGTTATAAGACTAGAATCACTAGGAGTGAGGATTTGTTTCTCATGTAAATATTACAAGGAGCAAAGAAGACCATTGGTAGCATGAAGACCCATGAATGTATGGAGATATATTTATGTAATAGCTAGATTTAATCAACCCACTTAAAATCAACTAAGTTGTGCACCTATGGTTCTAAGTGCATTACTTGGTTTAAAGCTTATGGTTATCCCACCCTAGGAGCATGCTAGGTGCATTTACTTATTTATGCTTTCTATATCCTATTGATGCATGAGATGCATGGTTAGGATATAGAAAACCTAAATAAGAAGATAAAATTGATGAGATCTTTGCAAGCAAGAAAAACCCTCCACTAAGAGGAGTCTAAGTGCCTTCAAATATTAAGTCAAAATGGATACAAATTAAAAGGAATTTTAATTAATCCATGCCTTCTACCAATAGTATGTGGCATGGTGATGCTACCACATTTGTGTGATATCTCACGAGTAGCGGGTCACACTTATGGTGAAAAGTTGCGATCACATACTTAGCATATGATGCACCTTTGATTTGATGCCTCCCATGTATTGACCACTACTCGTGGGATGACATGAAGTGGCCTCGAATCAAAGTTTGATTGGTAGGTCTCACTTAACACCTAGTAGTATAGATGTTGCACAAGTCGTGGGTCTACATGAAAAGTGAGGCAAAAATATATCAAGTGTTGCATAGAGATGCAATAAGCAAAAAGTTGCTTACCTTCCAATTGTTTGGGGATGTCTCACAAGTCTATGTTTGCTACAAGTCCTTATGGCCTTGTTTCTCACTAGGAAATGAGATTTCCCAAATTCTTCGAGGGGGTGATGAATTTGATAAAATAGTGGGAGAAAAATATGCTTGAAAGACCATGAACATGTTTTTAATATCAATATTCAATCACATGCTTATACTCTCTTTTTCACCTTTGATCATTTGTGAAATCTCAAGATTGGCAAAGAAACCACTCAACGTTGTTTTTGTAACGCCAGGACCGGGAGGCGCCTGTTTTTGGCCGAGCTGCCACACGTCTTCTTTACAATAGAAAAGGCAATTCCCAAAATTCCAAAATAATTGAATCCTACAACCATCTCCATTGGATACTCACTTCTGAACCAAAAACATTTCAAATCACACTTGGCACTTCTATAACCCTCATTACCTCATGTGTGGCCGGGTTAGTCCATTTTCGTCACTTGATCTAATCTGGGGTAAAGAACGGAGAGCAATAATAAAACAACATAAGTCCAAATGACTTAGTGAGATAGTTTAGCAATAACAACCAAGTAACAACTCCATAATTATTATATAAGAGACAAACAGAGGTATAAATATTCTTAGGAGTTGTGAGAGAAGGTTTTAGTAAAAATTAAGAGTGATCCATCTCACCACCGTTCCATATCAGTGATGAGACTTCACAAATTCACTATCTCTCACAGAGGAATTTTAAATCACTATTACGACCACAAGGGGTCAACATGTCACTGAGTTTGTGTCAAATACTCGAGTTTCAAAATACAAAATAAAATTAATAATCACTTTCACACTTTTGCTATTGGTGGTTCTCCTACCTTATCACTCCACTTTCAAAAATACGAAAATCCTTATTCCTCCAAAGTACCGAGTGATCGGCTCAAACACTTAATCAATCACTGGGCATGGCTAGCCGCATGCCTGATCCCACTCATAGGCAGCTACCTCCAGCTAGCCTACTAAGTAGGGATTATGTGTGCATCATGCACGGGTATCAGCCGAAAGATTTTTCATTGTCGGTCCGTTCCGCTCGGTCGCCTTTCATAACCGATCCTAGGGCCCACCCCCAAGGGTATTAAGTATAATCACTGATATCACTGAATGCATCCAACAACATACAACTTAATGCATCACTTCGCCATGTTAAGCATATAATCACTGATTTAGCCCAAGCTGGTTTCAAGATAGACATGGTGATAAAACATAAATTTCAAAATCACTTTTAGCTTTCTCAACACAATCGCCAACTTTAGATAAAGTGACATTAATCAATATCAATAAAAGGGCTCAGTATAAAAGGGCGATATGGAGTACTATTTTCATAAATAGTTTATTTTCTCAAAGCTCGTTTACACACTTGGAACTCAAGTGGGTATAATTCGGGGATCACGAGAGAGGAACAAAGTGACTATTAAGAGTATCACTAGAATCAATGATTGATGAGTATTATAGAATAAACAAACATCATCTATTGAGTCTTAGCACAATCAGGATCAAACAATAAGGATGTAATAGCAATTATATATGTTCTTTCCCCAGCAATGAAAGCTAATATAACTCACTTGGTGAAGAATGCAAAGAAACTCTTAATTGCACAGCCACTCAGGTCCTGGCTTCCTAGTCAAATCAGGAACCGTCATAAGATAACTCGAGTTACCATTTTATCAATCCTCTGAACCTTAAAGATAAATATCAGTAATGTCTTTATTAAACTTAAAGATATTCTGACGCAGCCCCAATAATCCATAAATGTTTGGAAAGTCCACGACCTGGCTTCATATTCAATTCAAAATTCAAAATAATTAATCTAAATCAACATTGTGTTGATTTCTGAATCATAATTCCTAATGTACTTAAACACCTCTATCAAGTTCCTCAGTTACTCTAACTGTTTAGCCATAATTCTCAATTTCCATGTTACACTCAACTATGCAAGGTAATCACCTATCATAGTCCTTAACTTGATAAGTCGATAAACTGGTTGTTAACATCTTATTTAAGGTCTCAACAACAATCTGATAATTCATCCGAGTTGATTAAATTCAATACTATACTAATTACAAGATTAATCTATAACCTTAGGCTAAATCATGGCTTACCAATCTTAGTTCCGATCACAATTAGACTTCATTCAAAAAGAATCCAATTACACCCGACAACTCAATCGAAATAGAATTTGATTATTGAAATTTACCCAAATTAGGTTGAATCGAGACCCAATCTCATGCCGAAACTAGTCCAGACGAGTTCGGGATCAAAATCTATACAAACTGCCAGAACAACACCGTCACACGCCACCGCCGGCGATGGAGACCCCTACCACCAGTAGGTGTGCCTCATTGAGACGATCTAAACCCCCCAATCAATTTCCCGATTGGCCACCATTTGGCTGGTCAATTGGCTGCTCAAAGCGGCGGCCAAACCCTAACATCCGTCATCAATCACCAATGTCAATTCCGCCACCGCCGTGCCTCGAAACCCAAAATTGAAACCACCATCAGCCCAGCAAAGCCCATCCCATTTCCTCCACCAATGATGGCGAAACCACCAAACCCGCCATCGACCACTGTTGGGTTCAATTTCCCAACAATTTAGCCAGTGATTTTTGGATGTTTTTGGTATAGTTGAGTTCACCACGATGAGAGGAACATTTTTGTCTGGTTGGTTTTGGGTTTTATGGCCGGTATACAACAATTCGCCGTTGGGGTGGGTTTTGGGCGCTTTTTGAGAATTTGATAAAAATTCATCCTTCAACTATATATATAAAAGTACTTTTCAGCCTTCTCACTTTAGCCCCAAAAGTTCCGAGCAGCTTCAATATTACCCCAAAACTTTTAAACCGCCTTCAATTTAATCCCTGGACTTCAATTAGTCCTCTAACTTTCAACTCTTGCACATTGACCCCCAAGATTCTTGTTTCTGGACAATCAAGTCCAAATCTAATTATTTTAAGGTCCTCTAACTTTCAATTTGTCCACTTTAACCCCCTAAACCTTATAATTTTAAGCAATTGAGTCCCTTCCTTATTTATAATTAAATCCTCCAATTCCCAATATTTCCACTTAGCCTTTATTGGTTTAATTTAATCAACTTAAATTTAAAATCCCAAAATCGGGGTGCTACAGTTTTGGAAACGAATAACCAATCGGCCCAAACTTTCACAATTGACTAAGCCTCAAAATCGTTCTAGATTCTAAGTAAAGGATATATGTCCTATATCATGCTGTTCCTAATCCCATGGGGATCCATGTAGATCAAGAGACACGTGAGATGTTCACAAATTGGGTTAAGGATCGTCCTATCCCATAGTCTCATGATGGCATCTACTAACTTCAAAAGTCTCAAAGACACATGAACAAAACCTCGGTTAAAGCTTACAAAAGTTGTAAAACAAACAAGGTATCAGAGGTTCATGTTGTCAAAAGAGATATTTCAAGTTAAGATGGATGAAAAGTCATGTGTCATTACCTACGGTCTACAGATGATTAGGCTTGTTGAGAAGCTCTTCAACTTGGATGTAGGACAATGCTCTCCATGAGGATTTGATCCTCGCATCATCGCTGAGTTATATTGATCAAAGTATTGGCTAGATGAAGACTACCTCGACAAGGATAAACCTTTGATGCTTGTTTCCTCCTCCAAGTCTAAGGGTCCTGGGGGGTGCTCGAAAGGGAGGTAAAAGGAAGAAAAGTTCTTCCTCTAAGGGAAAGCAACCATTAAAGGCATTCGGAGGAGCCAAGAAGAATATAGAGTGACTAAGATCCAATAATTAAAACTTCAAAAGCTAAAAATTTAACTAATGCTTCACCAATAACCAAGGATCTAAACATGCTTATGATTCAGATTAGGATAGAGAATTACCTTGATTAGCAAAATCTAAAAGAAAGATGAAGAACTCTTCTACAATCTAGAAATTGTCAAACAGCGGCGCAGTAGGAAGGATGCAACTTTTGCACAATCCAGACTCTTCCAAAATATCTAGAAAAATTCCAGTAGCTTCTCAACTCTTTGATGAACCTACTGTGAAAATGTCACGTCAAAACTCCTTTTGGATCTCCTGGAATGAAATCTCCAAGTTACTACCTTGATTAGTGGATCTCCAAAGGCTAGCAATCCTATTGTCTTGCCTCTATCAATATGATCCACATACCAATTCTATTTTCTATTTCTCCTCAATACTAGCTAGAGATATAGAGGAAAAATGAGAGGTAGATGACCAATTTAGGGGTTGGAGAAGAAAAGAGAAGTGAAGCTTTAACTCATGAGGCAACACTTGAAGGAGGGTAAAATGTGAGAATCTAATTCTTCACATAGAAATGCAATGTGTCACCCACCCTCACCTCTATATCTATATATATAGAGAGAGAGGATGGTGTGATGCCAAGGTGGAATCACACCTTCCTCAAGGTGGGGCACCACCCACTTGCTTGCAAGTTGGCAAATTCAAATCAAATTTCATTTATGTGCATTTCAATTATATTTGGAGGGAAAATTCAAATATAATTGAAATGCACACAAAATTGATTTCATTTGAATTTTCCCTCCAAAATAGATTCCTCTCATTAATTAAATTAAACACTTTAATTTAATTAATTAATTTTTGACTTAACTCTTAAATCAATTAGCTTAACTCTTTAAGCTAAGAATTGTTAACTTAACTCTAAGTTAACTTGACCAATTGATGGTCATGTGGCGCCAAATAATTAACTCCTTGATAATTGGTCTAATTTATTCCTTAAATTATTTGATCAATTTAACGATTAAATTAATCAAGCCAAAGTTGTCCTCAATTTTGATAGCCCTAAAATCGGTCACTTGGAGTGAATTCCTAACGCTTAGAAAAATTCCTCCATCAATTAGGAAATGCAATTGGCTTTTGTGTGTAACCCGATAGGTTCTACTATTCATTGGACATGAGCTCACAACTCCTTGTGACTTTTAAATATCATATATTTATTTTAGTTTAACCTCCTTTAAACTAATCACTCAATTTAATTAATCTCTATTAATTGAAGATTACCCAATCTCCATGGTCGATGTCCAGCCCATGGAGCCAAACTAATTGGCCAAAATAAATGCTTTTGGAGAACTATTATAGCTCTATGCATACCATGCAAATACAGTCTTTTTGTCTCCTATCTCCTAAAAGAAGCTTAGGGCAAGATATTTGCCATCTCCCTAACAGCCTCCATACTATATTTCTATTCTCAAAGTTCGATTCCACTTTATGAGCTCATCCTTGAAAAACTCCTTTCCAAATTGTCATATTACCTTGCGCAAGGATTTTTTGGAATCAATCATTATAGAATACATAAGAGATGCACTCATACTTCACAAAGATGAGGAGTCGGATTCCATCTTGGATCTCACAAACTTCCATGTCTAAATAGCTCATGCCTAATCACCACCCGAACGGCCCGCTAGGTGACCAGGAATGATTCAAAGCATGAGGACCTAAACACAAGGTTACCATGGATCCTTAGGTTAAAGGACTAATTATATGAACTAGCGTTAGCTGGAGAATTTGCCACTACCGACTTGCCACTTCGCTATCTAGTGTATTCTTTGGGCGAACCTTCAATGCCTTGTTCTCTAATAGATACCCACTAACATGCATCCATATCCCATATGGGATTGCTCATGGAATGGAGAAACATCCAACTCTTGAATTTATGCATCGTTAGTCCAAGTCTATCTAGATCTTAGAGGACCTGTCTCATAAGATCCTATATCCCATGATCACCACCTAGTGCGTGGCCAAGTCCCATAATTTTGTGTGATCTTAGGGCTTCAACCAAATGCTAGTGAAGTAATAATGAGCATAATAAGATGGAGATAGCCATGTAAAGAATCATTCAATCATGATTGTATCACAACTGATGTAGGTAATTGGCTCACGGGGGCTCTATTCCAACATAGAGAATATAGTCAATATTCCTTGTTTCTACTTGGCAAGAAAGGCCATCGGAAGAGGTATTGCGAGGAATACCTTGCAACCCTTGAGAAGGGTAAGTACTTTATTGAAGTGCATTTAGGGCTAAATTCTTCATGTGGTTCTTTTCTTTGTAATTTGTTACAAAGAATAGAAAGAAGACTAAAACTAATTGATGGGGATATGATCCACAGCCTTGACAAAGGAGCAAGAGTTGTGGTCAAAGCTCAAGGCATATAATAAGTTAGATTTAGGGAACTCCACACTTGTATTGAACCCTTGTTACTATGTATCATATCTTGCTAAGAATATTATTTCAATTCCCATTTTAGATAGTGAAGGATTTGATCCTTCTATATCAAATGGGAGATTGAAGGCGTTAAAGAATGGATTCTTTAGTTGCCATGGTACACTTGACAAAGGATTATGCATTTTTGGATTCTCAAACATCACTAATGCACTTTCAACAAAGGAAAAAAAATTAGATAACCAATAAGTGTTGGAATAATGCCCCGCAAGCCAATTAGATTAGCATTGTAAACTATTTCACTTGTGATGCAATCTTGATTGAATGATATTCATAATATGGTCATCTTCATCTTTTGCTTATAATTACTTCACTCGCATTTGGCTAAATCCCTTAGATCACACAAGACTACGGGACTTGGTCATGCATTGGGTGATGATCATAGAATAAGTTTTACGTGGTGGTGATCTTAAATCTTCTAAGTCATAGGATCTTACGAGATAGGGCATCTAAGATCCCGATAGACTTGCACTAACGATGCATAGATCCATTGAGTTGGATATTGCTCCATTCCATGAGCAACCCCATATGAGATATGGATGCATGCTAGTAAGTGCTTTAAGAGAACAAGGCACTAAAGGCCCGCTCGGAGAGTCGACTAGATAGCTGAAGTAAAAAGTGGTAGTGGCAAGTTTTCCAGCTTACACTAGTGCATATTATTAGTCATTTAACCTAAGGATCCATGGTAACCTTGTGTTTAGGTCCTTATGCTTTGACTCCTCCCTGGTCATCTAGCGGGCCGTTCGGGTGTTGATAGGGCATAAGCAACTTAGACATGGAGGTTTGTGAGATCTAAGATGGAATTCGCTTCCTTGTCGTTGTAAAGGGTGAGTGCATCTCCTATGTATTATATAGTGAACGATTTCAAGAAATCCTTGTGCAAGGTAGTATGACACTTGGGAAAATGAGTTATCCAAAGATGAGGTCATAAAGAGGAATCAAACATTGAGAATAGAAACATAGTATCGAGGCTATTAAGGAGCCGATAAATATCTTGCCCTAGGTCTCTTTTGGGAGATAGGAGACGGAAGGACTATATTTGCATGGTACACATAGAGCTAGAATGGTTCTGTAAAAGCGTTCATTTTGGTTAATTTGTTGGGCTGTATGGGCTTGAGGTTGGACATCGACCATGGAAATTGGGTACTCTTTAATTAATGAAGATTAATTGAATTGAGTCGATTAGTTTAAGGAGTTTAAGCTAAATTGAATATATGATATTCAAAAGTCACAAGGAGTTGTGAGCCCATATCCAATGAATGGTAGAACCTAATGGGTCACACACAAAAGCCAATTGCATTTCCTACTTGATGAAGGAGAATTTTCTAAGAGTTAGAAAGTCACTCATAGTGGACCAATTTTGAGGTTGGCGAAATTAAGGTCAATTTTGGCTTGATTAATTTTATTGTTGAATTGATCAACTAATTTAAGGAGTTAAATTAGACAAATAATTAGGGAGTTAATTATTTGGTGCCACATGACCATGAATTGGTCAAGTTAGCTTAAAGATTTAAATTAACAATTCTTACCTTAAAGAGTTAAGCTAATTGATTTAAGAGTTAAGGCAAAGGTTAATTAATTAAATTAAAGTATTTAATTTAATTAATGAAGAGAATCAATTTTGGAAGGAAAATTCAAATGAAAGGTTCATTTGGTGTGGCATTTTAATTAATTTGAAATTAAATTCGAAATGAAATTGAAATGCATACAAAATTCAAATTCAAGTTTGAATTACGACTTTCAAACAGGCAAGGCCAAGTTGGCGGTCACCTTGGCATCACACCTTCCTCACTCTATATATAGATACAGAGGGAGAGAGGGGCGGCCACATGACACACATTGTGAAGAATTAGATTCTTTCACATTTTCCCTCCAACTCTCAAGTGTTGCCTCATGTGTTGAAGCTTTATTTCTTCTCTTTTTCTCCTACATCAAATTAAGCCTTCATCTCTACAAATCTCCTTCTATTTTCCAGCTCATATTAAGGAGATTAGATCTAGCATTGGTGTGTGGATCATAAGAGTTAGTAGAGGCAAGACAATTGGATCGCTTTCTTTTGGAGATCCACTGTATCTGTGGCTTTTTTAGCTGTATTTTTTTCAATATGTTCACTAAGGAGTTGAGAAGATACTGTAATTTTTTTTGAAACTTTCAAAGGAGTTTGGATCGCACAAAAGTTGCATCAAAATCGGGCTGCTACTGTGAGGCAGTTCTGCCTATAGGGGTCATCTTCAACATCTCCTTTGTTTTTGAGCGAATCAAAGTAATCTACTTTCCAAATCTGGATCAACAACAAGTTTAGATCCTTGTTAGCTTGTGTGTAACCTAGTTAATTTCAGTTCTTAAAGTTTTAACTATTGGATCCTAGTGCTACATGTGCCTTCAAGAAGATGTCATTTTATGGCATGCAAGACTTGGACATATCTCTAAAAATAGGATGAGCAAGTTAGAAGCTCTCAAAGCACTAAAAGTTAGAGGCATTGAGAATCTTCCTACTTGTGAGTCTTGTTTAATGGGAAAAATGACCAAGGCTCATTTTGTGGGACAATCGGAGCAAACCACAAGTCCTTTGGATTTGATCCATATGGATGTTTGTAGCCCACTAAGAGTTAGTGCGAGAGGAGATTGTTCTTACTTCATCACCTTCACCGATGATCATACTCGGTTCGAACATGTGTATCATATGAAGTACAAGTCCAAAGCCTTTGAAAAGTTCAAAGAGTATAGGAATGAAATAGAAAAGGAAAAGGGACTAAGTATTAAACCTCTTCGATCACATCAAGGAAAAGAATACTTAAGTATCGAATTCTTGGATTATCTAAAGGAAAATGGAATTCTCTCTCAGTGGACTCCACCCAGCATACCCTATCATAACGAGTAGCTATGAGAAGAAATCGTACCTTGTTAGACATGGTACTTTCCATGATGAGTTTTTCCAATGTGCCTATATCCTTTCGGGAATACGCTTTAGAGACAGCGGCAAAGTTGCCAAATGTAGTACCTTCAAATTCGGTGCCAAATAGACCGCATGAGATATGGTTTGGCAAAGTACCTTCTTACTCTTTTCTAAGAGTTTGGGGATCTCATGCTTATGTCAAGCAGCTAGTGGGAGACAAGCTGGATGCGAGATCCACTTTGTGCAAGTTTGTGGGATACCAAGAGAGTCTATATAGGTTATTATTTCTATGATCTCTCGAAACAAAGGGTGTTTGTTTCAAGGAATGCCACTTTTTGGGGAAAAAATTCTATTAGATAGAAATAGCATTATTGTTGAACTTGATGAAGTTCAAGATGCTTATCAAATCCCACAAGCGGTGGAAAAAAGTGAACATCAAACCTTGCACACAACCTCTGAGAAGGTTGGACCAAATCAAGAAGCAACCCGAAAGGATTGAATCCCTTCATGAGATGGGGACAATCAGATAGTGATCCAAAGACCTATGAGGAAGCTTTATTGGATATAGATTCGGGACATTGGCTTGACGCCATGAAATCCAAAATGGACTCGATTTATTCCAACAAAGTATGGACTTTGGTAGCTCGACCGGAGTGTATAGTACCCATTGGTTGCAAGTAGATCTATAAGCAAAAGTTAGGAGTCGATGGAGAGGTTATGACCTTTAAGGCACGACTAGTGGCAAAAGGTCATACTCAAAGACCCGGTATGGATTTCGAGAAAACCATTTTATCAGTCACAATTCCTAAGGCCATTAGAATTTTACTTGCCATAGATGTATATTATGACTATGAGATATGGCAAATGGATGTGAAAACTACTTTCCTCAATGGAAATATTAGAAAAGAAATCTATATAGAGCAACCATAAAGGTTTTACATCCAAAGAGAGTGAGCAAAAGAATTGCAAACTCGAGAGATCCATTTGTGGACTCAAATAGGCATAACGAAGTTAGAACATACATTTTGATAAGACAGTCAAATCATTTGGCATTGTCAAAAATGTGTATGAACCTTATGTGTACAGTTTATTGTGCTTTATGTTGATAACAGGAATGAGAGAGTAATGTTAGAGTGTACTAAAGCATGGTTATCTACTCAATTCTCTGTGAAAGATTTGGGAGAAGTATCCTATGTATTGGTAATACGTATCTATATGTTGGAATCATGCTCCACAAGCCAACTGATTGAATGATATTTTTTAAATGGCCATCTTCATCTTATGCTTATATTAACTTCACTAGCATTTGGTTGAAGCCCTTAGTGAAGGCAAATAAGGCACTAGGATCCAATTATAAAACTTCAAATGCTTAAATAAACTAGTGCTTACAAACCAACAAGGATCAAATCATGCCTAAAATTCAGATTTAGATAGAATGTTACCTTCAAATGGTAATTTTCAAGGAGAAAGTGGTGAACCTTTCACCAATCCAGAATCTACTAGAAACCATGTAGCAAGAAGGGTGTGATTTTTAGTCTCGTTAAAACTCCAAATTCACGAGAAAAATACTGCAAGCTCTCAACACTTGGAGGAAACATAATAAAAAATTTGGATCAAAAATCTTTTTGGATCTCCCTAGAAAAGTTCGCCAAATCGGTGCTCTGCTCAAGTGGATCTCCAAACCATAGCAAACTAACTTGTTTGCCTCTATTGATATGGTCCACACACCAATTGAAACTTCCAAACTCTCCTCACTACAAGCTGGAATAAGGGAGTAGAATGACAATGGTGGAGGCCAATTTGAGGTAGGGAAGGAGAAGAAGAAAGCAAAGCTTTCAACACATGAATGCAATGATTGCAAGGAATTTTGGAGGGAATTGTGAATAGAATCTAATTCTTTCACACTTTCAGCAATGGCCTACTTGGTATCACACCTTCCTCAAGTTGGGCGGCCAACTTGTATTGCCAAGGTAGCAAATGCAAATTCAAATCCAATTTGAATTTCATGTGCATCTTAATTACATTTGAAATATAATTTCAAGCTAATTAAGATGCTAATTCAAGTAAACATTTCATTTGGAGTTTTCCTCCAAAATGTGTTCTTCCGATTAATTAAACTAAACACTTTAATTTAATTGATTAACCTTTGACTTAACTCTTAAGTCAAACAAGGTTAACTATTAAGCTTAATTTTGTTAATTTAATTCTTTAAGTTAACTTGACCAATTGAAGGTCAATTTGGCACCAAATAATTAACTCCTTAATTATTGATCTAATTTAACCTTTTAAATTAATTTATTAATTTAAAACTTAAATTAATCAAGCCAAAATTGACATTTAAATTGGATACCTCAAAAAAGGGTCCACTAGGAGAAATTCTCTAACTCTTAGAAAATTGCTCCATGAACTAGGGAGCTAATTAGCTTGTGTGTGACCCAATGGGTTCTACCATTCATTGGACATGGGCTCACAACTCCTTGTGACTTTTGAATATCATATATTCATTTTAGTTGAAAATACTTTTAAACTAAGTGACTCAATTCAATTAATTTCATTAATTGAAGAGTACCCAATCTCCATGGTCGATGTCCAACCTCAAGCCCATGGAGCCCAACTAGTTGGCTGAAATGAATGTTTTTGGAGAACCATTATAGCTCAATGCTTACCATGCAAATACGTTCCTTCCGCCGCCTATCTCCTGAAAGAGACCCATGGCAAGATATTTTTTGGCTCTCTAATAGCCTCGATACTAGGTCTCTATTTTCAATGTTCAATTCCTTTGTGTGACCTCATCTTTGAAAAACTCCTTTTCCAAATTGTCACACCACCTTGCTCAAGGATTTCTTGAAATACATAGGAGATGCACTAGCCCTTCACAAAAGCGAGGAGTCGGATTCCATCTTGGATCTCACAAACCTCCATACCAAGTGGCTCATACCTAATCTCAAACCAAAAGACCCGCTAAGTGGTCAAGGAAGAGTCAAAGCATGAGAACTAGACATAAGGTTACCATGGATCCTCAAGTCAGAGGACTAATAATATGCACTATAAGCTAGAGAACTTGCCACTACGACTATCTAGTGGATTCTCCGGTGGGTCTTCAGTGCCTTGTTCTCTAACAAGCACCCATATCTCATACGATTGCTCATGGAACGAAGCAATATCCAACTCCTAGGTTTATGCATCATTAGTGTAAGTCTATCTGGATCTTATGAGAATCTTAGATGCTCCATCTCATAAGATCCTATGACTTGAAAGATTTAAGATCATGACCATATGACACTTATTCCATGGCCATCAAACTAAGTCCCGCAGTCAAGAGTGATCTAAGGGCTTCATCCAAATGCAAGTGAAGTATTAAAGAGCAAAAGATGAAGATGGCCATATAAAAAATATCATTCAATCAAGATTATATTACAAGAAAATAGTTCTACAAGGCCAATCTAATTGGCTTGTCGGGCACTATTCCAACAATCTCCCACTTGCCCTAAAGCAAATGCCCCATGGCCTTGAGACCCATCTTCTCATGATGTTCTTCAAAGACCTTTTGCGTTAGGGCTTTTGTGCAATGGTTCTGCTAAATTCTCTTCTAAGGCAACTTTGTCCACTTAGTTGTCGCCTATATCAAATGATATCATACATCAAATGATAACACATTTAATGTGTTTGGATCACTTATCAGATCTTATCTCAAGTCCAAAATTATCTTTCAAAGACAATCGTAGGCTCATCATGCACAATAGGCACTACATCCAACTCTTGAATGGAGTTTTTATCCAAATACGTCCTTTTGCGGTTTCCAAATCCACAAATTATTTCACCTCGAGGGTGGTCTCGACTGTAGTGTCTTGTTGGAATTCTTCCAACTCACCATCCCACCATTAAGGCAAAATATAAATCCATAAGTGGATTTTAAGTCATCTACCTCGAATTGGAAATTTTAATTCGAAAACACCTCTAGTTTCAATTCTCCATTGCCGTATACCAAAAAAAGTCCTTAGTCCTTCCCGCTTAAGTACTTAAGGATTGCTTTAATGGCTATCCAGTCACTCTCACTGGGATTGGATTGGAACCTACTCGAAACGTTTAACGAGTGTGCCACATCCGGTCTTGTACACTGAACTATATATACATTATGCTACCAATAGTGGAGGCATGAGGTATGTGGGGCATCCTTCTTTCTCTTCCTTTATCTTGGGGGCAATAGACTTGGAGAGACGAATGCCATATCCCATAGGAAGAAATCCCTTTTTGGATTCCTCCATAATAAAACCCTTTAGTATCTTGTCAATATACGGGGTTTGGGATAGCCATAGCATCCTCTGATCTATCTCTATAGGTACATATTCCTAATATGTAGGATGCTTCTCCCAAATCCTTCATGGAGAATTGTGTAGATAACCACACTATAGTACCTCTAACATTCCTACCTCATTCCTAGTGAGAAGGATGTCATCGACATAAAGCACAATATAATGTACACTACTCCCACTAACCTTCTTATACACATATGGTTCATACACATTTTTCACAAAGCCAAACAATTTGACCATTTTGTCAAAATGTATGTTCCAACTTTAGGATATTTGTTTGAGTCTGTAAATGGATCTCTGGAGTTTGCAAACCTTTTGCTCTCTCACCTTGGATGTAAAACCTTGTGGTTGCTCCATATAGATTTCTTCTTCAATGTCTCCGTTGAGGAAAGTGATTTTCACATCCATTTGCCATATCTCTTTGACATAATATGCGGCTATGGAAAGTATAATCCGAGTGGACTTAGGCATTGCGACCGGTGAAAAGTTTTCCTTGAAATCGATACCAGGTCTTTGAGTGTAACTTTTTGCTACTAGTTGTGTCTTAAAAGTCACCACTTCTCTATCTACTCCAAACTTCTGCTTATAAATCCATTTGCAACTATGGGAACCATTCCCTTTGGTGGACCTACCAAAGTCCACACTTTGTTTGAGTATATGGAGTCTATTTCGGATCTTATGGCTTCAAGCCAACGTCCCTAATCTATGTCCAACATAGCTTCCTCATAGGTCTTTGGATCACTATTCGATTGGCCCATCTCATGAAGGAATCCAAACCTTTTAGGTTACTTCTAGACTTGGTTCGACCTTCTCAGAGGTTGTGTGCAAAGCTCTTTGATATATATTTGTTTCTACCATTTGTGGGATTTGATGATCATCTTGAACTTAACTAAGTTCAACAACAACTACTTTTTCTATCTTATAGAAATTTCTTTTCTAAAAAGGTGGCGTTTCTTGAAACAAACACTTTTTGTTCCAAGGGATCATAGAAATAGTAACCCATAGACTCTCTAGGGTATCCCATAAAATTGCACAAGGTGGATCTACTATCCAACTTATCTTCCACTGTCCATCTCACGTAGGCGGGAGATCCCCAAACCTTGATATATTGGTAAAAGGGTGCTTTGCCATGCAATATCTCATATGGTGTTTCGGGCACCGACTTTGAAGGTTAGTATTTAGTAGCTTCGTCGCCGTTAATAAGGCGTATCCCCAAAAGGATATGGCCACATCGAAAAAGCTCATCATGGAATGCACCATGTCCAATAAGGTACGATTTCTCCTCTCGGCTACTCCATTGTCTTGGGATGAGCTGGGTGGAGTCCATTGAGAGAGAATCCTATTCTCCTTTAGATAATCCAAGAATTCGGTGCTAAAGTATTCTTCCCCTTGATCTAATTGAAGAGACTTAATACTTTGCCCTAATTGCTTTTCTACTTCATTCCTATACTCTTTGAACTTTTCAAAGGTTTCGAACTTGTTCTTCATAAGAAACACATGTCTGAACCAAATATAGTCATCGACAAAGGTGATGAAGTAGGAATAGCCTCCTCTCCCACTAACTCTTAGTGGTCCACAAATGTCCGTATGGATCAAATCCAAAAGGCTTGTGGAGTGCTCCGTTTGTCCTACAAAAGGAGCCTTGGTCATTTTTCCCTTTAAATAAAATTCAGAAGTAGGAAGTTCCTCAATGCCACTAACATTTAGTGCTTTAAGAGCTTCTAACTTGCTCATCTTATTTTTAGAGATATGCCCAAGTGTTGCATGTCATAACATGGAATTTTCTTGGATATCTAATTTTCTTACTTTGTTGAAAGTGCATTAGTGATGGTTGAAGAATCCAATATGTATGATCCTTTGTTAAGTGTACCATAAGCAATTAAAGAACCCATTCTTAAATGCCTTCAATCTCCCATTTGGTATAGAAAGATCAAATCCTTCACTACCCAAAATGGGAATTTGAAATAATGTTCTTAATAATATATGGCACATAATAGCAAGCTTTCAATGCAATTATGGAGTTCCTTAAGTCCAACTTATTATACACCTTTAGCTTTGGTCACAACTCTATCCATGAGGAAGAATTTATCCTTAAATGCACTTCAATAAAGTACATATCCTTAAAAAGGGTTGCAAGGTATTCCTTACAAAATGGCTTCCAATGGCATATCTAGCCAAAGTAGAAACAAATAATACCGACTATACGCTCTTTATTCTTCTAGACTCTTCCGGATGCCTTTAATAGTTGTTATCCCTTAGAGGAAGAACTTTTCTTCCTTTTATCTGTCTTTCTAGCACCCCTAGGGCCCATAGACTTGGATGAGGAAACAAGTGTCACAGGTTTGCCCTTGTCATGGAAGTCTCCTTCTAGATCAACACTTTGATCAATGAAACTCGGCGAGGATGTGAGGATCAAATCCTCATAGAGATCATTATCCATCACGACGTCCAAATAGAAAAGCTTCTCCAAGCCTATTCATCTTTAGATCATAGTTTATGACACATGACTTCACATCTCTTTTGACGATATGAACTTCTCATTCCTTGTTTGCTTTACAACTCTTGTAAACTTTAACCAAGGTACTATTCATGTGTCTTTGAGACTTTTAAAGTTTGTAGATGCCATCATGAGACTATGGGATAGGACGATCCTAAATCTAATTTGTGAACTTTTGACGTATCTCTTGATCTACTTTAATCCCCATGGGATTAGGAGCACCTTGACATAGGACATATATCTGCTTCTAGGAATCTAGAATGATTTTTGAGGTTAAGTCAATCGTGGAAGTTTGACCCAGTTGGTTTATTGATTTCGAAAATAACATTGAGTGGAAAATCAAGCCATTTTTGAGATTTAACAAATCCTCAAAGGCAAAAAAGAGAATAAGCATGTGATTGAATTTGATATTTAAAAAACATGTTCATGGTCTTGTAAGCACGTTTTTCTCCCATTATTCTATCGAATTCTTCATCCCCAAGAAGAACTCGGGAAATCATATTTCCTAGTGAAAATCAAGATCCTAAAGACTTACAAGTGGATCCCCATGACCGGATGTATATCCACGAGCAATTCAAATGTAAGCAACATTTGCTAATTGCATTCTCATGCAATTCTTGATATATTTTGTCCCACCATTTCATGTAGATCCACTGATGGACAACCCTTACATTACTCGTTGTTAAGTCAAACCTACCAATCAAACTTTGATTCGAGACGGTCACCACAACATCCCCCGTGACCGAGTGTATAACGTGTGGGCGTTCTCAAATCCAAGATGCATCTCATGCAAAGCATATGGTCACAGCTTTCCACCTAAGTATGACCCCCGTGACCGGATGTATATCACACGAAGGTGGTAGCATCATCATGCCGCATACCATTGATAGAAGGCTTGGATTAATTAAAATTCTTTTAATTTATATCCATTTTGACTTAATATTTGAAAAGCACTTAGACATTCTAAGTAGAGGATTTTTGCTTGCAAAGATCTCATCATTTTATTTTCTTATTTAGGTTTTCTATATCCTAACCATGCATCTCATACATTAATAGGATATGGAAAGCATAAATAAGCAAATGCGCGTAGCAAGCTCCTAGGATGGGATGACCATGAGCCTAACCAAGTGGTGCACTTAGAGCCATAGGTGCACCACCTAGTTGATTTTAGGTGGGTTGATTAAATCTAGCTATTACATGAGTGTATCCCATACATTCATGGGTTTTCAAAAGTCTCCATGCCTCCATGGCCTCCTTTGCTCCATGCAACTTTTATATGAGAAGGAAATCCTCACTCCTAGTGATTCTATCCTCATAACATTTACAAGGTAGAAACAAATAGGCATGCAAACCCCAATTTAATGCAACCCATTTCAACAACTTGAAATAAATAAAATCAATATTAAAAGCTCAAGATCATCCCCATCCACTCATCATTCATTCAACAATTAAATGAACATAAACAAACCAAGAATTAACAATTAATACCAACAATTAAATGCTAATCAAATTAACAAATAATTGGTCATGCATAAACACTTATGCAACATGTGGAGATTAACTTCAACAAGATTTAAGGAGCTTGAAAAAAATGTCAAACATTTTATTGGGAACTTGCACAATATTTGTGCATCCATAACACATGATTTAACATCATTTCTAGCCACCAAATGAGCCAAAATCAAGCTCAAAACTTGCCCAACCCAAGATCGGGTGCTGCTGGCCGTGCTAGGTGCACGGCTGCCACTGCCCTGGCAGCTTGCAGCAAGGCTGGCTGGTAGCCCCCGTTTTGGGGTAAAGGCTAGTCAAGTTGATTTTTAGCTCAACTTTTTTGCACCAAAAGTTCTAGAACTCTTTATAAATATTGAATCACACATTATGGACCAATTTCTAGATCTAAATTACACTTTAAAACTGGAAATTTAAGGTCTCAATCAAGCTTCAAAAAACAAGTTTAAGTAAGAATCGTATTCTTCAAAACTCTCCTACAAAACTCCAATCACATTGGATCCAAAAATGGCCAAAACTATTTTAACCAATCATCAACATGCTATATCAATATGTAACATCAATTAATGCTAAATCAACACTCAACATTAATAGCTATGAATTAAAACATACTAATTTTATGAATCAAAACTCAAAACACATATTAGCATGCTTTCAATTCATCAATCAAGGAGCCACATACAACATCATCCAAACACCCCAATCCATTGTATGAATCAAACATTCATCACATGAATCAATCACCAACAAAATAAATAAATGAATAAAAATCCAAATCTAAGCATGATTTAGGCTCCGATACCACTTGAAGACAAGTAAGGCACTAGGATCGAACTATAAAACTTCAAATGCCCAAAAAAACCAATGCTAACAAGCTAACAAGGATCAAATCATGCCTAAAATTCAGATTTAGTATAGAGCATTACCTTGAACTGCTAATTTCCAAGGAGAAAGTGGTGAACCTTTCACCAATCCAGAATTTGAGGAAACACAGCAAAACAATTTGGATCAAAAAGCTTTCTGGATCTCCCTGGAAAAATTAGTTAAATCGGTGCTCTAATCAAGTGGATTTCTAAACCGTAGCAAACTAACTTGTTTGCCTCTATTGATATGATCCACATGCCAATTGAAACTTCCAAACTCTCCTCACTATAAGCTGGAATAAGAGAGTAGAATGACAATGGTGGAGGCTGATTTGAGATAGGGAAGAAGAAGAATAAAACAAAGATTTCAACACATGAATACAATGCTTGCAAGGAGTTGGAGGGAATTGTGAATAGAATCTAATTGTTTCACACTTTTAGCAATGGCCTATCCTCACACCCTCTATATCTATATATAGAGTGAGGTTGGTGTGATACCAACTTGGCATCACACCTTGGTGGCCAGCCAACTTGCATTGCCAAGGTGGCAAATGCAAATTCAAATCCAATTTGAATTTCATGTGCATCTTAATTACATTTGAAATCTAATTTCAAGCTAATTAGGATGCCAATTCAAATGAACATTTCATTTGGATTTTCCCTCAAAAATGTGTTCTTCCAATTAATTAAATTAAACACTTTAATTTAATTAATTAACCTTTGACTTAACTCTTAAGTCAAACAGGCTTAACTCTTAAGTTTAATTTTGTTAACTTAATTCTTTAAGTTAACTTGACCAATTGATGGTCACTTTGGCACCAAATAATTAACTCCTTAATTATTGGTCTAATTTGACCTTTTAAATTAATTGATTAATTTAACATATAAATTAATCAAGCCAAAATTGACCTTTAAATTAAGTACCTCAAAAAATGGTCTACTAGGAGAAATTCTCTAACTCTTAGAAAATTTGCTCCTTAAACTAGAAAGCTAATTGGCTTTTGTGTGTAACCAAGTAGGTTCTACCATTTTTGGACATGGGCTCACAACTCCTTGTGACTTTTGAATATCATATATTCATTTTAGTTTAAAACACTATAAAACTAATCGACTCAATTCAATTAATCTCATTAATTGAAGAGTACCTAATCTCCATGGTCGATGTCCAACCTCAAGCCCATGGAGCCCAACTAATTGGCCGAAATAAATATTTTTGGAGAACCATTATAGCTCAATGCTTACCATGCAAATACGTTCCCTCCATCACCTATCTCTTAAAAGAGGCCTAGGGCAAGATATTTGTCGGCTCCCTAATAGCCTCAATACTATATCTCTATTCCCATTGTTCGATTCCATTGTATGACCTCATCTTTGGAAAACTCCTTTTCCAAATTGTCACACCACCTTGCACAAGGATTTCTTGAAATCGATCATTATATAATACATAGGAGATGCACGCGCCCTTCACAAAAGCGAGGAGTCGAATTCCATCTTGGATCTCACAAATCTCCATGTAAAATTGCTCATACCCAATCTCAACCCAAAAGACCCGCTAAGTGGTCAATGAAGAGTCAAAGCATGAGGATCAGACATAAGGTTACCATGGATCCTCAAGTTAGAGAACTAATAATATGCACTAGCGTAAGCTGCAGAACTTTCCATTATGGCTATCTAGTGGATTCTCCGGTGGGTCTTCAGTACCTTGTTCTCTAACAAGCATCCACTAACATGCACCCATATCTCATACGCTTGCTCATGGAACGGTGCAATATCCAACTCTTGGATTTATACATCATTAGTGCAAGTCTATCCAGATCTTAGATGCCCCATCTCGTAAGATCCTACAACTTGGAAGATTTAAGATCACGACCGTGTGAGACTTGTTCCATGGTCATCAAGCCAAGTCCCACAATCAAGAGTGATCTAGGGGTATCATCCAAATGCAAGTGAAGTATTAAAGAGCATAAGATGAAGATGGCCATATAAAGAATATCATTCAATCAAGATTGTATTACAAGGAAATAGTTTTATGAGGCCAATCTAATTAGCTTGTCGGGCACTATTTTAACACTTAGAACACACAAGACTATGGGACTTGGTCACACACTAGGTGGTGCATCATGAAATAAGTCTTATACGATCGTGATCTTAAATCTTCCAAGTCGTAAGATCTTATGAGACAGGGCATCTAAGATCCGGATAGACTTGCACTAACAATGCATAAATCCAAGGAGTTGGATGTTGCTCCATTTCATAAGCAATGCCATATGAGATATGGGTGAATGTTAATGGGTGCTTGTTAAGGATCAAGACACTAAAGGCCCACTCGGAGAATCCACTAGATAGCCAAAGAGGCAAGTTGATGTGGCATGTTCTCCAACTTACACTAGTGCATAGTCCTTTGACTTGAGAATCCATGGTAACCTTGTGCTTAAGTCCTCATACTTTGACTCTTCCTTGACCACGCAATGGGTCGTTCAGGTGGAGGTTGGCTATGAGCTACTTAGACATGTAGGTTAGTGAGATTCAAGATGGGGTCCGACTCCTCGTCATTGTGAAGGCCGAGTGCATCTCCTATGTATTCTATAATGATCAATTCCAAGAAATCCTTACGCAAGGTAGTATGACAATTTGGAAAAGGAGTTTTCCAAAGATGAGGCCATAAAGAGAAATTGAACATTGGAGTAGAGATATAGAATCGAGGCTATTAGAGAGCTAGCAAATATTTTGCACTAGGCCTCTTTTGATAGATAGAAAATGGAAGGATCATATTTGTATGGTACGCGTATAGCTAGAATGGTTCTTTAAAAGCATTCATTTCGGTCAATTAGTGGGCTCCATGTGTTTGAGGTTGAACATCGACCATGGAGATTGGGCACTCTTCAATTAATGGTAGAACCTAATGGGTCACACACAAAAGCCAATTGCAAATCCTACTTGATGAAGGGGAATTTTCTAAGAGTTAGAAAAACTCCTAAATGACCGATTTTGGAGGTTGACCGATTGATGCATTTGTAGTCGTTTTTGGATTGATCGATTTAATTTTTAAATTGATCTAATTAATTCAAGGAGTTAAGTTAGATCAATTAATTAAGGAGTTAATCATTTGGTGCCACATGCCTATCAATTGGTCAAGCTAAATTAAGGAGTAAGTTAACAATGTCTTGCTTAAGGAGTTAAGCAAATTGACATAAAGAGTTAAGTCAAAGTTAATTAATTAAATTAAAGAGTTTAATTTAATTAAAATGAAGAATTAATTTTGGAGGAAAAATTCAACTGAAGTGTTCATTTGATGTGCATTTCGAATTTATTTGGATGACATTTCATGTGATAAAATGAAGATTCCAAATGAAATTCAAATTTACACGAAATTCAAATTCACATGTGAATTTGCAAGCAAGTGGGTGGCCACCTTGAGAAAGGTGTGATGACACATTGGCATCACACCATCCTCCCTCTATATATAGATATAGAGTGTGAGAGAGGCAGCCACTCTGACAATCCATGTCAATCAGATTCTCTCATTTTCCCTCCAATTTCCCAAGTGTTGCCGCATGGGTTGATGCTTCACTTTTCTCATTTCCTACCTCCAAATCAAGCCTTCATCCAAGCATTTCTTCTCTTTGTTCTCCAGCTAACAGTGAGAAGAAAAGGTTTGTGCATTGGTGGGTGGATGTTAACATTATGGCAAGGCAATTGGATTGCGTCTTTGGAGATCCTCTATTTTAGGTAGTGACTTTGGAGGTCTTCTCAGATTTTTTTTGAGCTTATTTTTTTGCTGGAGATATATCAAGGAGTTGTTGTTCTTTTGGTTCAAATTTCACTCAAATCGGAGTTCATTTGGTTGGGTAAAAGTTGCTTGGAAACTGTTGTGCCACTGGGGAGATAGTTTTCAAGGAGTTGAGATCTTCTTCCACTTTCCTTTGATTTTCTGAAAATCAAGGTAATCCTTATACCAAATTTGAATTTATGGCATGTTTAGATCCTTGTATTCTTATGTATCCTAGTTATTTTAGCATTTTTAAGCTTTGGTAATTGGATCCTAGTGCTACATGTAACTTCAAGTGCTATCGGAGATGATTTGGATTTTTAATTGATTGATTCATGTGATGAATTGGTCAAAATCACCAAATACTTGATCCAAACTATGAATTGGAGTGTTTGGATGATGTTGTATGTGGCTCCTTGCTTGATGAATTGAAAGCATGCTAATATGGTTTTAAGTGTTAATTCATATTATTAGTATGTTTTAATTCATGTTTAATTTGTCCTTAAGGTCTTTTGGTCATTGTTAGATCCAATATGATTGGAATTCATTGGAGATTTTTGAAGAATATGATTCTTACTTAAACTTACTTTTTTAAGCATGATTGAGCATTTGAAATTTTATTTTTAAAAAGGTGTTTCAGATCTGAAATTTCATCTATATTGTGTGATTTAATGTTCAAGAGGTGTCCTAAAATTTTGGTGCACAAAAGTTGAGCCTAAAAACACTTAAAACTAAGGCTCTACCAGCTACTGCTGGGTGCTGGCCAGGCAATGGGTGTGCCATGAGCATGGTTACCACCCAGCCATGCACCCAGGCTGGGTCAGCATTGGCTGTTTTGAGGGGAGATGTGTTTTTAGTTATTTTTTTGGTTCCTTTAGTGAGCAAAAGTGTTTTGTTCCACACATAATAGATGCACAAGTGATGTGTAAGTTCTCAAAATTATGTTTGATGTTTTTTATTGCTCTTAAAAACTTGTTAAAGTTAATCTTAAGTTATGTGGCATAATTGCTATGCTTCCTCTTGCTTGGCAAATTAATTGTTTATGAAATAAGCATTTAATTGTTGGAATTGAATATCAATTCTAGATTTATTTATTGTTCATTTAATTGTTGAATGACTGATGAATGAATGGGGATGGATGATCATGAGCCTTTGATATTGATTTTATTTGTTTCAAATTGTTGAAAATGGTTGTATTAAATTGGAGCTTGCATGCCTCTTAATTTCTATCTTGTAAATGTTATGAGAGTAGAATCACCAGGAATGGGGATTTCTTTCTCATGTAAATGTTACAAGGAGCAAAGAAGACCATTGGAGGTATAAAGACCCATGAATGTATGGGGATACACTCATGTAATAGTTAGATTTAATCAACCCACCCACTTAAAATCAACTAAGTAGTGCACCTATAGCTATAAGTACATCACTTGATTAAAGCTCATGGTCATCCCCCCCTAGGAGTATGCTAGGCGCATTTACGTATTTGCACTTTCCTATCCTATTGATGTATGAGATGCATGGTTAGGATATACAAAACCTAAATAAGAAGATAAAATGATGAGATCTTTGCCAGAAAGAAAAACCCTGCACTTAGAATGTCTAAGTGCTTTCAAATATTAAGTCAAAATGGATACAAATTAAAAGGAGTTTTAATTAATTCATGCCTTATACCATTTTTGTGTGATGGCACTCAATCATGGGTTCACACTTAGATGGAAAGCTGTGAGCATATACTTAACATATGTTACACCTTTGATTTGAGGCTTTCCATGCATTGCACTCAATCACAGGGGATGTTGTGAAGCAGTCTCAAATCAAAGTTTGATTGACAGGTTCAACTTAACACTTAGTAATGTAGATGCCACATGGTCACATGGGTTTACATGAAAAGTGAGGCAAAATTCATCAAGAGTTGCATGAGATGCAATTAGCAAATGTTGCTTATCCTTCGATTGCTTGTGGGTGGCACTCGATCACAGGGGTCCGCTTGCAAGTCCTTGGGATCTTGATTCTCACTAAAAAATGAGATTTCCCAAATCCTTCTAGAGAGTGAAGGATTTGACAAAATAGTGGGAGAAAAACATGCTTGAAAGACCATGAACATGTTTTCAATATCAATATTCAATCATATGCTTATACTCTTCTTTTTGCCTCTTGTAGATTTTCAAAATCTTCAAAAAGAAAATGGCTAAGAACCCACTCCACATTATTTTGGAAACTAATAAGCTTACTGGGCAAAATTTCGCGATTGGTTGAGAAACCTTAAAATTGTTCTAGACTCCAAAAAGAGGACCTATGTCCTTGATCAAAGTCCGCTAGTCACCTTAGGTGATGATGCCACCGATGAGGCCCATGAAGCGTTCACTAAGTTCGTAGATAATGATCTACAAGCAAGATGCCTCATGATGGCTTCTATGACCAATAAGCTCCAAAAGACTCATGAGCATATGAAACATGCTAGTGAGATCTAGACATACCTATAAGAGTTGTATGGTGTCCAAACAAAACACAAAGGGTTCGCTTTGTCAAGAGAGCTCTTTAGGTCAAGAATGGTAGAGGGTTCAAGTGTCCATGATTACAGGCGCAAGATAATTGGGCTCATCAAGAAGCTTGGACAACTAGATGTGGTCATGGATAATGATCTCTATGTAGATTTAATCTTACAATCATTACTCTCCTCGTTCGACCAATTCATTATGAACTTTAATATGTCCTAGCAAGACGTGACGATTAACGAATTGGTGAACAAGTTGGTGACCACCAAGGCGACGATGAAAAAGGAAAAGCCTCTTATGCTTGCCTTCATCTCTAAGTCGAAGGGCCCTAGGGGTCCTAGAAAGGGAGGTAAGAAGAAGAAGAGTTCTTCCTCCAAAGGACAGCAACCCTAGAAGAGTTCAGGGGGGAGTCAAGAAAAAGAGAGTTGACAAAATCAATGCTGCTTGTTTTATTGTAGCGAAAAGTGGCATCGAAAAAGAAATCGCAAGGAATACCTTGGCACCCTTGGGAAGGGTATGTATTTATTGAAGTGCACTTAATGACTAATTCTTTCTCATGGATATTTGATACTGCGTGTGGTTCTCACCTTTGTAATTCGTTATAGGGGATAGAAAAAAGAAAAAGTCTTAATGAAGGGGATATAATCCTCTGCCTATGAAATGGAGCAAGAGCTGCTGCCATGGTCTAAGGTGTTATCAAGTTAGACCTGGGGAATGCTTGCATTGTATTAAATTCTTGTTATTATGTACCCAACCTTGTTAAGAATATTATTTTAATTCCTATTCTTGATAATGAAGGATATGGTTTTTCTATATCGAATAGGGTGTTGAAAGCATTAAAGAATGGTTCTTTAATTGCACAAGGTACATAAATAATGGATTATACATACTTGATTCTCAACCTTCATTAATGCGCATTCAATCAAGTAAAAGAAAATTGGATAACAAGAAGATGTCATTCTATGACATGCTAGACTTGGACATATCCTATAAATAGGATGATCAAGTTAGAAGTTCTCAAAGCATTATATGTGAGTGGCATTGAGGACCTTCCTACTTGTAAATATTGTTTGAAGGGAAAAATGACCAAGGCTCTTTTTGTAGGACAAACAGAGTGTACCACAAGTCCTTTGGATTTGATCCATACATATGTTGTGGCCCACTAAGAGTTAGTGCAAGAGGAGGCCATTCTTACTTTATCAACTTCACCTATGATTATAGTCAGTTCAGACATGTGTATCTTATGAAGAATAAATCCAAAGCCTTTGAAAAGTTCAAAGAGTATATAGGAATGAAGTAGAAAAGCAAAAGAGATTAAGTATTAAAGCTCTTCGATCGGATCGCGGGGGAAAACACTTAAGTACCAAATTTTTGGGTTATCTAAAGAAGAATGTGATTCTCTCTCAATGGACTCCACTCGGCACACCCCAACACATTGGAGTAGCACAGAGGAGAAACTGCACCTTGTTGGACATGGTATGTTCCATAATACGCTTTTCTGATGTGCTCATATCTTTTTGGGAATTTGCTTTAACAACAGTGAAGAGGCTACTAAATTTAGTACCCTCAAAGTCGGTGCCTAAAAAGCCTCATGAGATGTGGTATGGCAAAGCACGCTCTTACCATTATCTTAAGGTTTGGGGGTCTCCTACTTCCGTGAAACGGTTAATGAGAGACAAGTTGGATAGTAGATCCATTTTGTGCAAGTTTGTGGGATACCCAAGAGAGTCTTTGGGTTATTACTTTTATGATCCCTTGGAACAAAAGGTGTTTGTTTCAAGGAATGCCCACTTTTTGGAAAAAAGAATTTCTATTGGATAGAAGTGGCATTGTTGTTGAACTTGATGAAGTTCAAGATGATCATGAAATCCCACAAGTGGTAGAAACAAGGGCCTTACACACAACCTCTAAGAAGGTCAGACTGAATCATGAAGCAACCCAAAAGGTTCGGATTCCTTCATGAGACAGGCCAATCGAATAGTGATTTGAAGACCAATGAGGAAGCTATGTCGACATAGACTCAAGTTATTGGCTTGACACCATGAAATCCAAAATGGACTCTATGTACTTCAACAAAGTATGGACTTTGGTTTATCTACCGAAGGGAATAGTTCCCGTTGGTTGCACGTGGATCTATAAGCGTAAACTAGGAGTGAATGAAGACGTAATGACCTTTAAGGTGCGACTAGTGGCAAAAGGTTACACTCAAAGATCCAGTATCAATTTTGAGAAAATCTTTTCACCGGTCGCAATGCATAAGTCTATTCAAATTTTACTTGCCATAGTCGCATATTATGACTATGAGATATGACAAATGGATGTGAAAACCACTTTCCTCAATGGAAACATTGAAGAAGAAACTTATATGGAGCAACCACAAGGTTTTACATCCAAAGAGGGTGAGCAAAAGATTTGGAAACTCAAGAGTGTTGGAATAGTACGCAGCAATCCAATTAGATTGGCGTTGTAAACTATTTCATGTGTTATACAATCATGATTGAATGATATTAATAATATAGCCATTTTCATCTTATGCATATATTTACTTCACTAGCATTTAGTTGAAGCCCTTAAATCACACAGGACTACGGGTCTTGGTCACGCATTGGGTGGTAATCCTGGAATAAGTCTTACACGGCCATGATCTTAAATCTTTCAAGTCATAGGATCTTAAGAGATAGGGCATCTAAGATCCAAATAGACTTGCACTAACAATACATAGATCCAAGGAGTTGAATGTTGCTCCATTCCATGGGCAATCTCATATGAGATATAAATGCATGTTAGTAGGTGCTTGTTAGGGAACTAGGCACTGAAGGCCCACTAAGAGAATCCACTAGATAGCCAGAGTGACAAGTCGTTAGTGGCAAGTTCTCCCGCTTATGCTAGTGTTAGTCCTTTGACTTGAGAATCCATGGTAACCTTGTGTTTAAGTCTCATGCTTTGACTCTTCCTTGGTCACTTAGTAGGCCATTTAGGTGGTGATTAGGCATGAGCTACTTAGACATGGAGGCTTGTGAGATCCAAGATGGAGTCTGACTCCTCGTCTTTGTGAAGGGCGACTACATCTACTATGTATTCTATAATGATCAATTCCAAGAAATCTTTGCGCAATGTAGTATGACAATTTGGAAAAGGAGTTTTCCAAAGATGAGGTCATAAAGTGGAATCAAACATTGGGAATAGAGATATAGTATCGAGGCAAGTAGGGAGCCGGAAAAAATATCTTGCCGTAGGCCTCTTTCGGGCGATAGGAGATGGAAGGACCATATATGTATGGAACACGTAGAGCTATAACGGTTCTCCAAATGCATTCATTTCAGCCAATTAGTTGGGCTCCATGGGCTTGAGGTTAGATATCGACCATAGAGATTGGGTACTCTTCAATTAATAGAAATTAATAGAATTGAGTCAATTAGTTTAAAGAAGTTTAAACTAAAAGGAATATTCGATATTCAAAAGTCACAAGGAGTTGTGAGCCCATGTCCAATGATGGTAGAATCTACCGGGTCACACACAAAAGCCAATTACATTTCCTAAGTAATGTAGGAACTTTCTAAGTGTTAGAAAATTTACTCCATGGAGACCAATTTTGGGGTGACCAAAAATTGAGGTCCATGTTGGCTTGATTAATTTAAATGCTAAATTGATCAACTAATTTAAGGAGTTAAATTAGACCAATAATTAAAGAGTTAATTATTTGGTGCCATGTGACCATCAATTGGTCAAGTTAACTTAAAGCATTAAGTTAACAAAATAAAGCTTAAGGAGTTAAGTTAACAAAATAAAGCTTAAGGAATTAAGTTAGTTGACTTAAGAGCTAAGTTAAGGATTAATTAATTAAATTAAATTAAATTTTTTAATTTAATTAATGAAGAGAATATTAATTGGAGGGAAAATTGAAATAATCGGATCATTTTAGTGTGGCATTTAATTAATTTGAAATTAGATTTGAATTTGCCAACTATGCATGTATGTTGGCGGTCCCCCCTCCTTGGGGTCATTACACCATCCTCACTCTATATATAGATATAGAGTTAAGTGGGTGGCATTAAGCAATTTGCAAGTGAAGAATTAAATTCTCACTTTTCCCTCCATTTTCAAGGTGTTCATTTGTTAAAGATCACCTTCATTTTCTTCTCCATACCCAAAAATAGGCCATGTCCCTCTCAACTCTCATCTCTTTCTCCAGCTACAAGTGAGGAGTAGTAGGATTTCGATTAGTGTGTGGATCATTTGAAAGCTAGTAATGCACTAGGATCTGATTATAAAAACTTCAAAAGCTTAATAAACTAGTGCTTATGTGTTAACTAGGATCAAATCATGCCAAAGATTCAAATTTAGATAGAGTGTTACCTTGAAATGCAAAACCCAAGGAGAAATTGTGCAGCAGGAGTGGAGCGATTTTTACCACTGTCAAATCACCTCCAAAATTCACAAAAAAATTATTGGATCTACTTAACACCTTGAGGAACTCTTAGTAAAAACTTCAAATTGAAAATATATTTGGATCTCCTTGGAGAAAATCACCAAATTGGACTCTGTGCAAGTGGATCTCCAACCCACAGCAAACTAACTTGTTTGCCTCTATTGATATGATCCACACACCAAGTAGATCTTCCAAAATCTCTAGCCTATAAGCTCCTAAGGCCAAAGATTAGCTATAGAGGAGGCCAATTTTTGGTAGGAAAGAAGAAGAAGAGAGCAAAGCTTTCAACACATGAATGCAATGCTTGCAAAGAGTTTGGGAGGTAATGGTGGAGAACCTAATTCTTCACACCATTTGACATAATAACCAGCCCTCTCTCTCTATAGATATGGGGGCTGAATGGTGTGATGCCAAGGTGTCATCACACCTCCCAAGAGGAAAAGGGGCGGCCAACTTGCATTTTGCCAAGGTGGCAAATGCAAATCCAAATCTAATTTGAATTTCATCTACATTTTAATTACATTTGAAATTTAATCTCAAGATAATTAAAATGCTAATTCAAATGAACATTCCATTTGAATTTTTCCTCCAAAATGTGTTCTTCCCATTAATTAAATTAAGTATTTAATTTAATTAATTAACCTTTGACTTAACTCTTAAGTCAAACAAGCTCAACTCTTAAGATTGAATTTTGGCACCATATAATTAACTCCTTAATTATTGATCCAATTTAACTCCTTAAATTAATTGATTAATTTAACACTTAAATTAATCAAGCCAAAATTGACCTTCAAAATTGGCACCTTAAAATCGGTCCACTAGGAGACATTATCTAACACTTAGAAAATCTTTTTTCCGTCAAATAGGAAGCTAAATGGCTTCTATGTGTGACCCAATAGGCTCTACCATTCATTAGACATAAGCTCACAACTCCTTGTGACTTTTGAATATCATACATTCAATTTAGTTTAAAACATTTTTAAACTAATAGACTCAATTTAATTAATCTCATTAATTGAAGAGTACCCAATCTCAATGGTCAATCTCCAACCTCAAGCTCATGGAGCCCAACTAATTGGCCAAAATAAATGTTCTGGAGAACCATTATAGCTCTACGCTTACCATGCAAATACGGTCTTTCCATCTCCTATCTCCCAAAAGAGGCCTAGGGAAAGATATTAGTCGGCTCCCTAATAGCCTCGATACCATGTCTCTATTCCCAATGCTCAATTCCCTTATGTGACCCCATCTTTGAAAAACTCCTTTTCCAAATTATCACACCACCTTGCGTAAAGATTTCTTGGAATTTATCATTATAGAATACATAGGAGATGCACTCGCCCTTCACAAAAACGAGGAGTTGGATTCCATCTTGGATCTCACAAACCTCCATGCCAAGTAGTTCATACCCAAACTCAACCCGAAAGACCCGCTAAGTGATCAAGGAAGAGTCAAAGCATGAGGACTAGACATAAGGTTACCATCGATCCTCAGGTTAGAGGACTAATAATATGCAGTATGCCACTACGGCTTTCTAGTAGATTCTTTGGTGGGTCTTCAGTGCCTTGTTCTCTAATTAGCACCCACTAACATGCATCCCATATCTCCTATGGTTGCTCATGGAATGGAGCAATATCCAACTCATAGATTTATATATCTTCAGTGTAAGTCTATCCGGATCTTAGATGCCCTATCTCATAAGATCCTATGACTTGGAAGATTTATGATCACGATGGTGTGAGACTTATTACATGGTCACCGAACCAAGTCTCGTAGTCATGAGTGATCTAGGGCTTCATTCAAATGCAAGTGAAGTAATAAAGAGCATAAGATGAAGATGGCCATATAAGGAATATCATTCAATCAAGATTTTTTTATAAGGAAATAGCTTATACAAGGCCAATCTCATTGGCTTGCCAGGCACTATTCCAACATCATTTTGATAGAGGTAAAACAAATGATTTGCTAAGCCTTTAGAGATCCACCTGCGAGACCAGTCTCTTGTCGATTTTGTTCTAGGAGATCTAGAAAGATTTTTTATCTAAAATTTGTTCCAGGAATGTCCTCAAGGAGTTGAGCATCTACTGAAATTTTTTTGGTATTTTTGGAGAGTTTTGAATCATGCAAAAATTGCTTGCTTCCAGCTGCGCCACTGTCTGGCAAATTCTGTTTGAAGAAGGAGTTCTTCAATCTACCTTTTGATTTTTCTTTTAAGGTAACTCTCCAACCAAATCTAAATCCTGAAGCATGTTTTGATCCTTGGTATCTTGTAAGCACTAGTTTATTTAAGCTTTTGAAGTTTTATTATTGGATCCTAGTACCTTACTTGCTTTCAAGTGGCATCAGAGCCTAATTCATGCTTTTATTTGGATTTTTTGTTTGATTGATTCATGTGATGAATTGATCTAAAATCACCAAATTCTCAATTCATATGATGGATTGGAGTGTTTGGTTGATGTTGTGCGTGGCTCCTTGAATGATGAATTGAAAGCATACTAATATATGTATTTTATGTGTTGATTCATATGATTAGTATGCTTTAATTCATAGCTATTAATGCTGAATCTTGATTTGGCATTATTTGGCATTAATTCATATTATATGATGATATAGCATGTGTTGAATGACCTTAAGTTGTTTTGGTCATTTTTGGATCCAATTGGATTGGAGTCTTATTGGAGATTTTGAAGAATATGATTCTTACTTAAATTAGTTTTTGGAAGCATGTTTGAGCACTTGAATTTCCATTTTTAAAAGGTGTATTGAATCTGAAAATTCATCCATAATGTGTGATTTAATGTTTAGAATGTTCTAAAATTTTTGGTGCATAAAAGTTGAGCCAATATTGGCTTGACTTGGCCATGACCCAAAAACAGGGCTGCTGTCAAGCCAGGGGTGCACGCTGGCAAGGCAGTAACCAAGAGTCACAGCCCAACCGTGCACATACTCGGCCGAGCAACGCCTAGTTTGGGATTTGGCAAGTTTTGAGCCAATATTAAGCTTCTCTGATGACCAAAATAATTTTAAATCACATGTATTGGATGCACAAGAGTTGTGCAAAGTCTCAAAATTATGTTTGACATTTTTTATGCTTTTAAAAATTTGTTAATCTTCAATTTATGGCATAATTGTCATGCTTCCTCTAGCTTGGCCAATTATTTGTTTATGAGATAAGCATTTAATTGTTGGAATTAATTGTTAATTCTAGATTTATTTATTGTTCATTTGATTGTTGAATGAATGATGAATGAATGGGGAGGTTCATGAGCATTTAATATTGATTTTATTTGTTTCAAGTTGTTGAAAAGGGTTGTTTTAAATTGGGGCTTGCATGTCTCTTTTATTCTATCTTGTAAAAGTTATGAGAGTAGAATCAATAGGAGTGAGGATTTCTTTCTCATGTGAATGTTGTTATAGAGCAAAGAAGGCCATTGGAGGCATGGAGACTTTTGAAGACCCATGAATGTATAGGATACACTCATATAATAGCTAAATTTAATCAACCCACTTACAAACTAGGTGGTGCACCTATGGCTCTAAGAGCACCACTTGGTTAGGCTCATGGTCATCCCACCTAGGAGCATGCTAAGCTCATTTACTTATTTACGCTTTCCATGTCCTATTAATGTATGAGATACATGGTTAGGATATAGAAAACCTATATAAGAAGATAAAATGATGAGATCTTTGCAAGCAACAAAAATCCTTCACTTAGAATGTCTAAGTGCTTTAAATATTAAGTCAAAATGGATACAAATTAAAACTCCTTTTAATTAATCCATGCCTTCTACAATAGCATATGCCATGACAATGCTACCAATTTTGTGTGATGGCACTCGGTTACGGGGGTCACACTTAGGAGGAAAGCTATGAGTGTAAACTTAGCAAGAGATGCATTTTTGAATCAAGAACGCCTACACATTGGCACTCGGTTATGGGGGATGTTGTGATGCCTATCTTGAATAAAAGTTCGATTGGTGGTTGGACTTAACACCTAGTAATATAGATGGCGCACGGTTACGTGGGTCTTTGTAAAAAGTGAGGCAAACTATATTAAGAATTGCATGAGATGCCATTAACAGAAGTTGCTTGACCTTCGATTGCTTGTGGATGGCACTCTGTTTGGGGGTCCACTTGCAAGACCTTGCAATCTTGATTCTCACTAGGAAATGAGATTTCCCAAATTGTTCTAAGGGGTGAAGGATTTGATGAAATAGGGGGAGAAAAACATGCTTGAAAGAACATGAACATCTTTTTGCAATATCAATAATTCAATAATATGCTTATATTCCTTTTTTGCCTCTTGTAGATTTTTGAAATCTTCAAACAAAGAAAATGGCTAAAAATCCACTTGCAAGCATTTTGGAAACCAATAAACTCACGATACCAAACTTCCATGATTGGTTAAGGGACCTTAAAATCATTCTTGACTTCGAAAAGGGGGCTCACTTGATCATGTTCGCCGGACATATTGAGTGACGAACCCACGATGAGGCACGTGAAGTGTTCACTAAACTTGTGGATGATGATCTACAAGAAAGATGCCTCATGATAGCTTCCATGATTGATGAGCTTTGAAAGACTCAGGAGCATATGCGACATGCATGTGAGATCTATAAACACCTACAAGAGTTGTATGGTGTCCAAACTCGACATGAAAGGTTCGCCTTGTCAAAGGAGCTCTTTATGACATAGATGGGTGAAGGTTCTAATGTCCATGATCACGGCCTCAAGATGATAGGGATCATCAAGAAGCTTGGAAACTTGACGTGGTCATGGACAACAAACTATACATGGATTTGATCCCTCGATCGTTGCACCCTTCGCTCGACCAATTCATTATGAACTTCAATATATCCAAGCAAGAGGTCATGGTTAACAAATTGGCGAACATGCTTGTGACTGTCAAGGCGACTACGAAAAAGAGAAAGCATCTTATGCTTGCTTCTACCTCTAAGTCGAAGGGCCCTAGGGGTTCTAAAAAGGGAGGTAAGAGGAAAAAAAAGTTCTTCCTCGAAAGGGAAGCAACCTTTGAGAGGTTCACGGAGAATTAAGAAAAAGAAAGGTGACAAGATCAATGCATCTTGTTTTTACTGTGGTGAAAAGGGCATTAGAAAAGAAATTGCAAGGAATACCTTGGCACCCTTAGGAAGGGTATGTACTTTATTGAAATGCAATTGATGACTAATTCTTCCTCAAGGGTATTTGATACCGCATGTGGTTCTCACTTTGTAATTTGTTATAGGGAATGGAAATAAGAAAGAGTCTACGTGAAGGAGATATGATCATTCACCTCGAAAATAGAGCAAAGGTTGCCGCAACTGTCCAAGGCGTAGTAAAGTTAGACTTAGGGAATACTTGTATTGAGTTAAATCCTTGTTATTTATGCACTCCCAACTTGTTAAGAACATTATTTCAATACCCTTTCTTAATAATGAAAGATTTGATTTTTCTATATAGAATGGAGTATTGAAAGCATTAAAGAGCGGTTCTTTAAAATTTCACAAGGTACATTGAATAACGGATTATACATACTAGATTCGTAACCTTTACTAATGCATATTCAATCAAGTAAAAGAAAATTAGATAACCAAGAAGATGCCATTCTTTGGTATGCAAGACTTGCACATATTTTTATAAATAGGATGAACAAGTTAGAAGCTCTTAAAGCACTAAATGTTAGTGGCATTAAGGAACTTCCTACTTGTGAATCTTGTTTAAAGGGAAAAATGACCAAGGCTCCTTTTGTAGGACAAACGGAGCGAACCACAAGTTATTTGGATTTGATCCATACGAATGTTTGTGGTCCACTAAGAGTTAGTGTGAGAGGAGACTATTCTTACTTCATCACCTTTACCAATGATTATAGTCGGTTCGGACATGAGTATCTTATGTGGTACAAGTCTGAAGCCTTTAAAAAGTTCAAAGAGTATGGAATGAAGTGGAAAAGCAAAAGGCACTTAGTATTAAAGCTCTTCGATCGGATCGAGGGGGACAATACTTAAGTACTGAATTCTTGAATTATTTAAAAGAGAATGGGATTCTCTACCCGGCACACCCCAACATAATGAAGTAGCCAAAAGGAGAACCGTACTTTTTAGACATGGTGCGTTCCATGATGAGCTTTTTCGATGTACCTATCTCCTTTGGGGGATATGCTTTATAAACAATGGCAATGCTACTATATGTAGTACCATCAAAGTCCGTGCGAAAATGCCACATGATGTCGAATGGCAAAGTACCCTCTTACAACTACCTTAAATTTTGGGGGTCTCCTACTTACGTAAGATGGATAGTTGGAGACGAGTTGGATAGTAGATCCACCTTGTGTAAGTTTGTGGGATAGCCAAGAGAGTCTTTGGGTTATTACTTTTATGATCCCTCAGAACAAAAGGTGTTTGTTTTAAAGAATGCCCACTTTTTAGAAAAGGAATTTCTATTAGATAGAAATGGAGTTGTTGTTGAACTTAATGGAGTTGTTGTTGAACTTGATGAAGTTCAAAACAATCAACAAATCCCACAAGCAGTAAAAACAAGTGAGCATCAAGAGTTGAATGTAGTGCCTAGCATTACTTAGCCAATAGTTGTCTTTTGTGACAACAACGGGGCAGTAGCACAAGCTAAAGAGCCAAGATCTCATTAGCGATCCAAGCACATAATGAGGCGATATCATTGATTCAAAAGACCATTGATAGACCCGACATCCGAGTGGAGAGAGTTGCCTCAGAAGAGAATATAACAGATCCACTGACTAAACCCCTATTGCAAAAGGTCTTTAAAGGAAAACTTGAGAAGATGGGTCTAAAGGCTATGGAGAATTGGCTTAGGGCAATTGGGAGATTGTTGGAATAGTGCCCAGCAAACCAATTAGATTGGCATTGCAAACTATTTCACTTGTAATACAATCTTGATTGAATGATATTAATAATATGGTTATCTTCATCTTATGTTTATATTTACTTCACTGGCATTTGGTTGAAGCCTTTAGATCACACAAGACTACGGGACTTACACGGTCGTGATCTTAAATCTTCCAAATCATATGATCATAAAAGACAGGGCATCTAAGATCCAGATAGACTTGCACTAACAATGCATAGGTCCAAGGAGTTGGATGTTGCTCCATTTCATAGGCAATCCCAAATGAGATATAGGTGCAGGTTAGTGGGTACTTGTTAAGGAACAAGGCATTGACGACCCATCTAGAGAATCCACTAGATAGTCGGAGTGGCAAGTTCTCCCACTTACGCTAGTGCATATAATTAGTCTTTTGACCTGAGGATCCATGGTAACCTTATGTTTAGGTCCTCATGCTTTGACTCCTCCTTGGTCACTTAGCGGGCCGTTCAGGTGGTGATTGGCATGAGTTACTTAGACATGGAGGTTTGTCAGATCCAAGATGGAATCCAACTCCTCGTCATTGTGAAGGATGAGTACATCTCCTATGTATTCTATAATGATCGATTCCAAGAAATCCTTGCGCAAAGTTGTATGACAATTTGGAATAGAAGTTTTCCAAAGATGAGGTCATAAAGTGGAATCAAACATTGGGAGTTGGAGGGAAAATTGAAATGATATGATCATTTTAGTGTGGCATCTAGTTAATTTGAAATTAGATTTCAAATCTAATTGAAATGCACACAAATTCAAAATAGATTTGAATTTGCCAACTAAGCATACAAGGCATACATCTTGGTGGTGCCCCCTCCTTGAGGAAGGTGTTATCCCAAACCATCCTCAATCTATATTTAGATATAGAGTGAGAGGGACAACATTAAGCAATTTGCAAGTGAAGAATTAGATTCTCACTTTTCCTTCCATTTTCAAGGTGTTCATTCATGTGTTGAAGATTACCTTCCTTTTCTTCTTCCTACCCAAAAATCGGCCATCTCCCTCTCAAATCTCCCCTCTTTCTCTGGCTACAAGTGAAGATTAGTAGGATTTGGATTGAGTGTGGATCATTTTGATAGAGCCAAAACAAATAGTTTACTAAGCCTTTGGAGATCCACCTGCGAGACCAGTCTCTTGTGAATTTTTTTCCAAGAGATCCAGAAGGAATTTTGATCTAAAATTTCTTCCAGTAGCTTTCTGAAAGAGTTGAGCATCTACTGAAATTTTTTCGATATTTTTAGAGGTTTTAAATAGCTGTACGCACTAGTTTATTTAAGCTTTTCAAATTTTATTATTGGATCCTAGTGCCTTACTTGCTTTTAGAGATATCTATTTATGGACTCAAACAGGTGTCCTGAAGTTGGAACATACATTTTGAAAAGACAATCAAATTATTTGGCTTTGTCAAAAATGTGTGTGAACCTTGTGTGTATAAAACGGCTAGTGGGAATAGCATACAGTGTACTAAAGCATGGTTATCTACTCAATTCTCCATGAAGGATTTTGGAGAAGTATCCTACTTCTTAGGAATACGTATCTATAGAGATAGATCAAGGAGGATGTTGGGGCTTTCCCAAACACCGTACATTGATAAGATATTAAAGAGGTTTAGTGTGGAAGAATCCAAGAGGGGATTCTTCCCTAAGACATGGCATTCGTCTCTCCAAGTCTATGGCCCCTAAGATTGACAACGAGAGATAGAGAATGTCCCACATACCTTATGCATCCGCTATGCTCTAAGTGTTATGAGTCGTTTCCAACCCAATCCCAGTAAAAGTCACTAGATGGCCATGAAAACAATCCTTAAGTACTTGAGAAGGGCTAAGGACTTGTTTTTGGTATACGACAATGGAGAATTGAAACTCGAGGGGTTTTCGGATTCTAGTTTCCAATTCGATATAGATGACCTAAAATCTACTTTTGAATTTATATTTTGCCTCAATGACAGTATGGTAAGTTGGAAGAGTTCCAAATAAGACACCATGGCCGATTCAACCATCGAAGTAGAGTATATTGCAACTTCAAAAGCTATAAAGAAATGTATTGGATAAAAAACTTCATCCAAGAGTTGGATGTAGTGCCTAGCATTGCTGAGCTAGTGGTTGTCTTTTGTGACAACAATGGGGCGGTAGCACAAGCTACAGAGCCAAGATCTCATCAACAATCTAAGCACATATTGAGGCGATATCATTTGATTCAGGAGATCATTGATAGAGGCAATATTCAAGTGGAGAGACTTGCCTCAGAAAAGAATATAATAGATCCATTGACTAAATCGCTATCGCAAAAGGTCTTTGAAGGAAATCTTGAGAAGTAGGTCTTAATACTAGGGGGAATTGGTTTTAGAGCAAATGAGAGATGTTTGGAATAGTGCCCGGCAAGCCAATTAAATTGCCATGTAAACTGTATCACTTGTGATACAATCTTGATTGAATAATATTCTTTAAATGGCCATCTTCATTTTATGCTTATATTTACTTCACTAGCATTTGGTTGAAGCCCTTAGATGACACAAATTACGAGAGATATTAAATCTTCCAAGTCATAGGATCTTATGAGACAGGGCATTTAAGATCCGGATAGACTTGCATTGACAATGCATAAATCCAAGAAGATGGATGTTACTCCATTTCATGAGCAATGCTATATGAGATATGGGTGCATGTTAGTGGGTGCTTTTTCGGGAATAAGGCACTAAAGGCCCGCCCAGATAATCCTATAGATAGCCGAAGAAGCAATTCGATTGTGGCAAGTTCTCCAGCTTATGCTAGCTTATATAATTAGTCCTTTGACTTGAGGATCCATGGTAACCTTGTGTTTAAGTCCTCATGCTTTGACTCTATAATAATCGATTCCAAGATGGAATTTGACTCCTTGTTGTTGTAAAAGGCGAGTGCATTCTTGTGTATTCTATAATAATCGATTCCAAGAAATCCTTGCACAAGGTAGAAAAACTCCTACGCGATCGATTTTGGAGGTTGACCGATTGATGCACTTGTAGTCATTTTTGGCTTGATCAATTTAATTGTTAAATTGATCTAATTAATTTAAGGAGTTAAATTAGATCAATTAATTAAGGAGTTAGTTATTTAGTTCCACATGACTATCAATTGGTCAAGTTAACGTAAGGAGTTAAGTTAACAATGTCTTGCTTAAGGAGTTAAGCAAATTGACTTAAAGAGTTAAGTCAAAGTTAAGAGTTTAATTTAATTAAAATGAAGAATTAATTTTGGAGGGAAAATTCAAATGAAATGTTCATTTGATGTGGAATTATAATTTTTTTGGATGACATTTCATGAGATGAAATGAAGATTCCAAATGAAATTCAAATTCACACAAAATTCAAATTCACATGCCAATTTGCAAGCAAGTGGGTAACCTACCTTGAGGAAGGTGTGATGCCACCTTGGCATCACACCATCCTCTCTCTATATATATAAATATAGTGTGTGTGAGAGGCAGCCACTTTGACAATCTATGTGAATTAGATTCTCTCATTTTCCCTCTAATTTTTCAAGTGTTGTCTCATGTGTTGAAGCTTCACTTTTCTTCATTTCCTACATCCAAATCAAGTCTTCATCCAAGCATTTCTTCTCTTTGTTTTCCAGCTAACATTAAGAAGAAAAGGATTGTGCATTGATGTGTGGATCTTAACATTATGGCAAGACAATTGGATTGCTAGCCTTTGGAGACACTCTATTTTGGGCAGTGACCTTTGGAGGTCTTCGCGGATCTATTTTGAGCTGATATTTTCACTAGAGATACATCAAGAAGTTGATGTTCTTTTGGTTCAAATCTCACTCAAGTCGGAGTTCATTTGGTTGGGCAAACGTTGCTTGGAAACTGCTGGTGGTGCTGGGGAGACAATTTTCAAGGAGTTTAGATCTTCTTCACTTTCCTTTGATTTTCTGAAAATCAAGGTAATTCTCACACCAAATCCAAATGTGTGGCATGTTTAGATCCTTGGCTTCATATATAGCCTAGTTAGTTTAGCATTTTTAAGCTTTGATAATTGGATCCTAGTGCTACATGTGACTTCACTATAGATATAGATCGAGGACAATGCTGGGACTTTTCCAAACATCGTATATTGACAAAATACTAAATAGGCTTAGTATGGCAGAAGAATCTAAGAAGGGATCCCTCCCTATAGGACACTGTTTTTATCTCTCCAAGTCTACGGTCCATAAGACTAATGACGAATGACATAGAATGTCCCACATATCTTATGCATCTACCATAGGGAGCATAATGTATGTCGTTCAATGTACAAGGCCGGATGTAGCACACACTCTAAATATTACGAGCTGCTTCCAATCCAACCCCAATAAATGTCCCTGGATGGTCGTTAAAGCAATCTTTATGTACTTGAGAAGGACTAAGGATTTATTTTTGGCATACGGCAATGGAGAATCAAAACTCAAGGCATTTTTGGATTCTAGTTTCCAATCCAATGTAAATGACCTAAAATCCACTTCTTGATTTATATTTTGCCTCAATGGCGGTACAGTGAGTTAGAAGAGTTCCAAATAAGACACCACGGCTGATTTTACCACTGAGGTGAAATACATTGCAGTTTTGGAAACCGCAAAGGAAGGTATTTGGATAGAAAATTAATCTAAGAGTTGGACATTGACCATGGAGACTCGTTACTCTTCAATTAACAGGGATTAATTGGATTGAGTTATTAGTTTAAAGGGGTTTAAACTAGTGTAGATATTTCGATATTCTAAATATCACAAGAGTTGTAGGCCCATGTCCAATGAGTGGTAGAACCTAATGGATCACACACAAAAGCCAATTGAAAATTCTATTTGATGAAGGGAATTTTCTAAGAGTTAGAAAATTTCACTTGACTGATTTTATGGAGGTAAAACGGTGGCTAATTTTTCGTCATTTTAGCTTGATCAATTTAATTGTTGAATTGATCTAAATAATTTAAGAAGTTAGATTAAACCAATTAAATTAAGGAGTTAATTTAATTGGTACCACATAACTATCAATTGATCAAGTTAACTTAAGGAGTTAAGTTGATATCTTCTAGCTTAAAGAGTTAAGCTAATTGACTTGAAGAGTTATGCAAAGACCAATTAATTAAATTAAGGGGTTAATTTAATTAATGTGAAGAATTGTTTTTGGAGGGAAGTTCAAAATGGAAGAGTTTATTTGGACTATATTTGAATTTATTTGGATGACATTTCATGAGATGAAATAAAGATTACAAATTAAATTCAAATGCATGTGAAATTCACATTTCACATGCAACTTGCCATGCCAAGTTGGCGCCAACTACATGGGAGGTGTGACACCTCTATAAATAAGAGGAGTGTGCGGCCAAAGCATGTAAGACATGCTAGATTCCATTTTTCCATCCAATTTTGTGTGATTCACTCATGTGTTGAAGTCTCATGCTTCTTCATTATCCTACCTCCTAAAATCGCCCTTCATCTCATTCTTCTCTCTTTGTTTTTCAGCTAACTAAGGAGTGACTTGGATTTCCCATTGGTGTATGGATCTTCACATTAAAGGCTAGACAATTGGATAGCTTGGCTTTTGGAGATCCACTACAGCAGCAGAAAGTTTGGATCATCTTTCCCAAACCTTGCCGATCTCAATTTTTGCTGAATCTTTTACCGGAGCTACCCCAAGGTGTTGAGGAGGTTTTGTCCAAATTTTAGCAGTTTTGGAGGTGATTTGATAGGACAATTGTTGCTGAGTTGTTGTTGCACTGCTGGAAGATAGTTTTGCAATGTTCTTCCACTCTACCTTGGATTTTTGAGCAATTAAGGTAATCCTTCATCCAAATCTGAATTTGAAGCATGATTATCTTCTTGGTTTTGAGTGTAGCCAAGTTAATTTAGCTATTTTGTGCTTTATTTATTGGATCCTTGTGCTACACTTGACTTCAGGGATAACCATGAGCCTTAACCATGTAGTGCACTTAGAGCCATTGGTGCACTGCTTGGTTGATTTTAAGATGGTTGATTAAATCTAGCTATTATATAAATGCATCCCATACATTCATGGGTCTTCAAGCCTCCTTGATCCCCTTGGCCTTATTTGTCTCCTTGCAACATTTACAAGAGAAAAGAAATCCTCACCCCTAGAATTCTACTCTCATGATATTTATAATATAGAAAATCAAGAAGCATGCAAGCCCCTATTTAATACAACCCTTTTCAACAACTTGAAACAAATAAAACCAATTTAAAGGCTCATGATCATCCCCATACATTCATCATCCATTCAATAAATAAATGAACAATAAATAACAATTGACATTCAATTTATCAAATTAATTGCTTATCTCATAAGCAATTAATTAACTAGTAAAAATAAGTATAACTCCTTATGCATTTCATTTTTGCACTTTATTGAAGATTAAATTGAACAAGACTTTAAAAGCATGCAAAAATGTCAAACATAATTTTGAAACACTTGCACAATTTTGTGCATCAAAATTGGATGGAATAATGATGACTAGAAGGCTAAAATTTAAAATATG